>OY744602.1:84693637-85186137 GCA_963556255.1 Allolobophora icterica
GCCTCAGCATTGCCCTCACTACCATACTTACTTGCCACCTCCTCGTTTCCTATTGAAAATAACTACTCACTTCGCAAGAGAGGACATCCTGTTATGCTGCCTCTTGTTAAATCTAAATTGTTTAAAAGCAGCTTTGTTAATCGATGTATTGTTAACTTTATTTAGTTGCGCATGTGTGACTTTATAGCCTGCTCCTGTAATAGTTCATTTTCAAAATGTATGTAATCATTGTATACATGTAATGCATGTGCGCTTGTCGGATGCAAATAAAGGCTACTTACTTACTTACTTACTTACACATTCTCGACCACGAAGTTATCTTGACAGCACCGGTTCTGTCCTCCATTAATCGGGTAGGGCAAAAAGCAACAACAGCCGAAGCATCGCTTGAAGCCTCAACATCATTCACAGCTCAATTTTCAACACATTGCAGCTGGCCTACCTTGACTGGAGGGAACAGGAGAACATTCGAAGACCGATTGACAACCACATCCACGCCTTCCATCGGATCCTCTTCATCGCAGGACCGACCAGTGAAGAAACGACGTCGAAGATGGTCCCATCTCGAATATTATCAAGAAATAACAACTACTCGCCAGCCAAAAATATCTAAAGAGTATCGCTAAAAGACGCCAACTGCGGCGGACATCAATCGACAATGACGATGACGTCATCGTTTATTAAGCGCCAACGCCGCCGTAAGGGTTTTTTTTATTTTTTAAATGGCGTAAATTACCCGTGTAATCTTTATTCCCATACTGCAGTAATAAATACGGTATTTTTTTTATAGTGATGATGTAATTAACAGCTGAAATAATATTAATAATAAAAATATCCGAGAGATAAATATTTCTGCGAGTCTACTCTGCCGGACCTTGCCTTACAATTTCCCAAATTTGTATAGCGCTATGAGAGCCGATATCTCGAGAGCCAATCTCATCACTCGCAGTGTGTGGGTTCAATTCACAGACAGAGCGAAGACCTTGTCCAATGTATACTCACCCGCAACAGCTTTTGCCATCGAATTATTTATTAACGGTAATTGTCGCTGTAAAATACAGAACTAACGGATTTTACAGCGCTTTTTAAATGGAAAGTTCTTACAAATGCGCGCTATAAAAGCCCAGATGCATTGGCTACATAGGGCCTACAATGCTCCACATATACATACATACAAAAATTATATAGTAATAACAAGAAAAGTAAAAACTCGTAGTTGTACTAGTAACAGTTACTTGTTGTTGTTAATGCTACTTTTGTAATATGTTGCGGTGGTCGAGGTGGTGGTGATGATGATGGTGGTGGTGGTGGTTGAGGTGCTGATGATGACGAAGGTGATCGTGATGATATGGTGATATCATCTTTTGGTGACGTGGACTGTGCTTGGCATGGAATGTGACAGTAAGAGATAGGCCTACCTTCGCAACGTCTCACCTGGCTTTCACATCGATCAAAGCATGTGAAACCGCAAACTGTGCACCTTCGGCAAAAGCATTGAAATAGGCCGCACAAGACCGGAAGCGCACGGAACAATGGACTGAAATTCATAACAGAGTTGGGAAGCAAGAAAACGGACGTAACCCATGTGATCCGCAAGAGAGAGACAGACAGACAGACAGACAGACAGACAGACAGACAGACAGACAGACAGACAGACAGACAGACAGACAGACAGACAGACAGACAGACAGACAGACAGACAGACAGACAGACAGACAGACAGACAGACAGACAGACAGACAGACAGACAGACAGACAGACAGACAGACAGACAGAGACCTGCTATCTTTTCCAGACCATATCGACCGAAGGCTGTTAAACCAGGAAACGCCAATAACGCCATCTGCCTTAACGGAACCATAGTAAGATTCGTTTCATAATAATAATCAGTACTTTTTCTTGGAACGTTCCGGAACGGCGTTCCGGTACTTTTTTCAGCTCTTGAAAATAGTTTAGTCATTTCAATACAAGAATAATTTAATTATTTTAATTTAAAGTGACGTCAAACGTTTTCTTTGGGAGGGTCTCACGGAGACCCCTACCCAGCCCCCAACCCCATTATAATAATAATAATAATAATAATAATAATAATAATAATAATAATAATAATAATAATAATAATAATAATAATAATAATAATAATAATAATAATAATAATAATAATAATAATAACATAGCTATTCAGCGTTTCAACGCAGTTGCCTTCCACAGCACTTTCGTTGTTTCAGATCTTGACCAGGACGGCCACTCCAGAGTCAACATATCTAAGTAGTATCTGACACCTGAGGGATCCTATATACCTCGGGTAAAAAAAAAAAAATAATAATAATAATAATAATAATAAAATAATAATAATAACAATAATAATAACAAGTTTAACAACAACAACAATAATACTAATAGGCCTAATAATAATAATAAATTAATAATATTAATAATAATAAGGCCTAATAATAATAATATTTCTGTCTTCTTGGTCTCTGCTGCGAACAAAAGCCAACTTCAAGCATACAATTAGGCCTACTAAGTTCTATATCAAGGTATTCTAAGCTTATATTCGGGTTTAATCAAGTTGGAGACCGGATTTTGCATTGTAAGATATCTATATAGTAAGTTTCAATATATAGGCTAAATATATCTGAAACTATATACGCAGTATATAAATATATATAAATTACTTTTCTATGTAGGCCTGTACAATTGTACTGAAAGAGTAGCGTATGATATCGCTGTGCTTTGTGTTGGTACTATAGCATTATTTTCTGGTCCATCTTTGTCTTTTATTGTCTCTATTTCTCCGGCGATGTCTCTGACTCTTCAACTAATCGACACTCAGCTTTCGGAATGACTCGGATGGAATGTCTTTTGGTCGTTTCGCTTCGTTGACCCGGAACTGCGAGCTGCTCATGTAACGGATGCGCTCGCACACTTCCGGTCTCGTTAAATCAGCCTTGTACTTCTCTGAATTAGAAAACAAATACAGAAAGTTGCAGTAACGTAAGCTCAGGAAGCTATGGAAAAGGTGCTAATACAAACTGTGCATATTTACATACAAGGCCGTTGACAGAGGTTGGAGTCTTGGAGAGTGTCGTGGTGGTTCAATTGCAGGACCAGAGAAGTTTGAAGGAGGGACCAAGTAAGGAATATGTCGCCAAACCTTTTCAGTTATTGACGCTTAGACGATATCTGGCAAATCTCCGAATTTTCTGGTAACTTTCTTGAGCCGTCACACGCTGTAGGCCTAATTGTATTCAGTCATCCTCACCTGTTCACTTTCTCAGTAGATTGTTAAGGCTTTAGCCAAATCGGAAAAATTAGCCATAAAAAGGGAGAGGGAGAGAGAAAGGAAGAGGGACTCGTATGGATCCGACAGTTTGACTGAACGAGTCAAAAGAAAGTCAGCTTATGTATGCATGCATATTTGTATGACTCTGCATGGGTATACTGTACACTTGTGAAGCGCAAAGATGTAAAAACTACAGGTCTCGTCCGTGGTGGTTTTACATAGGAATCCTCAGCTACACAAGGACCACATATCACCGAGGACCAAGTGAGGTTCTTGCATATTTTTTAACACATAAAGATGGACTTTACCGATTAGTTCTTTGATGGTGCCGACGTTAGGTCCAGTGTAGTCGTCTGGTAGGTATTCGACGGGAAGACATTCCATCGGGATTTCTTTGTAGATATTCTCCAGGACTGAGCCACAGTTCATCAGCTATCAATCAATCAGTCAGTTAATCAATCAATCAATCAATTTTCGTTTATTACTAATACAAGCTGTCATAAGGCAACTTGAATAACATCTAACAACAATCAAGCAACCATTCGACACAGTATTTCTTAGGCACAAGTCAACAATTCCCCAAATCTGACTGGCTGGCGTACGTGCAGTTAGGTGGACTGACTGTTAATCGCTCCGAGTGTATAGATGCAGATCTGCAGTAACAGTAGGCTATAAGGCCTATATACTGCGAATCTGCGTATATATATATACTAGGACTGTTGACTCCACCGTATGGCTTCCACCATGCTTATTTTTCAGTTAATTGATCGAGTGGGATCCTCCATCACCGCTGCCCGCTTGAATGGGTGCCACCCCATTTAAGGTCCTCGTGTACGGATCGTGCCAGCTCGAGATTTAAATCTCTGAAATAAGTCACCATCAGAAGTCGAACTCTCGCACAGCGGTGCATGAGACGTACGCTCTAACCAATTCAGCTGTTACCGACCATGTTAAAATGGTATACATATATCAGCTCAATGTCTATGCATTGTTGTTCGCAAAGTGCGAACGTTTGTCTCGCGTTGATACAGATTATTAATTAATTCGTCAAACAAACTTTCATTGTTTTGTGTTTATGAAATTACGATTACTTTTGGGTTGCCATGAGACTTTCATCGATCTGGCTTTGGAATTGCTTAAACTAAGCAAGATTTTTACGAAATAAGAAGTTGCTCATTACGACAGTTTGGGTAGCAAAACTAATCATTTGGAGTATAGAGACTTATTTTTTGACAGGCTTCGTTCCTTTATGCTAGGTCAATCCGTATGTATGAGGCAGGCATAACTAGTACTGACCCTGCTCTGTAACGACTCTGGCATTGTGGCGCGTATAATGGTCAGAACAAAATCTCCAAATGCTCCGAGGTTGTACATGCAGAATTTCTTCATACGAGCTGGAATACATCTCTGCAATCGTTGTCGTCGTCATCAGTATATTTAAATCAACAAAATCATCATCATCATCATCGTCATCATCATCATCATCATCATCATCATCATCATCATCATCATCATCATCATCATCATCATCATCATCATCATCATCATCATCATCATCATCATCATCATCATCATCATCATCATCATCATCATCATCATCATCATCATCATCATCATCATCATCATCATCATCATCATCATCATCATCATCATCATCATCATCATCATCATCATCATCATCATCATCATCATCATCATCATCATCATCATCGTCGTCATCATCATCATCATCATCATTATCATCATTATCATCGGAATATAAAGTGCCTGTGTCATGGTTGACTGACTATCTGGGTATTGACCTGATTACGGGTTGTTCTGATGCGCAGTTTCATCGGTTGATGCCTTCTTGCTCTATATACCGGCACAATAGAATTTCCTAATTAATAGTAATAATAATCATCATCCTTGTCATCATCACCATTAGGCCCTAACAGCATCATCGTCATTGGCATCATTATCGTCATCTTCTTCTTTGTCGTCATCATCATCATCATCATCATCATCATCATCATCATCATCATCATCATCATCATCATCATCATCATCATCATCATCATCATCATCGTCGTCATCATCATCACCATCGTCATCGTCATCATCATCATCATCATCATCGTCATCGTCGTCGTCTTCGTCGTCGTCGTCATCATCATCATCATCATCATCATCATCGACATTAAAATTATATATATATATATATATATATATACGCACATATACAGACGATCAACTATTCTATTCTGGACGCCTTCATCCGTTTGTCGTTCAACAGCCCAGAGGGCAACTTGAGCGAAGGGTTTGAATGGGTCTTAGAGTGAATTAATTTGGGAGGGTTAGGAGCTATTCCTGTGGTGGAGGACGTGGATTTAAGTGACCGCTTACGTGCCATCCTCCGAAGAAGGTTCTTTGTTCATCGATGGAAAACGCCGTCTGGTGTTTGATGGTCATTCCAGAGAGATCGTCGAAGACGACAACTCCGTTGACCTGGAGAGACTCGTCGAGGAAGAACGCGTGGTATGTCATGCACATGATGGCTCGAAAGACGTCCTGCTTTGTATAGCGCCCAGACCACGGCTGCAGTTTCGCTGCGGTAAATATAAACGTTTTTCTATAGCGACCGTATATACGACGTCGACCCTGTTCGCTTTTCAATGACCCTTCACCACCGGTATACCCGTTTGAATGGGTACCACGGTACCACTACCACGCTATTTAAGATATTGAGATTAGCTTTCAATCTTGTATGTTTCACGCGTTTTAGGCTATTCAATAAACGCAGCGTGAGTTGTAAGCATAAGGATTTATCATTTTAGCTAAACCAGTGAGAGCGTAAATAAATGGAAGTATAGCTAGTTTGTCAAATAGCGAAGAGCATTATTTTCTCAGGTATGAAAAGTGCATGGTACGGTACCCCTAGTCCATAAAGTTGGAGGTACGGGTACCCATCGTATACTACAGAAAATTACTTCTATGTCGACGCCTGGTTTTGAGTCATGATGTGTCTTTTAAAAGCCATAGGTGGTACTTACGGAAATTGACGAACATAATGTTTTGACCCTCGGCGTTTTTCTTCGGACCGGGAAACATGAACCTGCAACCACGAAAATCGGTTACACAAGATTAAATACCTACACGGTTTACGTGGTAATCGTAATCGTAAACTTCAAATTTATAAAGCGCCACTCGAAAGCTAAGCGCAGGTCACGAGCGCCTTAGGATTACATGTCTTCAAGTAAGCCTAAGCACTTCTAAAGATTATAGCGCCTTTAATAGCTTGAAATGTGATTCTAAATGTTCTGATACAAATGTGGGTAACTGTACGTGGGTCGCAAACGCTGACACATAGTGTGGAAACTTCTCTAAGGCAAATACTGTATAGTTTCCAATTCACTTCCAGCAATTCCCATACTACATGTAGACACGCCAATGGTTAATGCCCTAAGCCCTATGTGTTCCTGTATAAGTGGATCGATATGTTCAGTGGTCCTCTATAGGCGTACAGGCCTACCTACCCTTCGCTGAGTACAGTCTGAATCGCTGGATTTAGTGGATCAATGTCTTCGAACCACTCCTTGTGCTTCGTCTTCATCGTCAGGTACTTCTCCAACAGCGCCCTCGATTCCAACTGACTGAACTTCCGGGCCCTCAGAAACGACAACAGAAACAACGTATCTACAACGGAAATTAGAACTCCGTAACGGATAATTCATGTAGCACCCGTTCAACCTATAGGAACGACGTCAATTACAAAGTGTAGTGGGTTATGAGCAATCCGTTACAGTAGCTTTCCAAACAGATGTTGTGTCAGCCTTCTCAAGTGCCAGAACTGGCAGGGACAGTCAGTAGGCCAACCCTTACGACAGAATAGAAAATAAATAAAACAAAATAAAATAGAAAAAAAAAGACTACGACCTGTACCGCACAGAGCGTCTGCGCGCTAGTTGGCAGAATGTTCGGGTGAATGTCCTTTATGGAGAAAATCCACTGGTTGCTCCAGTAAGTCCAGTTATCTACGACATTGCTTTGATATCTTGTTAGCGAAATTTCGCTGGCATTGTAATTGTAATCGTCATCCCATATTTATATAGCGCCACTTCAAGAGATGGTATAATATGTTATGTAATCTTTACTAAATAGATCACGAACTAAGGCTTTTATTATTGCAGAAGATAAGTCGTGTGCGTCCTGTGGAGATAATATCAGGCACGAACCCAATTGGGATCATTCATTCGAATTATCAAGGCGGCAGTAGGCCTAGCTTAGTTGCTGAATGGTGGTGGCATTGTGGCTGAGCGGCTAGCGCGTTGGCTTCTAATCTCTGCGACCTGGATTCAAAGCCTGTCTGCAGGAGCGTAACTTTAATTGGTCTATAAAGTGGGGGTACCAATTTCTTACATACACGAAGCAAGGCGGAGACTGCGATCTCTGGGAATTAAGGCACACTAATAAAATATTAATTGGCATTGTTCAAAAAGTGGGGGCCCGGTACGGTGCCCCCAGTCCAAAAAGTGGGAGTACGGATGCCCTCCTACCCTCCACAAATTACGCCTATGCCTGTCTGTGAAATCGAAACAGATTGCACTCTCGAACTGTGCTTACACTGCGTAGCCTTGAAGACCATCATCTTCGAAAGGAGTGCCTTACTAAATCGAGCGACAGTTGTTAACAGCACTGATCCGAAAGGCGGTAGTCCCGTTTAATAGAGCCACCAACAGAACCTGATACAAATGTATGCAATGACGAATGAACAACTGAAGCTAAACCTATTTTTTATTCCTGGTGGAACGATCCCAGCAGAAAAGAGAAGTAGCTGTTTACGATTTCCGACACTCCATGTTCTTAGATGAAAATTAACAGGTGACAAATTCAGCAACATAGTGATTTTCCTCGGCTTTAATTCGTAGGCCATATCTTATAGAGTTCGGGTATCATTTAAATAAATTCCACTTCAAAATCTTATCCCAATCCGGTTTACAGCAGTGAACACCTAACGAAGAAAAACGTTAAGGTCTAATCGCGTGCAAGGGTCATGTTGAAGAATAAGAAGAGCAACTCGGCTACTAGGATAACAGGAACACAGAGGCCTACATATGCAAGTCACATTATCTGATTCTTAGATTCATAAGCCCAAGGAGGTATACCTCACTTAGCCTAATGATCTAGAAAGTGATTGAATTTCTATGACATGGAGACCTGGACATCCGCACAATGTCTTGTTTAATTAACAATACGCCATTGTAATACACCATACATCAATGGTCAGGTTTCTACAAAAATGATTAATATGATTAGGCCTACTACTGAAAATGATATATTATTACAGTCAGCACATATTGCAACAGTCGCCGGCAAATCACGCACGATTATACAGATCACGATCGATGAGTGAGTAAGCAAGCATTATAAGCACATACAGAAACTTATATTGCGCCAACTAAATGTAGTGCTATGTAATGCACTGCAAAAGAACACTTGTATGGGGTTTGAACATCTTAAAAGCCTCTGAGCTCTCAGTCAGATGAAAATGGTGTGTCTTTGATGTTCGAGAAATTGCATTGCAGTCCGTATAATGTTAAACTCATCCAACACAGTTTTTTGTTTTCACAATTCCCGCCTACTGTAAGGCTAATGAGAAATATGATATGTGTTCATTATGTATGAACTGTGTTAGAGTCTGGCAGAAATCATAAAGCTTGTGCCTTAGAGCCTAAGTGGGAGTTTATGCCATTTCAAATGTTGTTGCGATGGGCTATTATACGGTGTCAGTCTGGAAACAATTCTTGGTCTTGTACGCTGTGTATTGTTACTAAATTTTCATTTAATCACATTGTAGATGACACAGAGTTTGTTGGGTCCATCTCTTCAAATGCAATTAGTAGGGCCTATGTCGTCTGCGTATAATCAGTCATTGGGTGGTCCTATAATTAACTACTACATTGAAGAGCACTGCGATCGGTCGTTCATAAATTATGAACATTTCCATCCTGATGGCAAGTACTATATATAGGTCAACAGTGTTCCAAATTTTTCTACAGAAGCAGGGTTTAAAGTGGGTGGGAACGCGTGGGAACGGCGTTCCCACTGCTCTCGAAATTCTTTGCTTGCGTTCCCACTACTCACGCATGCGTTCCAATGAAACTCTTCTTTGGCGTTCCCACCAGTCTTGTTGTCAAGACCTTAAACCTCAAGACCAAGACCAAGACCAAGACCTTGAACCTCGAGACCAAGACCAAGACCAAGACCTTGAACCTCGAGACCAAGACCAAGACCAAGACTTTGAACCTCAAGACCAAGACCAAGACCAAGACTTTGAACCTCAAGACCAAGACCGAGACCAAGACCCAAAAAATCCCATTCAGGCCAAGACTTCTTTTCCTTACACCAAAAATTGTGGAGTCGATATTTTAATGAAAACGTGAGTCGTTTATTTTATTCAAGTAAATTAACTTTAAATGCAGACTGCAGAGAATTCCGAATTCGTATTTACAAAGTCCTTCATGCAAAATGTTATTCCAAATGCCTTTTCTATTTTATAAAAAAAAAACAATTCGCTCAGAATTTTATGGGCCTCATAAAAATTCCGCCATGTGAAAAAATACTTTCCATAGCTTGGTGCTGAAGTCGCTGGCACACACGGTAGCTTTCCAAGCACTGGATGTAAAATGTACAAATCGTGAGCCTTTTTTAAATCCTCCCATGGTTTATCAGACCGTCTGGCTTCAGAAACAAGTCTCGGCAGGGCTTCCATATACAGCATAACTTAGTTGCTGCTGCTGATGGGTTTTCCTGACCAACAAGACTTGCATCCGTCCGTTGGTATTTGTTGTAGGTTATGATGCAAACAGGTTTGATAAGTTTTTAAATTCTTGAGTTTTGTTAAATGACTGTTCATATTGACAGCCGGTCTTGGTCTTGGTCTTGCGAGACCAAGACCAAGACTTTGAACCTCAAGACCAAGACCAAGACCAAGACCTTGAACCTCAAGACCAAGACCAAGACCAAGACTTTTGGTCTCAAGACCAAGACCAAGACCAAGACTTTTAAAAACGAACTCGAGTGCACTCGAGACCAAGACCTCGGTCTCGAGGACAACAAGTCTGGTTCCCACTGCTCACCCAAACCACTTTAACCACTGTACAGAAGTCCTTCGTCAATTGACCCGAGGTTTTATTCTCATGACTATAGCTGATTAACATATTATGCTTCGAATTGCAGGAGCAATTATTTCCCAAAATATCTTACAATTAAAGACATATCTCAATTAACCTACCTGTTCTGTTTTGGCATTGACAGAAACATGACTTGATTTGCAGTGCCATTAAGCCCATGAACATTTGATGGGACCCCTATAGGCCATTAGGCCCCTATATGGGCCCCGCATGGGCTTGCTGCATGGAAGCCTTGGAAGGGTCTATAGCGCTGAAACTGTATTCATATCACTTTGTAAATGTAGAACCCAAGAAGAGGCGGAAGCTTTGAACTTAAGAAGGGTGTTAAATTTGATATTTCGGATTTTAATTTAAGTTATGCCATGCATAAAAGTGTAGCCTATTATTTTAAAACTTTGGCGCGATACTTTCAGAATGTCTTTAGGACCGATGACAGAAAAGATGCAACCGTCAAGATCGCTGTTCATGTCCACGGAATAGTCAGATCTAAATGTAAACCATGTTCGCGATTTTCTATAGCGACCGTATAATGGTCTCGACCCTGCTCATTTTTCAATGAATTGATCGGGTGAGATCCTTCCCCACCGTTACCCGTTTGAATGGGTGCCACGCCATTGAAGATCCCCGTGTTGGGACCGTGCTAGCCCGAGATTCAAATCTCTTAAACAAGCCATCATCGGTATGCGAACCGGCTACCTCTCGCACAGAGGTGCATCGGACGTGCGAGCTAACAATACAACTAACTGGACAAGCATTAAGAAAGTCTGAAGAGCAGGAGTGGAGTGAGAACAAGTCTTGGGAGTGTACGTACAAGCACACATGCATGCATGCACGCTTCTATGCCTACGGTGACTTACCAGTTGGACAGATAAGGTGTGGTTGTTCGAGGATCCAGTTCTTGAAGGTGTTGACAGCACTGAGCCTCTCTTTTGGGTCTTCATTCAGTTCGTCCTTCGCCTTCTTGATGCTCTTCTCGTCCAGAGTACAAACGTAGTTTTCCGTCATCTTGCCGGTCTTTCCACTCCTAGATTCAACGCCTAGTTACTGTATACTTCTATCTCCGTTTGTCTTTTCTGTGCAGTCTCTAAACAACTGTCCGTCTACTTTCTGCTGACGAAATCCAAGCGTGTGCTTAGTTGATTACGCTTAGCTAGATCTTCTATATCTAACAAATCCAGCTGACCATTCACAAAGAACACAAAGGCTAAAATGCACCAGCGCACCGCACAGACCTCGCATACGTAATAAGCAGATTATATCTATGTCATATGATATATTAGGCATAGGTATATACATGCATTATATATACACATTATGCAAACGGATTATATATATATATATATATATATATATATATATATATATATATATATATATATATTGAGCCGTTTATCGATAATTTTGATAATTGTTATATGAGTTTATCGCACAGCATAGTTTTTGCCCTGGATTAAGAAACTCAGTGCATGCACCTCGGATCGCTTGATAAGTCTTGCTTAAGATTCAGCGTAGGTAGACATCGAGGCTCACTAAAACACACACGCACGCAGATAAACGCAGTTACGCACACGGTATCATGCGGATTGAAAGGCACGCTTGGAGTGTCAGCCTTTGTAGTCTGGATTCTGGACTTACAAATGTCGATTGCTGAGTCTCGACTGTAGTTCATCAATGTCCGTCACAGTTGGGCCAAGTGAGACGACTTTGATTTCACAACCTTCAAGATGACGATAGGTAGATCTTTGGCATTGAACGCTGAACAATGACGATCATCATCATCATTATTATTATGACAATGACGTTTTTATTAGCCAGTCTATTGAGCAACAAGTAAGAATACAAGACTAAAGTAGGCCTACTGACCAGATCAGTGCATTCGATGTCAAAGGGTGAATAACTGATCAACGGTCAAAACCATTAGGGCCTAGAGCCCCATATGATGATGATGATGATGATGACGACGACGACGACGACGACGATTATTATTATTATTATTATTATTATTATTATTATTATTATTATTATTATTATTATTAATAGTAGTTTAACCCAGGCTAGAAATTGATTTTAATTTAAATGAATCTCTTCGAACCAGTTGACCTGGCTGTTACTATTGAGGTGGAAGAGTCCAGGGTGCGCGTTGTAAAATGTAAAGAACGGCCCCTCCAGTCGCGTAGAAATTGCACCTCCTCCTCACAGATACACTCACACACGTACACCTGCACCTATACACACACACACACACACACACACACACACACACACACACACACACACACACACACACACACACACACACACACACACACACACACACACACACACACACACACACACACACACACACACACACACACACACACACACACACACACACACACACACACACACACACACACACACACACACACACACACACACACACACACACACACACACACACACACACACACACACACACCTACACGCGCACACACACACACACGCACACACACACACACACACACACACACACACACAATACAAACGAACCGATTCAGTGGTTGATATGATGAGGGGGACATTTGTCTGCAGTATGAAGCCAAGTAATTCGAGATAAAACAAAACCTGCAATTGGTTCTTGGAAAAAGCTCCGGCGACATTATCAGGCCGTTAATTATAATTAACGTTATTATACACTGTGATACGCTGACGTCTAACAAGTCCTGACAATGACTGTGTGTGGCGCAATTTTTATATTCACAGCACGTATGACTCCAATGCCAGGAAGAAGGCAAGTACAACAGATTATTAGGCTTCGTCACTGTCCTCGTACATTTCATTTACAGCGGACCTCCTGCCTCCGTATGGGCATGCGCTGACACGAGGGGACAAGCACGTCGTCGGCGCACGGCTTACAAAGTCAGAGGAGGAGGAGGAGGAGGAGGAGGAGGAGGAGGAGGAGGAGGAGGAGTAGGAGGAGGAGGAGGAGGAGGAGGAGGAGGAGGAGGAGGAGGAGGAGGAGGAGCCGGATCCTCTGGTTTTGAAAGGCAAGTAAGCAAGGATTACAGGCATTCGTGATTATGTATCGGACAGATTCAATGGTTTCAATGACAGACAGACAGACAGACAGACAGACAGACAGACAGACAGACAGACAGACAGACAGACAGACAGACAGACAGACAGACAGACACACAGACACACAGACACACAGACACACAGACACACAGACAGACAGACACACACACAGACACACAGACACACAGACAGACACACAGACACACAGCACACAGACACACAGACAGACACACAGACACACAGACACACACACACACACAGACACACACACGCACACACATATATATATACAAATACATACATGCATACAGACACACAGATAAAGAGACACACAGACACACCCTGCCAGCATGCCCACATGTAGCCCATGTTATAAGACCCATCATATGGGATTCGTATAGAGCACGTATGAGTCCCAACGAATATTGCCCACGGAAATGCTGGCAAGGCAGACATGTGAATAAGATGGTGAATGAGTGTTCTGTCTGTCTGTCTGTCTGTCTGTCTGTCTGTCTGTCTCTCTGACAGCGCTCGTGAATAGGCTGGTGCCCTGCGCTTGGCTTTCGAGTGGCGGTTTAGAAGTTTGGAAATTACGATTACAATTACCATTACGACAGACGGTTGAAAATTGTTGCGATCGATGAACAAAATCAGAAATTTATCTAGCGCAGGACGTAAGCGAGGCTCATGAATGCATAGCACTGAATGAGACAAGGGTGAACACGTAGACGAGTACAGACACATACCATTAGGCAGACAAAATGCCCTGTCTTGACCCCTGACCCGTCAGTGCACTGAAACTCGTAAATAAGAACTGCACTTGATGTTAGCCGTCAGGCGATGATGGTGTTCTCGGCCGATTCTTTTTTCTTAGACTTGAGAGTCAGATATCTTATCGGTGGACATGCCTTACTTAATAAGAGATCAGCCTAATCATCGTAAAACACTCTTCTGTCTATAAACACCGTAAGATCGATCATTGTCATATAATATTAGATATATTTACGGTCTGTTTACAACCTTGTAATTTCTCTGGTTTCAACCAGTCTTATCAACGTTCACTGATCAACTGCACCCGAAATGAACCCACTGAACCTAACGACACACAGAGAGCACTCGACTACAGCTCGGAACAAGGCCGAGCCTTGATTCCGTGGACACTCGTTGTTGAAGTCAATGTAAATCTCCAAAATTTATCAGGTCCACACATAAGCCGCATCAGGAAGACCAGCTTAACACTTGCGCTATAGGCCTATCAAATCAAGTCGGTGAGAGCCAGGTCGTTTGGTCCGTTTCAGTGCCAGGTTAGAATCTGGGGGTGGGGGTAGACCAGGAGAAAGCGTGGAGCTAGACTATATGATGGAGGCATGCTGGAAATCCTTGCTGACGATGGTCAAAGACCCACAGGAGGAGAAAGCATGGTGCTCTACTGGAAGCATGCTGGAAATCGTTGCTGACGATGGTCAATGAGTGACAATGACCCAAAGGAGGAGAAAGCATGGTGCTCTACTGGAAGCATGCTGGAAATCGTTGTTGATGATGGTCTAAGGAGGAGAAAGCTTTGAACCTCAAGACCAAGACCGAGACTTTGAACCTCAAGACCAAGACCCCAAAAGACTTTGAACCTCAAAACCAAGACTTTGACACTCACGACCAAGACTTTGAACCTCAAGACCAAGACCAAGACTTTTAAAAACGAACTGAGTGTACTGAGTGTACTCGAGACCTTGTAGGGCCTACTTGGTCTCCAGGACAACAAGACTAGCTGATTCCCACTTATTTTGATCGGACCTGCTAGGTTCCAATTTCTCATGGGCATAGTATGCAGGATAGGGCTGCCGTGTCAAGATGCTGAAGACTAGCTGCCGTGTCCCAGGGTAATGAAAACGATCCATGGCCAGTGAGTCGCGGTCCGGCATTGAAGAGTTTGCTCTTGTATATCCTGTATGTCTATCATGCACGGGACCCATGCAGTTTGGGAATTATTATTATCCCAGGTAAAAAGGGGAGACATTCAGAATAAACTACACCGAAGGTAGAACCGTAGAAAGTACAGAACAAAAAATTAAGACAGATGTAAAATTGACAAAGGCCTACGTGAGACGATCACTGTTGTAGGAGAGATAATAATATCATGATCAACATTTATTAGAATGAACAATGCTTAGTTATAGGCTACTCTACAACAGAGACAATCGCTTAAGTCTGTCAAATCAATCAAACCAGCTAGGCATATAACTATAGGGCCTAAGTGCAAAGTTCACTACAGAATAATAGGCCTACTACAATGATAGGTTTCAGGTTGACCTTTCCGGATTTTCTATATGTGCCTTATTCTGATCAAAAGATTGATCGGGACTCTTGCTACTCAAACGACACTTGCATTGGAGAGAGTTGCAATATGACAGATACATGGGCAGTCAAAGGAGGACATAGAAAGCTGGAAAGGAGGACAAAGGAGGACGCATTGAATGTTTCACTCCGGAGTCAAGGAGTCTCCTTAATAACCAAAAAAAATTGGAAATAAAATTAGCACTTTGACCAAAGATACATTGTAAAGTAACTCCGATTAAGGACTAGAAACGTCTGGAATATAGAGCTGCAATAAAATATAAATAAGTAGGCCTAGATTAGTTTGGGGAACTTTGGGTCAAACATGCACCTCTAAAGTCGTTAAAAACGGCCACAAAATATTAGCCAATAGCCCAACACAACAAACATGCAAAAGCCGGACATTTTCCAGGTTTTCAGCTTTGCCTGCCGGGGGCCAAAAAGGAGGACATGTCCTCCTTTTGCCGGACGTCTGGCAACCCTAGACATACCGGGTACTAACGGTGAGAACTTTTCAAAATAATTTCTGCCTACGTCAATTAAGAAGTTGTTAAACTCTGGACCCATCAATCAAACGACACTTGAAGATGTATCGCAAGGCATGTCGTTCCCCGGAGTTCAAGCGATATGAACAAATATTTCATCTGACGTTGGCCCTTTTCTCTCGAAGACAGCAAACAACTAACTTGCTGCTTGCTTAACACCAAAGGGTTCCACACAGCTACCACACCGCAAGCATATGTTTAACTCACCCTTGTTTCCGTTCAGCTCTCCTCTCCATTCGCGACCATACCAAACCTTCTTTCCTAAAAAGCAAATCCACTAGCAGTAAACCGTAGTTTCCGTTTCACGACGCTGTGTCATAACAAAGACGACTAGCGTCGCCCTACTTTATCCAGGCTTGGGACTGGCACTACCACTGTACGGGCAGTGACGGAGTGTGACAGCTGACCCATATCGTAATCGTAATCTCCAAACTTCTAAATCGTCACTCGAAGGCCAAGCGCACGGCACCAGCCTATTCACGAGCACTGCGTCAAATCAGAGGGGTTTTCCAAAAAAGTCCGAATCTGGGTACCATGGAGGCAGGCAGGGGCGTCTATCCCCTCGAAGTCATTGGAGCAACTTCCCTCCCCTGCCCTCCTCTTCCCCCATCTCCTTCCTCCCCCCACTAATATTGGCGCACACACTAACAGATCTGCTCCCCTATTTCTTGGATGGAGCATTTGCTCCAAGTCCAAGGTTTCCATGGTGTAGAGTGTAAACGACCCTGGGGGCAGGTCAAGAAAGGAGGCAGAGCAACTGTTAAGGCGGGTGTCGTTTAGGGCGAGAATTGGAAGGTGGAGGATCAGGTGAGTCGTGATAGAAACAGGAGCGCGTCAAGTGTGAGAGGGTGTTCACAAAACATGAGAGTACTCAAGTCGCGGACACTGCATGAGAATGAAAGAAAAATCAGGGTGTATTGACGACAGAAGTGGGAGATCAAGTGTAGATATCTGCTGCTTAGTGCCAAACCAAATCAGTTGGGTCTTAGAAGAGTTAAGGTTAAGTCGATTTCATGACATCCAAGAAGGATGTCATCATCTCCGCCTTCCAATAATATTCTTCTAGCCCTAACGACACCCGCCTTAACAGCTGCTCTGCCTCCTGTGCATATTATTTGCATTTGATTCAGCTAATTAGCTGGGGGGACTTGATCTGCAATTCTACATTCTCAACAGCTAGGCTACAGCTAAGATATCAACAAAGAGATTGGAATTAACATCCCTCTAATGTCAAATAAAACCCTCAAGATCGATAATAATATCGATCTCTTGAGTGAAGACACGTTATAGATTGCTGTTGTGTCAGGTAAATTAAATATTTATCTCCATCTGCTGAGCAGATGTAGAAATGTGAGGCTTTCTTCACAGTCACTTAGGGACTTAATTAATCATCCTAGCTTCGACTTTTAACTATAAATCTGCGGTGCGTCAATGTTACCAGTTTGTGAACCTTTGATCCAGTGTTTAATCTAGACGTCTTTGGGGGTAAAGTTCCCCCCCAGGATTTATGTTTCCCCCCCCCCCCCCAGAGGCAGTGGCGCAACTAGGGGGGTGCTGGGGGGGTGCTTGAGCACCCCCTAGGGTTAAAAAGGTGACCCACACAATTTTTCCTAATCCGATGAGTTTTTTCTGTTGTGGGGGGGGGGTAGGGATGCAAGAATTACTACAAACCGTATACAGCGGCCAAGCCTGTGAGGTCCATGCCAAGTCCTACTTTATCCAGATTTCGCGAAAGATGAGACTCCAACAGCCGCTGCAACCATCAGCTATATAAATATCGGACAGTACTATAGGGATAAGAGAGCAGTTTCGGTGGTATGGTGGTCCATGAAGCCAGATTGGGCGGTCGGTAGAAGCCCAGCTTGCTCAAAGTAGAAGAGACTAGCTGGAGTGAAACGTTAAGGGTCGTTAACGTTAACGAGAATCACACTGTCGGGAGTCGATGCCTTGACATAGCCGCTCGAAGCTTTGCTGGGAGTCAGGAAGGTATCGTGCTCGGACCAGTCTCCTCAGTACATATAATTTTTTAAAAGACCCAAGAAATTCAGAATTTTGTAGGCTCCCATGCTGCGAACTGTGAGGCCCCAATAGCCGCCCAATAGCTGTAGTTTATTTGGCTTATGGCTGAATTCGGCACTGATTTTAGGCCTATATGTATGAGCTAAAGCGTCGCGTTGTTTTAATTAAAAGTTCAAATTTCTACCAGTAAAATCATACGAATTTTTTTAGAATTTCGTCAAGTTTTGCATAAAAATATAAAGAAAAAGTGGTGTCGGTTCTATCCGCTCGAAGGCCTTTTCAAGCGCAGAGTTCGAGCTTTGGATATATCCAGCTGCACCTGCAATTTTCTTAGTGGCCACGGCGCCTGGCCTAGTCCAACATATACTCTTTTCGTTCCGTATATATAGTAGACTTTTTTATTGTGACGTTATAGTGGTGTGGAGATGGGAAACATTAGGCGGGCTTTACAAATCGCAGTTTGCTAGATTTCAACGCAGGATTTCGGTCGTCTGCATTTGAAAATATTTTTTTCAATTCTTTGTTAACTTTGCATTATTGTAGCAAGCTAAAATAATTTTATTATTGCGCTTTGTGCCAAGCGTAAGTACAGCGACCAATAGGCCCTCTAACGACGAAATGTGTTATCTCGAATATTTATTATAAATCATTATGTTCCAACAGGGCTGTAGTGGTAAAATTAGCGGCGAGTATACACGCTATCGGTTAGTTTACCAAAACAAATTAGAGGTGAGTAATCTGAGTATACGCTACAGTATTTCGTGAGTATACCCTACAGAATTTTAATATAAATAAATATAAATATTTTGTGAGGTGAGTATACCAAAGATCTTAGAGTCGTAGATACCCAACTTGTAACCCAAGGACATTTTAGATAGGCCCTACCTAACCGAAACTAGAAGTTGGATGAACGATGAAAATATTTCATAATAAAACTTAAACTAGAAGTTGGATGATTGATGAAAATGATACATAATAAAACTCAAACTACAAGTTGGAATTGCGATGAAAATATATCGTTTTTGTGCTGAAATTATTGCTGCGGTTGAGCGATGAAAACAATTTATACTAAAACTGAAACTAGAAGTTGGATGGTCGATGAAAATATAGCTCAAACTAGAAGCTGGTTGGTCGATGAACATAATTATAGCTCAAACGAAAAGCTGGATGATCGATGAAAATATTTCATATAAATATTGAAACTAGAAGTTGGATGATTGTAGGCTTATAGTGGAAACCGAATATAATAGGCCTACATAGAAATAATTTAGGCCTACCAACCTAAAATAATATCCATAGGGCCTACAGACAATTTACCAACCTAAACTACGGTTTTACCCTTAATTTTATAACATTTAATTTTAAATGGATATTATAGTTCAAGATAAAGTAATTAGTTTAATAATTATATCAATCCGTCTAAAAATTTGCGCCCTATTCCACATGGCACCGCGGGAGCACCCCTCGCTACGGCACTGTAAATTTGTATGTGCGTATTATAGGCAGGGCCGTTTAAAGGTCGTCGTTGGCCCTAGGCACTCTTGCATTCATGAACGCCAACTCAACACTGCCAATTCTGCATTAAAGCTAATTAAACGTATCCCCATTAGCTTAACTTAACCCTCGAGACCCCGGCGCAGCTGTTTGATTTATGGTGCGTTTGACAGGACGGTCGAGCGGGCAGGGTATACCCGTTCGTTGTATCGTGGTCTATCGCCTGCCTGGTTGTGAGTAGCCTAATGTGCGGTCATTTGCGCATGGGGTCTGTTTGCCCGCGGTCGATGATAGGGTTTATCTAGATTTCAGTCAGAGGGTCATCTGTTGCGCATTTGGCTCAAGGAAGGGGGCGAGAAGACAAGGTTGGAAGGGGCGTAAAGGAGAAGGCGTACATTCAGGCAGAGGTCAACGTATCTAAAAGACAGCGCCCTGAGATAGAATTACAGCTATGCGGGTTTCGAAGACATACAGACAGACTGACAACATGGAGAAAGAGCGCGAGACACTTGCTGGCTTGCATTATCGGAGAGGGGTTAAGCTATGCCGAAAGACAGAATGCGAGATGCACACAGATGCAGACTTGGCACCACGTGACACAGAAGCGGACTGCTCACGAACTGAGACAGATGTTTGGGAATCAGAGTCGAAGAGAGAGGGGGACAGCAACTTTCTTAACGTTGATAATAGTTTTAATACATAATTTTCGTGTCTTGAATTGATTCCGTCTTCATGGCAAATTTTTCGTCTTGTTCGCTCGATGGTAAAGCGGAAATCTTACGCAGTGGACCAAGGAAATTTCAAGGACCATTTCCCAAAAATGCTGACAATCGATCGTTTCAGAATTCTTGGTATGACAGATTTAAGTGGCTGGATTACAATGAATAAAATGATGGGGCTCAGTGTTTTGTCTGCAAGCTGCTAAAGTCGTCTGTTGGCAAGAACGATGAATTCAAACTTGGAAAAGTTAATAGCTGGCATAAATTCTTAGAAAAAGCAAAAAAACACGATGTGTCAGCAGACCACATACGCTGCTACAATGATGCCAACAACATAATTGCTGCTAGTGAAAAATGCGAAGACACAGTGAAAGAAAAACTAGTGAAATGCTGTGATGCAGAAAAAGAACGGAACAGAAAAGGTATAAAAATAATGTTTCTGTTGTTCGATGGCGTGCAACACAGAATATATCGTTTCGTGGACACACAGAAGCTAATGGAAATTTTCAGTCTTGTTGTCAAGACCTTAAACCTCAAGACCAAGACCAAGACCTTGAACCTCAAGACCAAGACCAAGACCTTGAACCTGAGACCAAGACCTTGAACCTCAAGACCAAGACCGAGACCAAGGTCCCAAAAAATCACCGTCGTATCCAGACTTCTATTCCTTACTAAAAATTGTCCAATCGGACTACTCGTTATTTTAGTCAAAACATGAGTTTTGACTAAGCTGGCTGAAAAGGAATCTCGATACCGACGTCTTCTGTCTATCAGCGGCACTCGTTTCATAGCCAGAACAAGAAACTTGCGAATTTTTCATAAAAAACTCCCAGCAATTCGATCAGCGCTTACAGAAATGAACTTAGATTCTGTTGCTAAAAGCTTAGATGACAAGTTTCAATTAACAGTATCAGTTTTGTATGCCATTCTCTGCCCAATTTCAGAACTGAGCCAGGCACTTCAGAGTCCAGATCTCAATCTTGTGGATGCACAGATACAGTTGAATCTGTTGACATCCCAGTTGAATAAACTTCGCTCGGAAGACAAATACAAGAAATTGCTGGCCAACACAAATACTTTCTCTTCATTGCCTGCAGTTTCAGACACTGGAGGCACTGACGATATTGAAATTTCATCGAGACCAAAGCGCAAACGCTGTCTGCCAACTGATTTAAACGAGTCTGTAATTATGCATATCGCATGTGATGCCCATTTGGTCTACTAGTGAACGTCATAATCCAATTCTTCAACTTCGCGAGTACTTTGAAATTCTTGACTTGGTTAAAGAACAGCTGGCAAGTCGTTTCAACAATCCAGCCTTAAGCGCTCTTTCGGCTCTTCAAAATGGAGAAATGACTGTAGAACTTCGTCAGTTTTGCCAACTTCACCAGCAAGACCCAGAAACTGTTGAGAGACAGCTAGACTTCAGAGTTACAGGGTTGCGTTCCGATCGATCCTCTGAAGATTGCCAACTGGAACTAAGTGAATTGTTTCGTCTTACAAAAATTCAGCCAGCGCTGCATTATATGCTGTACGTTGCCCTTTCCCTACCAGTGACATCCTGTTCTGCAGAACGAGCATTTTCGAGGCTTCGTCTAATAAAAAGTCACCTGAGGACAACTAGGCCTATGTCTGCCACACGACTGCAAAGCCTGCTGAGAATATCTGCTAACAAGGTAGCAGCATCGGCTATACCACTGGACAAAATGCTTAACCAATTTACAAAAACAGAAAGAAAAATTATTTTCTGAAATGGAATTTGACTAAAAAATTTAACTAGACACTTCTGAAAGAGCCGAAAGGTAAATATTAAACCTGTTTCTTTTAAAATAAAACTTTGAATTTGTTATGCTTTTAGTCTGGGATTCTGGAAAATTCAATTTATTCTTGAAGTTTTCACGACATCATCGTTCAGAAACAGCTTGCAAACAAGGACCTAAAACGTGCTCCATTTGATATCAACTGCTAGAAAATGTGTTGGCTTCTGGGGCTCCGCCCCAGACCCTGCTGGGGGAGCTTACGACGCTCCCCCAGACCCCCTAGTCGTTGTAGGCTTCGTGCCTCCAGCACTCGCGGCTTCGCGCCTTCGGCGCTTGCAATATGAGCACCCCCCAGGAAAATTTTCTGGTTGCGCCCCTGCCCAGAGGCAGGCAATATTATAATTTGAGAGCTTTTGGGGAGGCAAATTTCCCCCAGGATACACGGTAATATATGGTTTCCCCCCCCCGAGAGGTCTCGTAAGGTACTTGTGTAGTTGTTTGAGAGGCAAATTCCTATGGGAAAAGTGACAAAATTGGGCGATGACAAAAAAAAAAAAGGTCATCAACTTTTTTGGAAGATGAAAGTTGAAAAAGTCTGGATGAAAGTTGAAAAATCTGGATGAAAGTTGAAAAAGTCTGACAAATTGGCTGGTCCCCCCAGAAACCTGGTTTCCCCTCCCAGAAGAGGGGGACTAGATTAAACACTGCCTTTGATCAATTAAAATGTCATCAATTTTTGAACCTTAATTCACAGATTGAACGCTTTTTATAGAGTAATGCTCTACAAAAGGCACTATAGGCATGCAGTGCCATGCACTGTTAAAGTTTTTACTGATTGTGAAAGTTAGTTCAGCTACAGGCTACCGGTCTGACCGTCTGCATATAATACAACCTTGTCAAACTTGATTAGGCTAATTAATTTAATTGACAGGATTCTCCATATCACTGATCTAGTTCAGTTGTTGAGTCTCCAAGTAATTCTTCTAGATTTCGATGAGTATATTTTCGGTAAAACTGTCACAGCAGTTAAGATGCCGACAGGAATGCCGGTTTGAGAGCAACCCAAGGAATCTGCCCCAAGGTTGGTCCTCGGAGGCTCGGAGCAGCACATCCCATGTGGGTCTGACGGCGCGCAGTACGTGTAGACAGCGTAAAACAGAAGTTCTTAATCCCTGCAGAAAGCGTCTCTGAATAGTTCGCACTGTGAGAGGCGCTTTATAACTTCCCAGATACCGTTACCATATCATGGTAATCAGTGGACTGGCTCTGGTTCACAAAACGATCCTTACAAACTAACAACTGTGCACCTTATTTATTCATTACTTTTTTAAATGGAAGCCACGAGATAATTTCGAGATTACGATAGTGGAATTCCCATACTTCATGTATGGTTATGCAAGTTGGCGATTCCCTACTAGCAATTAGTGGTCTGCGAACAACAGAATAAAGATATTGCCATTTCCTAAAGCTTTAAAAGATGCAAGAACCACTGGCATAGAGCACAACCTTTGCCAAAAACATATAAAACCTACTTTATCATCGCTTGTTGCCAAAGTTCAAACTTTTATGTTGTATTTTCCTTGTACTTCAAATGGCTTCAATAAAAGGATTGATTGATTGCTTTGTCATACACCACTAACTGAAAAATTACCGTATGTTTAGGTAATTTTCGTATGTTTTCACAAGTTTATGGCGACCACCAAAATAATTTAAGCCTTCTGAAATTCACTTCGGACTTCAAAAAAGTTCACTTAATCTTCTGCAAGTTGAAGATCAAAATAAAATGGCAATATTTACCGTTTCCAGAAGACTTGTCTTCTAAAATCGGTAGGGCCTAAAAATGTAGTCTCTGGTATTTGCTTTCGAGAAAACTGGTCATGTTCTCCAAATTCAAACAGTGATCAAGTACGGATAAGGGATCTTGTCGCGCAGGTGACATGTACAACCCGATGCAATGAACAACGGAAATTCTCGACAAAACCTGTTTATTTGAAATATCAGTTGTACTTTAACGACTTGAAAATCGATCCCTGCCAAAATAATGTGAGCAATATAAAAGGGACTTAAAAACCAACAAACAAGCCAAAGCACTTTAATAGCAGTCAATTCATTTAGTTTCAGGCACAGCTGTAGAGTCCTTCAACAAACACATAAAAGATAAGGTCAGATTGGCCAGAAATCGTTGGAAATATATTGCAACTGTTGCTTTTGTTACAGTTCTTTAAATCCAAATAGCACAAGGTCATCAACATGAAACCGAATTTTAATTCAGCTTTAAAGTCAGACCTATAATGTCAGAAAACCTTGATTAACATAGTTCTTGTTATATAGTTAACAAATAGAAGCATTGTATTAATTTAATCAAGAAATGAACTACACACAAAACCACCATTGGACAGCAGCAACAATTGAAATCTTGACAATATATTGTTTTAAAAAAGCACATGTGTCACATGACAGTGGGGTTTGTATTCCATCCTGCAGAGCAGTTATTATTAGCGTGGTTTTAAATACCACCCCATCAGGAGCGCTGTCACGTAGGTCCTACGAAGATTGCTAGAGCAGGCTCTATCAATGTTCTAAATCTTACAAAGTGCTATATCTATCAAATTACTCTTAACCAAAAGTGCAATAGCACTTTCTAGAACAGGAATACTGTAACATGAATGTAACAACAGTTGCACAATTGGCTAATCATTTCCTATGGTGATTTACAAAAATACAAGTCTAGATTCCATGATTTTTGTTTTCAATATCATAGAATTTCTGCAAATGCAGACAGATGGAAGGAAAGTCTTAACGGAACCCAATTGCTCCAACTTCCAGCAATTTCTCCATCTTCTTTGCGATATCCGGATTCTTCAGATGCCTAAAAGACAAATCACATTAATAATAATATACAGCAACCAAACTGATGGGATGGAATTAGACAATAATATTGCATTGCTTCAAAGAAAAAACCAAACAGAGGCAGAAATGCCCAAATAACTAGACATGCCACCATCAGCAGGTTCACTCGCACATGTATGCCAAGCCCAATCTCAAATTGACAGACAACACCGTGATCAGCGTTTCCAGATTTCAAGAGCAGTATCAAAAGATCGTGTGCATGGTACATGATAACACCACAGTCCAACACAGTCCCTCATAGTTCTTTGTAGAAGACAAGCCATATGGACATCACTGGAGCCATCGGCCAATTTGGGACGAATGGTAGAATTGTATTTGGTAGATAGTCAGGCAGTTCAAAGCCTCTCCTTTACTTTAAAAACGTGGACTGTAGGTGTGAGTTGTCGACTGCTAACATGACATTATAGAAACTGTTGGTCAATTTGGTGTTTTCAGAGCTATTTGTACGAAGAAAAACTGTTATAAATATAAAGCCTGCAGCAAACTCTTGCAAATAGCACTAAAAACACCAAATTCATCATGGTAGCAGTCCAAACATCAAAGAATTATTGAACAACTTCCACTTTGAAACAAACTTAAAACAAAATGACTAGCAGTTAAAACATGACTATCACAACCATCAGACTAGTGACCTTAGCCATTCAACATTTACACGGTTTGCCAACCACCAGCATGAAACAGCAAGGCATACAAGATCAAACCCTTAAGCTCACATCAAAAGGTAACCATGGATACAAAGAGTTATCAGCTGACATCAGCACCACCATATACCGTAAAATAGGCATTGAATGATAGTAACATTCATAGATATGTTCAACGGCATTCAGCTTCAAAAGACTGCGAGGACAACATCTCGTGGTCAGCTCCAACAAGTAAATTTTTTGGCAAATTTCCAGACATAAGTTATGCCAACTAACTCTTGAACAGCCTTTGGATCCTTCTGCATTTGCTGTAAGATCATCTGCATGGCTGGATCAGCGAGAATCTGTTGGACTTCGGGATCCATCATTGCCTTACGTCGAACGCTTTCCACGTTCTCATCTCGATCTTGTGTTCGACAACTAGAAAACAAAAAGAAATCAAATCAGTCATCCCTCAAACCACTGCTATGTATTCATATGTACTTCTGAACTCTGTAAGGAGGGCATTATCAAATTACAGTTGTATTGTACTGAAGAAATGTTAGAAGTAGGAGGATATGCTGCACCAAACTGCTATGTCCTTTCTATTCTACATTTCGTAGCATGCTAGCTGCAGCGCTTTTTGTAGAAGTTCACTAGAGAGGCCAGCTGAAGTTTTATATCGTAGTACTACTTGGAAAACAGCAAACCACAGAGAATTGTACGTAGCTGAAGATTTTCAGAGATTTAAAGTCCAACTGGATGGATACCTCTGTAGACAAGAATTGGTAATCACTTATTTTCATCTAAAGCATAAGCTATCTATCAGGTGCCAAGTGAGAAAGAATTGCAAACAAAATTTTCATCTGCAAGTAAACCATGATCAGGCCACTGGAAAAGTCGCTCGTGACACCAATTTTAGCAAACAGCAAAACTCTACATAAACAATTAAATATGAGAAAAAGTCATAATTATAAACTTTACAGAACCTGAACTGTCAGTTTGTAACAAAGACAAACGTTCTTAGATTATAATAATCTAAGGAAAATTTTATAAAGCAGAGAGAAAACAAGTTTAAGTTTTACCTGCGACAACCATCAAGGGCTTCCTCACAGTTAGGATCCAATTCCAAGGCCTTCTGATAAGCATCCAAGGCTCTTGGCTTGTCCTTCATAGCCATGTAGCAGCCGGCCTTTCGCAAGTACCCCTTTACTGGAAATAGCCAGTCATCAATTTAAAAAAATACTCCACCAAAAATAAGTTTGTGTAATGCCGGTGTCCAATGCACAAGGCATCAACTGATTCAATTCATTCAATATTCATTTAATTCAACAGATCCAGTTGACAATAACGCAACAGATTACAGAAGCATGATAATAATAGAATGGCTTAAAGAGGAGAGAATAAAGGGATGTGTTAATTAATAAGCATCTTTGAACAAAATACGAGGAATAAAATTACATTCAGGCCCGGCTCAAGACATTTGGCGGCCCTGGGCAAATCGGCGGCCCTAGGCAAACCGGCGGCCCTAAGCAAAAAAAGTTGATGACCTTTTTTTAGTCATTCACCTCTTTTTACGAATAATAATTAAATAATTTTAAAAAAATGGAAAATTGGCGGCCCCTAAAATTCGGCGGCCCTGGGCGGCTGCCCAGTTGCCCATATGGACGAACCGGGCCTGATTACATTCATCTTTAGCTGGAAGAGTAAAATTGCGAGTTCTTGTCCTTAAGTCGTAGTTTGATGGTGCACCAAAATCAAGTAAGTTGGCCATATTCGTATTTGGCCGAATAGTGATAATCACCTATTTGGTACAGCCCTAGTTATCATAATCATTATCATTATTTAAACTTTTCTTGCGCAATCTTCTCACTTTAAACCTAGCTCCAGTTGTACTATTCATGTAAGCTCATTTATTATCATTGTGACATCACTGAATGCAGTAAAATATTATGTCGTGTTATACAAACAAAATTCTAGTTTTGAGATAGTGAAACTAACCAAACTTTGGGTCAATCCGTATGCATTCGTCACAGTCACGTATAGCCATGCTGAACTCGGCCAACTTTGTGTAGCAGGCGGCTCGGTTGCTGTAGAGCTTGGCATCATCTGGGTTGCGTTTGATCGCCTCTGAGTAATGCTGAAGAGCGCTGGGATAGTCACCTAACAACGAGATACAACCTCCATTTAAAAAAACATTTTCCAGTCTACAGTATTAAAACAGGTTCAGTGGACTCGTATGCTTCTGTTGTAAGGCACCCTCACATATAAGCCCTACTGTACAAGAACTTTCTGCGATTGGTCAACAAGTCTGAATAGAATATGTTACCTAGGAATTTAAGGCATGGTCTTCAAAGCTTTTACCACCACAGCCTTCATTCTGTAAACAGTTGCTATACTTTATGAGCTACAGTGAAATCAGCCTACAAGTTTCCGACTAGTCCTTTGCTTAAAAATCGAAGGAATCCGGCCAATGGAAGCCACCTCAATCGGTTAGCCTTCTGATGTGTCGCAAGTGAAAGCAACATGCAATACACACTGACCTTTCTGGAAAAAGCTGTTTCCTAACTGTTTCTCTTCCAGGGACTTTTCTGGATTAATGTAGGCCAGTCGCTCTGTTTCTTTGAGGATCTTCTGTACCTAAAACAATAAGCAATACACAGCTTCAGGAATCAGAGAAAAATCAATACAGATTTGCAGCACCTCAACATTACTTATCACTCATGTACAGCTAATGTAAATTAGAGCCCTCGAATCAACAGTAAAATATTAGTAAGCCGATGTTGTAATGCATAACTGGAGTGAATCATGACAGCTCTGAATGAAGCAGCTGTAATATAAAGTCTGTGCATTTGCAACAAGTGACTTTTTAAGAAGAAAACAACAGTTGCTCAACAGAGTTAAAGAATCAATGAAAATATAAATAAATTCAGACCACTTTGAACACGAAATTTCGTCTGCTTACTTCCTGGGTCTTTTTGACGATCTCTGGATCTCTGTGTTCTGAAAGTGACTTGTTAAAGTGCAGGAGGGCATTTTGGTAGTCTTCCTTTTTGTAGTACGCGTTTCCTACACGTGCAAATGCTCTGCAACAGAGAAACAAAGACTTTTCAGCCATTTTGCACCAGCAAGGCTTTAAGAAAACTTCACTGGCCGTGTTCCGTAAGTACGTGCTACCAGTGCCGGCCTTAGGATATTTCAGGCCCTGTGGAGAGTATACTGTACAAGCCCCCATGACACAAGTCAAATAGTTTTTCATTGCTAATCAT
Source organism: Allolobophora icterica (assembly GCA_963556255.1). Classification (NCBI taxonomy): domain Eukaryota; kingdom Metazoa; phylum Annelida; class Clitellata; order Crassiclitellata; family Lumbricidae; genus Allolobophora; species Allolobophora icterica. The sequence continues at coordinate 84,722,823 of OY744602.1, forward strand.
TTATTTTAGTAAATTGTTAACAAGTACAACAAGTCAGATTTAACTATACGCGAGAATTTAAAATTCTGGAATATAGAGGAAGTTGACTTTTATTTTATTAACAAAAGAGAAGATTTAATCGAAACCAAAATATTATTAGGGTGTCTTGTTCATGTTAATTTTCTTTGACATTCTCGGGCCTCCATAACTTGCGACCCCGTGCGACCGCATGGTTCACACGCCCCTAAGGCCGGCACTGCGTAATACCAGAGGAGCGCTTTTGTCAGATTCTGGACTCAGATCTTCCCTCGACACCTCTGGACAACCCTTCTGACATGACGCAGTGCTTGTGAATAAGCTGGTGTTCTGCCTGCACTTAGCTTTAAAGTGGCGCTTTAGAAATTTGGAGTTTACGATTATGAATCCTTATTGCTTGGGTGAAAATCTTTACAGGCCCTACATGATTAGCAAAATACATACATACACACATAAACAAATGGTCAGATAATTCCACAATACATCATGAAGAAATAGCCACTTAGAATTAACAATTAATATGCACTCGATTAGTGCACTTGCACAACTTGATCACGTCAACTAGGTAAGCCTCAATAACATGGAGAATGACAAATACTTCTTAATATAAGGGATCATTCATTCAGAGAGAACACCAGTATCACAAACCTTAAAAAGAAATCCAAATAACCCAGATCGTGTTAAATTGAATATAAAATCGCTGCACTGAAAAAACTTTACACAACATTTCAACAACGTGCTGCATTGGCCTCTCAGTCCCTTTTAGCGCACGCTCGTCGTTAAAGTGTTAAGCAGAAATTTAGCATATTTCTGACATCGGAAGAAATACTAACATAAAATATGCCAGTATTTGTAATCTAACATTTACAAAGTGCCACTTTAAGAAAAAAACTCATCAGCGGTGCTCCCAACCTCAACCAGTGAAATCACTGTCAAATAATACAGACTTCAGGCACTTGTAAAACTGTGGAGGACAAACTGAGGAGCTCGAGCCACAGCTCTCAAGAAAGGCGCTTCCAGCTGGTGGGTCCAACATAAGCAAAGCTGGACTGAGCTATAGCAGTACACATACAATGTACAATCAGGAGTCCATGCGTACTGCGTAGCCAACCAAAGCCAGACATAACAGATGCAGAATATTTAAACTCATTATTACCTAGCAACCAGTTTATAATCTGCCCGGTTCTCTCGTCCGATTTCGATAGCTTCCAGGCCAGTTTTGATACATTGGTCATAATCTTTCTGCTCAAAGTAAACGGCTGAAAGTGAAGCCACACAAATTCACACATATACTGTGAGAAATCAGAACATGTGCATCAAGAATTCAAGATCGATTTAAAATCAACTACAAAATCCTGAAAATAGCAGGTAATGGAACTTAGTAAATAAACTTCCTACTGAGTATACACAGGAAATGCTTACCAAAAACTTTCTTGCAATTTGCATTGCACCTACCTATGCCTGATACTCATGACTATAGATGTAAAAGACCCTTGACATTGCACTTCTACTGAACTACGCTGTTTACAATGTCTCCTTTACATATTACTTTACAACTAAAATATACACATGATAGATGAGCATTTACATTACTTTTACTTTATAGTAATTTTGTCATGGACCACAGAATGAGTTGGTGGTTATTCACAAGTTACAAAAACCTGAGGTAACTATTACACAGGAACAGTTGCACTTTGCCACATCATCAGATGAAGACTTGCAGCAACAGTTCTGTGCTTGTAAGACTCATATAAGAAAAAGAAGCCCTGTCATTTCATTTTTTTACAAATCATGCTCTTTTCCTGCACATAGATTTTAGTGACTATAAAAAGTGTGCTCTAGGCATCAGGTAATCGCAACTCAAACAAGTCAAAAGGAAAATTTGACCATTACATGACAGTGTAAAGTGAGAATGAAGCAGTTGGAGCACCCATGAGTAGTCTGACCTGTAGGAGATGCTGTAGAAATTGACAAATACAATACAGTCCTCTTACCTGCTTGGTTGTTCCTGTAGACAATGTTGGTTGGATCGAGTTCAATGGCTCGGCCGTAATGCTTGAAAGCCATCTCGAAATCCTTCTTCTTGTAAGCCGCATTACCAAGCTCCTTCTCTTTTGTTGCCTTCAAAAATTCCACTTTTATCTTATAGTAGGTAATACTAGAGGTGTCAACATTTCAGTAAAATACGGATCACTTACCTTCATTCTGAGCTGGAACCCCAATACCTGAACATTCAGGAGCCACACATGTGTAATTAAAATGCATATAAGCCTAACATAGTTGGCTATCAATGGCTTGTGTGTAAGTTCTTTCTGCCATTGCATCAGAACACATGAGAAGTGTTAAGCAGTCACTCCAATAATGCATATGGCAGCACATAAACTGCTATTAACTCCTACAGAATTTGTTAATCTATATGCTTCACTGACTGGCAATTGCCTGCTGCTGTAACCCAACACTTTCCATCCCATGGCTTCACAGGGGTCAGGCAACTGTGCGTCATAAATCTAAGATCCAATTATCAATACAGCAATCTGCTTAAAATAATCCTTATGTTTCTTTGGCTGGGTTTTGGTTTTATGCATTTACAGTCGGTGAGTACCTGGGCCTCCGGGCACCCACTGAAAGCCTTCGTTGAGCACTGCATGATTACTTAACAAAAGCATATCTAACTGTGAGCAAAAAACTGTTGTTAATAAACAGATATTCATTTTACATGTACAGTAGGTGATGTAATGAAATGTAAGCAGACAATTAAGAGATTCATAATACAGGATATACCAAAAAAGTTTACATTTTATGTATCATAAGCGCTAAATCTATTATGACATATGCACAATATGTATCTGAACTTCTATAAGTGCATTTAACTACCCTCAAAAGGACTAGATCTACCACATATAATGAAACAATGCATGGAAAGTCAATAAACATGAGACCATACCCTGAGATCTTATCATCTCTAGGCATTTGTATACAGAAAGTATCAATCAAATGAGAAGATTTAGAGGGATTACCTCATCGTCTTCTTTACTTTTCTCTGCAGGCTTCTCTTTTTTGGATTCTTCTTCCTTTTTCGCCTTCTTTTCCTCATTCGCTTTCTGTGCTTTTTCCATCTTGTCAAGGTCTTCGTCTGTTGGCATTTCGATTTGAACACCGAGCAGAACTCCAAGAGTTGTCATAACACGAGCATCTTGCAAGTACTTACTGCGTAAGAAATAAAACGACAAAAAATACAGACATCTCCATGATACAATGAAACATTGCACTTCAAGTGTACCACATATACCTCCAGTTGCCAACAGTGAACTGCAACATGTGATAGTAATGGTAACACACTAGTACACAGTTCCAAATAAAATGAGATCCCTCAAATCCAGGAGCAAAGTTGAAGTGTAGATGCAACATCAGCACTCTAACACAAAGTTTACAATCGAAGTCTTATTCTCCAACCAATTAACGCTCCTCAAATGTTCAATATATCACATCTTTCACATTTAAATGCATCAGACCAGTTTATTAAAACTCATTATTTTAACTCTTAGGTTGAACAAAGCGAGTAGGAAAAGGTCAAAATTGCCTGCAGCCTTCCGTAATAAAATCCAATGATGATTTAAATGCCAAATTTTCAGCCTACATGCCTAATGTTCACATCCCTCCCTGCCAGGGCAAAAAGGCATTTCAAAAGTTATATTCCACTGGCATACCCTAAGAAGTATAAATGAATATATTAACTCTACAGTATTGGTGGAAAGATAAGACAGTGAAGGCTGGAACCAGGTTATAGCCCTCACAAACCACAGCTAAGGAAATAAAGTCACAACACTTCATGCTTATAGATAGTTCATTCTCTAACATAAAACATTCTCATGATCTTGTAAAATAATCTTATAAGATCAATCTAGTAAGCTCTCAGTCTTCTTACCCCAGATCCTTTGGACTTTTATGCAAGGTTTCAATAATCTGTTTGTATTCTGGATCTTTGAGAAACTCCTTTGTTCTTGCATCCTTTTCAATCTTCTCCCAAATATTTGCATCAGCAAATGGATTCATCAGCGCCTCCTCTCCTGGACCTGTTAATAGGAGTAATGATATTATTATTCCTATACAGTATTATACAAACACAAATTATGAAATCATTTCGATAATCAATATAGCGATTCCCTTAGTCAGGACTGTTTGCATGTACTTCGTCTCAGAGTGTCTGGAAAATCATATGATACTAAAACTTATAATACACTTGGAACAGGTGACATAAAACATAAATGGGAGAATGAGAAGGCGATTCTTTTGGCCAAGATAGGTGGCAGCACACACAGATTTCGGTCTTCTTAATCTTATAAATAACATGTTATTTTTGGTTGTAATCATCATTTCAAAGGAAACTGCTAAGACGCAATCTTGACCTGACAGCACCAGACTACAATTTGCAAACAGAAAAATTTTCTTAAAGCGCTTACAGACAGACAGATACAGTAAGATTATTATTATTATGTGATAGAAAATGGGCAGCAAACGACCAAAGGAGCTTATCACTTATGGGACATGGTAGCCGATTGGTTACATCGCCCACCTTGTAACATAGATAGCATGGATTCGATCCCCCTGCTCTAAGACTGTTACTATATAGTGACCTGGAGCAAGTCCTTCACTCACTATTGCTCAGCGCCATCAATTGATACTTAGTCTTTGGAAAATGGCACCTAATAAGCATGTATTAATAATAACTATGTCATAGGTTGCTAGGCAACCTAATCCAAACCATAATCCAGTAAGTTTATTACTGCATATCCACAAGTTATGCAAAGATTTAGGTCATTCTACACATAATCACATCGTATCTAATCACTTCTATAGCACTCTCATGGACAAAATACTTGAGCAGTTATAATATTTAGTGGCTCTACTGCAACACAATAAATTTAAGTCACGTTAATTTCAGAAACCTATTGCAGATACACTTGCAATCGATTTATGTGCAGGAATACAGTTGTACAAACCGGTCAGCTGTTCTTTTGACTCGCGAATTGCTTTCTTAATCTGTTCATTTTTAGGGTCATAATTCAAAGCTTCCATGTACGCCATGACTGCCTCGTTGTGGCGGTCCATAAAAGCCAACGCTGCTCCTTTTCTCGAATAACCCTAGCAAATGTACAAGAAACACATGAACTTAATTATTACAAGCAACACAAGCAAAATATCACAATACAGTGGGAACTCATTTGCACGCTCCTGGTTACACATCATTCTGCTAAATGCTACGTTGTGTTATGTCCCCAAAGCTATTAACTTAACAGGCTGTATTGGTTAAGGCGCTGTACAAGAACTGCAGTGTAGAAGAGCTAAAAATCAACTTTATGATCATTATCCTTTTTACCATGCGGTCTGGATTACACGATGCATCATAAGGCATGCCCCCCCCCCCAATGACTTCGCGTTAATTACATGAGTAACGAGTCCACATATTAATTTTGTTAAATAGTTTTTCGTCAGATACACTTTAAAAACATAGTGGTCTATGCAGTTAGCACACTGGGTCTGTGACCTAACAGTTGCAGTTCGAGTTAGCTGTGGGGATTACATGTAATAACCCTGAGCAAGTTGTTGGCACCATCTGCCTTTGTCACTCAGCAAAATATGGTGGCGGCATAAGTGAGGTTATAAACAGCAAGTCCCGTGATGCACTGGCCCCACATCTGGGACCTTTGGCTTCATCCGTAGCCAGCTAAAGGCCCCCCAAGAAACATAAATGAGTGCCTTCCATAGGGACTCCTGCTGGACATAGGACCTATACTCAAAAAACAATCTTAACATTAAAAACAAATAAATTTAAAACAGCAGCTGATTCAGAAGATCACTGAAGATTCACAGATAATATAAACAGGATAATCTGTTCAGACTAATTATCATTGGAGATATATATTATATTTTAAAATTATTTAACTAACTAATTAATAATGAATTTAAATCAATATTTACCTTTGCCCAATCTGGCTTAATTCTGACAACTTCCTCTGCATCTTTTAGGGCTTCATTGTATTGGCCTAGTTTGCAGTAGGCTGCCGATCGGTTGCTGTAGAGCAGCTCAGCGTCTGGTGCCAGAGCAATGCCCTCTGTGTAGAACTTGATGGCATCTTCAATCTTTCCATTGCTTAAGGCAGCATTGCCTTTGTTCTTCAGTTCTTCAATCTGAAAATCAATCAATCAGAATTTATATAGTGCCAGTTCTTCAACATTAACATAAAATTAGTGATTAATGCCAATATCATCCCTTTTCTCTACATTTTGAAATGACCAATACCAGCGTTTCTTACAGAATTTAAATAGCAGACAAACAGATTAAAGCTTACACAATATGCTGAGGCCATCAGATGACTTACCAGACCTGACATCAGCTATGGACAGTTCCCTTTACACAGAATTGAAAGTCTGATCAACCGCATGATCTGGTTGTGTTTCCTGCCAGTGGATGTGGCCAATGCGACATGGATGGCTGAGGCATCTGATTATAGTCCTCTTAAGGCTGTTTGTAAGGATCCAAACCATGTCCTCCGGGCCTGACCCCCCTCCTCGTAGCACCGGTGGTCATAATCTACGTACTAGATCTCATAACTTCTCCTTGCCACATAAAGATGACCGCAACTTAGGGTTGTTAATATCGGTTTTTTTGGCCAACCGATTATCGATTTTATAAATCCGATATTAAACCGATAATCGCTTTTTTTGGCCTTCATAGAAATATACTATAAATTATAATAAAATGCAAGTTACTTAATGCATTACGTACCGTAACGTACCTACTTGTAAGCAATGCAGTGTCGACACTGATTTGTTTATTTTCTACTTAGAGAGTTAAATGTCACGCTGTTAACTATTAACTAGCTATAATGCCTTTTTAACGACCGCTCGACTAAGCTATTAGTAGTATTGACGTCAATTAAACACCTTATGTATTCATTAACAAACGCGCTATCGGGGTCCCTAATAGTAATGAGATCCATCCCTACCATTGAGGTATATAATAAGCACTACAGACCGAAATTCAAGGGACTATATATACAAGAGGTTACACATTGACACCAATAAGCCTAGTTAGATGGAAGGTTTACTTATGCATCAATGACGCTATATTACGGTGAGACCTCTTGTACGCATAATCACTAATTTCGAATACCGCGAGGTTGCAGAATTAGGGATCACAATAGCTTAAGTTTGCCAACAAATTAAACAATTTAATGTTTTTCTGGTACTTTTTGTAATATTTCACTACGAAAATGATAAAAACTAAATAAATTCGATAATCGTTTGTGAATAATAAAAACCAATAATCGTTTTCAAAAACGATAATCGGAATTCCGATTTCCGTTTAACATCCCTACCGCAACTATATTTCACGCATCCTTTATAAGAATGCTTAGTGCTTACTGACAATTTCCTGTACAAAACCCTGTACTCTTGGCCCTAGAATTGTCTTCCATTGTCTAGTTTGTCTAAGTTGCGTCTGTGTCAGCCTAATGTATGAATAAACGAATTTGATTGATTGATTGAGAAATCAGTTACAGTAACTAGATAATAGGGTGGAAAAGTAACTAATTGCTATAAATAATCACTCTATAAAACCAGCAACCAGTTACCAATTACAGTTCCTTGTCCAAAGCAACAATTTCAGAGTTACTACACATGGGAATGGTAAAGTCAAAGTGGCTGCATTGGCAGTATACCATAAAAGGAAAGTTACTACTACTGCTACTACTACTACTAATAATAATAATAATAACTATAATTTCTTTACAAAGAAAGGCATGGGTTTAGAAAGAAAAAATAAGATTTTCACCTGACAAATAAATGGCAGGTCAATGTCAATCAGCTATAATGGCATTTAATTTAAAATACAAAGTAATTCTTAAGTAGTGCCAGTTGATAAAATTCACCAAAATGTCATGAAAACCTAGACTTTATGCTTTCAGTAAATTTTCATACAACCCAAAGAATATAACATGTATAAACCAGTTTGTGAATGTCAAGCCTGCATAAATGCTCAACAAATTCACTTTCAAATTGGGCATGCTGTTAATTTCTTTACTATGAACTTTTTGATGTAAACTTTACCAAGATACCATACTCACAGTTTTATCACAGCTTGTCACTTATCCTCACTGTTAATGAATTAGTTTTTAAATAAAAAAAAGTATTACAAGTAGTGCTAGGCCTATATAAATTTCGCCAATGTATTGTATAACCAATACACAAGTGATCGATATAGTTGCCATACGACTCTTAACATACCGCAAACAGTTATGAAACGTTCGAAGCACCAGAAACTATGTGTACGCCATTTGTGCAAAGTGGGTCACAGGCCAATGACAAACAAGCCGCGACCATTTGAGCACTACCACGCCATAACCATTCTATGACTCCACATATTAATACCAAAGTAGAAAGCACAAAGAAAGCAACATAAAACGCGGATTATATCCTCACAAGAATAAGATAAAAATAACTTAAACCACTGGTACAAAATCATGAAACTAACATACCTCGACCGACATCGTGACAAGTTTAACATGCGCTTACGTCTCAGGGCTACACACTCAGCGTCCTAGTTCTCACCAACGAGGTTCTAGAGGGTTCTGACCTGTCGATAAACTGCAGCTCCGAGCATGCTCAGTCTATTTCCGGTCACATGTAGAACAGAATCGTTTAGATTGGTCAGAGTTCCAGAATACGGGCATGTTTCAAGAGTGAAACTGACACAGTTCCATTTAACGAGAGTTAGTTTATACGAAAATGCATTGCATACGTTTGGCCATAACTCCAATTTAGAAAAATATCCAATTTCGGCTTGCTGATTGTTCAGTTCATCATAATAATAATATAATAATATTCGTTTAATATCTTCAAACTGACAATAACGCAGTATGATTACAAATCAGTATGAACCAGTCTTGTTGTCCTCGAGACCAAGGTCTTGGTCTCGAGTGCACTCCAGTTCGTTTTTAAAAGTCTTGGTCTTGGTCTTGGTCTTGAGGTTCAAGGTCTTGGTCTTGGTCTTGGTCTTGAGGTTCAAGGTCTTGGTCTTGGTCTTGGTCTCGAGGTTCAAAGTCTTGGTCTTGGTCTCGCAAGACCAAGACCAAGACCGGCTGTCAATATGAACAGTCATTTAACAGAACTCAAGAATTCTGTATCAAGCCTGCTTGCATCATACGACCAATATCTATGGATGGATACAAGTCATGTTGGTCAGGAAAACCCATTGGCAGTAGCAACAGTTATTCTGTATCAGACGGTATGATAAACCATGGGAAGATTTCAAAAGGACTGACTATCTGTACATTTACATCCAGTGCTTGAAAAGCTACTCTGTGTGTGTCAGCGACTTCAGCACCAGCCCTGTAGAACGTATTTTTTCACATGGCGGAATTTTTATGAGGCCCACCATGGCACGTCTTGGTCAGAAAATTTTGAGCGAATTGGTTTTTATAAAATAGGCCTACAAAAGGTATTTGGTATAAGAGTTTGCATGAAGGACTTTTGAATACAAATTCGGATTTCTCTGCAGTTTGCATTTAAAGTTAATTTGCTTGAATAAAATAAAAGACTCATGTTTTCATTAAAATAGCGAATATTCCGACTTGACAATTTTTAGAAGTCTTGACCTGATTTCAATTTTTAAGGTCTTGGTCTTGGTCTTGGTCTCGAGGTTCAAAGTCTTGGTCTTGGTCTTGAGGTTCAAGGTCTTGGTCATGGTCTTGGTCTTGAGGTTCAAGGTCTTGGTCTTGGTCTTGGTCTTGAAGTTCAAGGTCTTGGTCTTGGTCTTGAGGTTCAAGGTCTTGGTCTTGGTCTTGGTCTTGAGGTTTAAGGTCTTGACAACAAGACTGGTATGAACGGATGATCAGTGATCACAAGTTATTACAGGAGTCGAATTTAACTGTACATGGCAGCCATGCAAGGCGCCCAGTCCTACATCTCATTTAACAACGCGCCATCTCGCGAATGTAAGGCTAAGTGGACCTAAATTTGAGAGGGTTGCGGGAAGCGATCCCGCTACCGCTTGCTCTTCACGCCAGTGATGTTACCACTACTCTATGGACCTCCTCTATCATGCCCTTGACTTTTGAATCGTGACTTGGAACTAACCTGATCAGAGGCGTAACTTTGGTTTAAAAAGTGCGGGAGGGTATTTATTTCTTCTCCGCTTTCGCATGGAGGCCATTCTGGACATGTTACCCTGCCAGTAACTGATTATGAAACGCTGGTGAGCTGACCTCCATAACGGCAATTTTATCGTGTATAATGTCATCTAGGCTACTCGTTTTCGTTTTAGAACAAATTTATAAATCCGTTTTCCTTATCAGCAAAATCGGAACACGACGTGTATAAGTCAAAATCAACGACGTCTTAAATGCTTAGGCCTATATTATGTAACGGAGGGATCTTTCTTCAGCTATCCGCTTGGATATATTTAACCAAGGACGTTCATTGATTTTGAGAGGTGGAGTTATAAATATATATACATTCGTGTTTATTGAAAAGTAACATTGAAACATAATGACAGTAGGCTACAATTATCAAGATCGGATAGAACACGTCGTATTGGCAGTCTGTTAGGCGCCCGCTCATTTTACTGCTGCTCCACATAATGGAAGGCTGAGTCGACCTATAGACATGGGCGGCGATCCCGGGGGTTCGACGGGACAAGACCCCTTTAACAGTGGGGGGCACACCATAATTTGTCCCCCCACATTTTGAAGAAACACCATAGGCCTAAAGGTCACCATAGGCGTAGCTACATGGAGGCAAGAGGAGGCATTTGCCTCCTCTTGGTTTTGCGAATTTAAAAATTCTCCATGTATTTTCTGAAGTAGACCCCAGGAGAGGTGGATTTTGCCTCCTCTTGATTTGTGTCGAAGAAAGTCCTCGAATGTGTTAATGACTAAAAAAAAAAGGTCATCAACTTTTTTCGTGACGAAATTTACTTTTTTCGTGACGAAATTTTATAAATTCTCAGAGCAAAATTCTTAAATTCTCAGAAGTTTTTTCGGACGCTGAAAAATTTCCCTCTGACCTCTGAAACAAAATCGCCGCCACTGCATAAAAGTTTAGACAAGCAGTAGTTGCCTCCTCTTGTTTTGAAGTCTGGCTACGCCCCTGAAGGTCACCCAATTTTTTCGCGCGTTGACCCTATTTTTGAGCACCTGTCAAACAAGATCGCCGCCAGTGCCAATATATATAGGGATCTTACGGGTATCGAACCGCGTCTTTCAACATCTTATGTTCGTCGTTACAATTCATCTTTCCCCCTCCCCATACCAAGGCCGACAATATGAGTGTGGGTCCAAATACGGATTTGTAACTGATGATTGTGATGAAGGACATAGAAGCTTGCGGTTTGACCTGCATCTCCACATCCTGATTTGACTAAGATGACAACTATAAGGCGGAGAGTGAGTGTGATGTCAGATGTTGCAAGAAGAGTGTATACCCGTGGCACAGATCTGTGGCGCCTGCGACCTGCGGGTAGGTCACGACAATCAGTCTGTTGGGTGATCTGTGTGGCTGAAAGTCTGCCTGAGATTCGAACAGCTCTTCTGGCTCTCGGTTTACCTCTGTATCTAATTAGTTTCATACTATTATCAAAGATCCTAGAGTCGTAGACTAGTCTACGACTCTAAGATCTTTGTTATTATGGTACATAGGCCTACACCTCACTCTGTCTAGGACCTACATACACGGTAACACGAAGCAAAGAGGAAGTGGGAAGTAACAATAATAAAATATTGATTGACATTGTTTAAAAAATGGGGGGTGCGGTACCCCAGTCCAAAAATGGAGGTAAATAATAATACCCCTCGTACCAGAGGCGTAACTTTGGTTTAAAATTTCTTTTCCACTCTCGCTTTTCCTATGGAGACCATTTGGATATTATTACCCTGCCAGTAACTGATTATGAAACGCTGATGAGCTTACTTCCATAACCCAAATCAAGCGTCTGCAACTTACGTACATCCAAAACTCACTAGCCAGAGCTATCACTAGAACGCCCAAACATCATCATATCACTCCCATCCTCAGATCGCTCCACTGGTTAAAAATCCCAGAGCGTAGGCCTATCCACTTCAAAGTCCTATTATTAACCTACAACTCCCTACAATATTCCCAGCCCAAGTACCTTCGCGATCTCTTCACCATCCAGGAAACCCGCTCCATCCGATCATCCTATCTTCAGATTTTCTCGACCCGGTCACTATACTCATCTCAAGTTCTCCAACCGAGCAATATCCAACACATTACCATGCCGCCGAAACAATCTCCCTCCTAGTTATTCTGCGAGAAGCGCTTTATAAATTTCTAGATACGACCCCACCCCCCACGTCGGGGGGTCCTACGGCGATCTGCTCTTATGCAGTGCAGTTCTTTTTCGGTCGCTGGCCCCGCAGCCAGGAATAGCCTCCCTGTTGCACTCCGCCTGGTCTCTATGACTCACTCTACCTTGTTCCTTACAAACTTAAAGACAATTCTCTTTAGCCGTGTTTGGACTAGGAGCGCTCCTGAGTAGATAACCTTGAAGGGGCGCTATATAAAAGCTGCTTAATAATAATAATAATAATAATAATAATAATAATAATAATAATAATAATAATAATAATAATAATAATTATAATAATAATAATAATAATAATAATAATAATAATAATTATAATAATAATAATAATAATAATAATAATAATAATAATAATAATAATAATAATAATCGCTTTGTGCCCTTGGCCTTTGAAACTCTGGGTCCAATAAATCAGGAAGGCCTCGCACTGACCAACCTGCTCGGCTACCGCCTAGCCCAAATATCAGGAGACAATAGTGAGACTACCTTTCTTTATCAGCGCTTATCTATGGCAATCCAACGCTTCAATGCTGTCGCTTTTGTTAGCACCTTTTGCACTGATAAAACCATCTGCGAAGACTAGCCATTCCAGAACAATGCCCCCTAATTTTTGAACTCCCGAGGGATCATATGTACCGCGATGGGGGGGGGGAATAATAATAATAATAATAATATTGATGATGACGATGATGATGATGATGATGATGATGATGATGATGATGATGATGATGATGATGATGATGATGATGATGATGATGATGATAAATTTAACTCTTCTTGGTGGATGAAGCAATTATATGATCTCCATTAATAGTTACGTGTGCGTTAGCTTTGCGAGAGTTGCAATGACATTTCCTTTTGTTACAATGACGTCATTGTGGTTGCAATGACGCCATCCATTAACCGATTGTTGCGAGTCATAGAGACAAGTCGATTTTCATTTCAATGGACAGGAGACTCCGAAGCGATAGGAAGGATGTTTTGGAGAAAATCTTTTATGAACAAATGCCAGAAATTGGGTGTTCGTAAATTGGGTGTACGTTAAAGCACAAAACAAGCAATGACTTATTGATGCGTACTAATTGTCATATCGAACAGATCAGAAGGAAACTATGTAGAAATTCGAAGCCAGACGTGAGAAACTTTTCCTTTTGTCTCGAATAACCTAATCATGTAGCCTACATAATATGAATTGAAGACATTATATATTCATAGCAGCCAAAGATTTATCAACACTATATATGCTTACTGCTAGTCGGCCATTAAGTTATACTCAGCCTGTAGCCTACATACTGGGATAATGTTGGCCAAGTATGGTTGCCACTCGTCCCAATTTTGACGGGACCGTCCCGATTCTAGTTAAGTGTCCCGCGTCCCTACTTGACCTAGTCGGGACAGCCAAATGTCCCTCCTTTGAAATTTATTGTCAGCTAAAAAAAACTGTTGTGGCTTAAAACATATCAATTACCCGTACTAGGGCCTATATTTGTTCAACGCCACTATAAATTTTAAAGCAGGCGAAGTGAAATATCACATATATAGCTTCACCATTGACGAAGAAAGAACAGTTAGGCCTAGCAGGCTAGCTGTTCTTCTGTTCTGTTCTGCAAATTAATTCTATTAAATTTCTTTTTCTACCAACTTTGTTTTAGGACAGAAACAGTCGTTGAAAGCTGTGAAGAGTAGACCTAATTTAAAAGACAGCTTTAAATAAAATCATGATCATCGCATAGGCCTAACTAAATTGGTTGAGAACTTGATCTGATCGACAGAATCTGCATGTATTCTTAAAGTAGGCCTATAGTTTAAAAAATCTCAGTCAGAAAATTGCAAAAGTCAAAGTTGGAAATGAACCACAGGCAGGGCAGCATTATATATATATATATATATATATATATATATATATATATATATATATATATATATATATATATATATATATATATATATATATATATATATATATATATATATATATATATATATATATATAGGCCTACTTCACGGTGTTCGGTTGCACATGACCGCGTGTGGGCCATTCTCAATTCTCAATTCTCATTCTCAATTCCCAATTTTCAATTGTGACAGTAGGCCTATTAAATACTCCTTTTAATTTCATTCTTGTGGTCGTTGCCCTAGTTAAGCATCTTAGTTAAGATTAGTTAAGAACTCAAACTTGTTCTACATTTTTTCTTTTTCTTGGTTCCACATTGATGGATATGCCCATCAATGGGCATATCCCATAATGATTCTGCGATGCTAATGATTCTACGATTCTAATGATTCTGCTATTCTAACGATTCTACGATTCAATGATTCTACTCCTCTACTGATTCTACGATTCTAGTATTTCTTCTGTGATATGCCTGTGGTTTATTTCGTGCCACTCGGCGCCAACCCTTACCGGAAGATGAAATTGGCTATCCCGCATAAGGACAGTCTCACAGGCAGTAGTAGTAGTATTCTATATTATAAAGGTCATTTACTGACAAAACCCCCACGTGCAACATGTGCAAAGCTGTCTAATGTCAGACGAACACTAGTAGGGCCTATAGATTAACGTTGCAAGACATTTTTTACTGTAAACTCTTCAAGAATGTTAAACCGAATATACTTGCTGAAATTATGAGCTAATTATAATAATTATAATTTTATCATAGAAAAAGAATCTTGCAATATCAGTTACTTTGTTGCCGTATTTGCTAATAATCTGACACTGAATTGTCATATTCGTATCATAATCAATTAATCATGCTACATGTAGGCCAAATCAGTATCAGTTTAAAATTCTCCACTTTTGGTAAACTGTAGGGCTGTTTAGCTAGGCCTATACATTGGTTAAAGCGTACGGCTATTATTAGGCGTCTCTGTGTGCGACGATGACACTACGCAGTGGCGTAGCTATGTAGAGGAAAAGTGCGGCCGCATCGCGGGCGATGTATAAGGGACTGCTAATAGGGCGGCAAACTGAGGTGCTTAAGACAATTCTATCACCACCCTATAATTTCAGTGGTCATCGACGACAACGAGAGCCTAGACCCAAAAGCGCCAGATTTGGCCGATGAGAAGCAGTGGCGGCGATCTTGTTTGAGAGGTGGGGGGGACAAAGTCGGCCATGATCTGGTCGATGACCTTTTTTAGGAATTCATGCCCCCCCCAAAATTTCTTTACTTTTTAGGAATTCATCTCCACAAAAACTTTATGACTTTCTACGAATTCATCTCCAAAAAAAGTTCATGACTTTTTTTAGTCATTCACCTCTTTTTACTACTTTTTTCGGGTCTCCCAACAATAATGTCATTACCTTTTTTTAGGAATTCGTCTACAAAATTGATTACTTTTTTACAAATTCATTCCCCAAAATTTTAAGACTTTTTTTACGAATTTCTTCTTCTTTCTGAGAATTTTCGGGGGACACTTCTGCTCAAAAATAGTTTTTACCTCATCTAGTCAAAAAGGCAGTGAAAACCCTCACGTGCAATTACATTTGTTCGCCTTTTTTGGTGTTTTTCTTCAAAATTTTGGGCGGGGGGAGGACAAATGTATGGCGTGTCCCCCCACCTTTCATGTCCCCCTCGACCCCCGTGATCGCCGCCCATGGCCGTATGTCACTGCAATCCCAACGACTGAGGCGGTCAGTAGGCTATTATATAGGCCTACGTCCTTTGTGCAGGACAGTGGCGGATCCAGGATTTCTTGCGCGGGGGGGCAAGGGTTTCTTCTGAGGGGCGCCACGTTCTAGGGTAAATTTGTAATCAACTTTAAATGATAATAGATGTAGGCCTATATTTGAAGTAATGCCATTTGTAGTAGACCACTAGTATATACTATCCTATGTTAAACTGTTTCAAAGTGAAGAAATGTTTCCTATTCTATGTACACCGTCAGTGGGAAGATGAGACGGCGAGGGAGAGGACCCACCCTCATAATATCAAGGCTAAGAAAATGAAGTCGCTAGCACTTCATACCCATGGCTGCCTCAGGGCTAGCTTAAGGGACTACTCTTCTTCTTCTTCTGTTCTTTTGAACTTGGCATCGTTCTTGCCTTATTAAATTAGGCATTACAGTTTGATCATTTGAAAACCGAAATTTTGCAAGCAAATGTAAAATGTAAACCTGCGACTAAATGAGGTTGCAGATGCTACAAAGAGACTTAGTGCCTACATGTAGGCCCTACATCGATAACATCATGCTGTGGAGTCTGTCTATGCGCCTCAAATTTAACCCTGCCAAATCCGAGCTCATCTGGTTTGACCGTTCCTCTAAGCTCCTACAGTGTGCTGAACTCTCACTTTATACTTCCTCCTCTCTACTCTGCCCATCATCTTCTGTTCGGGAACTTGGAGACATTGTTGACTCAACACGTGTACTCTCCCTAAAACCTGATAGCCGCCATTTCTTGGATTTGCTTGTTTCACCTCAGAAGAAGCCGGCAGCTTCGCTCTACTCTGCATTCAGCATCACTGGAAACACTGTTGCACTGCCTTATCCTGACGCGACTATACTATTTTTTTTAATTATGGTATCCTTGAATGCAAACTGCTTCCTATAACCAAAATACTGCATCAGGCTGTAAGACTCTCTCACTCTTGGACTCTCCTACCGAGACCATATGACACCTGTTCTTCGCTCTCCGCCTGAAAAGCTGACATTTTCACTTTCATGCTGTAGGTAATTTTTTGATAAATGTTGTAAGTTTCAAACATTGTTTGGCATTTGCTTGAAGACTAGCTCGCTTCATAATTTTATGCTTATAAGTTTTCTACCGGTTTACGTTTACTAGTTTAACATCAACCATGAGGATACAATTTATAATTATATCCAATTTATTTAAGGAACGTGAATTGATATTATAAATACCATATTTTCTTCGTTTCATGGCAGTTTAATCCAATACGCGGATCTCCAATCCGAAAGCGACTTGTAGAGAATTGCCATGATAAATATCCAAAACGCCGTGTCATTTAGGTTTAGATGCCGGCTGCGCTAGAAATTTGATATACTACACTCTTCAACTGCCGGAATGTGTGGTAGTTTGATGATGGATATGTCTAAGCTTGGCACCGGCGATTTGAGGTATACGATATCGTATGACTCATATTGATGATGACTTTGCTTGCCTGTAGGCTGTGTAGGACTCTGTTGCACTTTGGAACTTAGCCTACATCCTGAGACACTTACATGGAGAGTGAGGGTCAATTCAGGGTCATGCCAATCTTCCATGTCCTGCCTATGTTGTCTGTCTCTCTACCCTCCCTACTACATACGTAAAGATAGACAGAACAGCAATACTTGGGGAAGCACAGTTGAAATTAGACCTCTAGCCGACTCAACAGCGATGGGTGTTGTTTATTGGGGTTAAGAAAGTGGGTTACGATAACCAAGTCCATAGCAAAAATTACGCCTATCACTATGGACATGGCTTTAACTAAACCTCGGTCATACCAGGCCCGTTCTGGCAGCCCACCATAACAGGCGGGTCTGGTCTGGAGGGGCGCCGTCAGACAACCAAGAGGGGCGCGGGGGGGCGAACCGCCCCCCGGGCCTATAGCTAAATCCGCCACTGGTGCAGGATATAGCGATACCGCTATGCGGTCGCTATAGAATAGTGTACGGGGCCTACATCAAAAGGTAAAAGTATGCTAAACCTTTTAGGCAAAGACAGAGACAGACGGACGGACGGACGGACGGACATACCAGAGGCAAAACAGAGTTGTAAATGGAGGTTGTACCATAGGAAGCAACTTGTATGGCTGAGCACCATAGGGAACACTATTTAGACAATACAATACCTTCTATATTGTAATGCATGTGTTTTTCCAGATGCAAATAAAGGTTACTTACTTACTTCTGTATAGTCAGAGGTGGCAGCAGCGTTCAGAGGCAAAAATCATGTAAAGGCACAAATTCACACACTACATATTACAATAGCTGAGGTCATGGGCATCCGCAGGAATTTTTTCAGGGGGCAAAGTTTTTAGGGGGCACAAAATGTTTGGGGGCAAAATGACACTTTAGCATAGAAAAAATTTGTGTAGAAAAATTTAAAATAAATGATGATCAAGGACTTTACCTAAATAATTGTTTCTTCGCATTGAAAATCGTGTTGGGACTGTTGTAATAATCATAATAATCAAAAAATTTTATTTTTATAAAATATTTGCAAAATCCAGGGGCGCAAATGTGCCTCCCTCCGGACGCCCATGGCTGGGGTAGCTGATACATTCAGTACAGTTAAGTGAAGGTGAGAGGCAACAATGATTTCCCCAGAAGGGACATGTACTGAAAGAAGATCTTTAGTTATGGTGGCAGCGGTGTTACGTAATCGAGCGGCTAGGCTAGTCTTCGGGGGTCTTGTTAGCGTTCGAAGCACGTGGGTTTTTGTAATTCACCTCGCGAAGACAGTTAGAAGACAGTACTCTTGTATGTTTTGCAATTCTTATTATACAATATTTTTACACAACGCATGTACACCTAGAACAGTTCTCACTTCGTGTTGCATAACAGTTTCTGCGTCTGCAATTTTCCGTCACACGATTCCTCCCTCCGTGAGTTAATCGTACGTCTCACCGATTCCTCCTTCCGTGAGTGAATCGTATACGTCTCACCGATTCCTCCTCCTGTGAGTGAATCGTATACGTCTCACCGATTCCTCCTCCTGTGAGTGAATGCCGTCCTCCTCCCAGTCTTCGCTCTTCCTCCTTCTCCCCTTTCGCCCAGACCTGTCATTCATCCATCTCTCCCCCAATCTCGCACTCCTATCGGTCGCGCTATCATTCCTTCGCCCTCCTTCTCCCTGCTCCCCCTCTTATGACACCCGGTCAGGCCCTAATGTCAGTCAAGTCTTATCTGATCTCGACTCTAGTGTTCTTTTGCCTATATCAAATCCTAAGCAACACATAATACCAGTCTTGTTGTCAAGACCTTAAACCTCAAGACCAAGACCAAGAGCAAGACCTTGAACCTCAAGACCAAGACCAAGACCATCACCTTGAACCTCGAGACCAAGACCAAGACCAAGACTTTGAACCTCGAGACCAAGACCAAGACCAAGACCTTGAACCTCAAGACCAAGACCAAGACCAAGACCCAAAAAATCGAAATCAGGTCAAGACTTCTAAAAATTGTCAAGTCGGAATATTCGCTATTTTAATGAAAACATGAGTCTTTTATTTTATTCAAGCAAATTAACTTTAAATGCAAACTGCAGAGAAATCCGAATTTGTATTCAAAAGTCCTTCATGCAAACTCTTATACCAAATGCCTTTTGTATTTTATAAAAAAAAAACAATTCGCTCAGAATTTTCTGACCAAGACGTGCCTGGTGGGCCTCATAAAAATTCCGCCATGTGAAAAAATACGTTCTACAGGTGCTGAAGTCGCTGACACACAGACGCTTTTCAAGCACTGGATGTAAATGTACAGATAGTGAGTGAGTCCTTTTGAAATCTTCCCATGGTTTATCATACCGTCTGATACAGAATAACTGTTGCTGCTGCCAATGGGTTTACCTGACCAACATGACTTGTATCCATCCATAGATACTGGTCGTATGATGCCAGCAGGCCTGATACAGAATTCTTGAGTTCTGTTAAATGACTGTTCATATTTACAGCCGGTCTTGGTCTTGGTCTTGCGAGACCAAGACCAAGACCTTGAACCTCAAGACCAAGACCAAGACCAAGACCTTGAACCTCAAGACCAAGACCAAGACCAAGACTTTTGAAAACGAACTCGAGTGCACTCGAGACCAAGACCTTGGTCTCGAGGACAACAAGACTGCATAATACTAATATATAGCGTAATCCTAAATCCCTAATATAATATCGTCCATGACTGTCACTACATCATCACGCTTCCAAAGTTCGACGGTCATCGGTTCGGCTTCTCAGAAAGCAAGATGGCATTTCAGGAGTGTTTTTGTTGTGCAGTCATGGCGATGTACAAGAGCACAGGTGACACGCATGATGGCGTTTTAATTTCAATGTCTGTTTGCGCCATTTTTCTTGCGACGTCATCAGGCTGGTTTAAACATGTATCTACGGCGTTAATCTATAACATAAAACATACAAACACAACGAGTAGTAACTGTGATACAACATTATAAAGTTTCTCTGTCACACGCTCATTTTAAAGACAATATATGACACTTCATGACATCAGAATAAAGCAAGTACTTGTAAACGATAAACATGACCATTGTATCAGATTTGGTTGGTCATAAAGGCATGTGACAAACCCATAAACCACAAACATGCATCATAAATCATAAACCATACACCATTAATCATACATCGTGAATCATATTCGTAAACCATAAATCACACACCGTAAATCATAAACCGTCCGCCATGAGATGTGTTTTCCCTGGGCGTGACTTATCCCCACCTCGTAGCGCTGGATTGCCTACGCGTGTACATTACCAAATTCTTTTTGCTTGGCGGTATTAGCCTGCGGTCGAATGCTACGTCTTCTTGGAATGTGTCATACGTTTTAGTCCTGGCACCATTCCATTTTAATCTGTCTTTTCTGTTCGCAGTCCTAATGATTGTCTTATTGTTATGATCCTCTTCCTTTTCGCCTCTTATCTTCTTTACACTTGGTGGAATTAACCTATTGTCAAATGTCTTCATCATGGCAGCATTCCATTGCATCCCGTCTGTTCTGTCTGTCTTATGTAATGCCTTGTTGTCATGTCCCTTGTCTGCTACGTATCTTATCTTATCATCGTTATTTTCCACTAGCCGGACTCCACCTACCATCGGTACATGTGTCTCTACGTCTCCAGCATGCCATACTTTTCCTGATACCAGGGCCAATGATTCGCTCCTCATTGATTCTTTGATCGACGGGGCTCTATTAGCCTTCGCGTCTGTTTTAAAAGCCGTCTGCTCTTCACTGTTTGATTCCCTGTCGTCGCCTGTATGGAATATCACGCCTCTGTCGCCGTTAATGTCTGCGCTAATGTCTTCTTTGGTGTCTGTGTCGGACGTATGGTCGTCGCTGTCTGTAGCTGTGTCTCCGTCTTCTCGAATGTCTTCGTCGTTACTGTCATTAATTATGTCTCCGTCTCCGGTAATCTCTTCTTCCTCTTTCCCTGCTGTCTCGTCGTCGCTATCATGATTGAATTGTACGCCTCTGTCATCATTAATGACTGAACTCTGCGCCCTTCTAGACGCCTCCGTCGGTGTAGCTGTATTAATCTGTGAGGTGTCTCTGCCTCTTGTCCATCCGTCGTCGGAAGTGGTTCTATTATCTGTCCACCCCTTCCTGTCATTAAAGTCATTATGGTCATTAATGTCATTAACACCTTGTCTGGTCCCGTAGTTTGAACTAGATCGTTTGTCGATTACCGTTAATTTACCCCTTCCGTCTCGTCTCTCACCTTGCGTCTCTGCCTTTCTGTCGGCCACGCGGGGATCATTCAGTGCGTTGCCGTTATTTATTTCCGTTATGGTTTTATGCTTTGAATTTGGTCGCTCACCGTCTACGGCTAACGTATTTCGCTTCTCTCGGCGTTCTTCATGAGATCTCTTGGGGAGTTCATTGGGTGCGTTTATGGTCGGTTTCAGCGCCATCTTGTCCTGTTCGTTACCGTCATAATTACGCTGTCTAGTGGCTATTAGTGCCTATGGTGTTGCGTCGTTTCTGTCACGGTGGCCTGTCTACCGGGTCCAGTAGGTCCCGGTTTTGCACAAATACGTCATGTCCCAGAATAAATTCCACTGCCAAATTTGGGACGACTCCAGCCAGTACCTTTACCTTTCGATTTGTCCCGAAATGCAATGACCTGACTTCAATCTCACATGTTGACAAACATTTTACCGATCCAAAAGCACTCTGGACTGTCATGGGCCTCCCCATGACGGACGATTTATTTGGCGCCACTCGAAGACTTATAAGACAAGCCTCCGAAATAAGACAAGCCTCAGAACCAGAGTCCCTCAGGGCTTCCACTGGTACCCCATTTACAAACAGTGGCACCATGAAACGCTTCCGATACTCACTGACCTTACTCAAGTTTATACCTTTTCTCACAAAGTTAACTTGCGCATGAGTTTGCTCCTCAAATCTGTTGTGATTTCTATTGTTGAACTGTGTTCCTTGGGCTACATAACCCGCTCTGTTACCCTGGCTGAAATGATGCATTGGTCGTGCATTCGCAGAGGAGTCGTGGGGTTTAGTCCACGGCACTTCATTTTCAAAGCTTTTGGGCCCTTGCTGTTCCCAATGCTTGTTTCTAAAGTCAACGTTGTTAGGCTTAAAACCATGATTATGTTTTAGTTCTCCCTGATTAAACTTTCGACTTTCCAGAGTACACTCAAAATGAAGGTCAGCATATTCAGCTACCTCCATAGCAGACCTCGGTTTCCTCGCTTCAACAAAGTATTTAGTGTCTGAAGGTAAACCTTCCTTCAAGCGTTCAAGCAAAACGTCATCTTTCAGAGATTCAAAATCCTTGATGTCTTTGCATTCAAGATAGTAACTGAAAACATCACGCAGGCTATCTAGCAGTTGAGCATAGGATTGTTTTCCTTTTCTACTCATAGCCTTGAACTTGTCTAGGTAAAACCTGGCATTCATTCTACAGGCGTCCAGTAGCGCTGCCTTTGTCTGTTTGTAATTTGAACAAGTTTCTACAGACAGTCGGTTGTAATGTAAGCGCATTGAGGAGTTAAGCAGAGCTGGTAACAGCTTAGCCCATTTGCTCTCATCAATAGTGTGAAGGCAAGCCACTTTTTCAAACGAATGAAAGTAACTTATTGCGTCTTCTCCTTCACACATCGATGGAAGTTTAGAGTAAGATGAAGACAAAGGTAGATCGGTGCCAGAAGCAGAAACATTCGATTGTAATAACCCTAACTGAGCCTTTTCACGCAAAAGTGCTATTTCTGCCTGCAAGCGCTTCTCCTCCGCCAGAGATCGCTTCTCCTCCGCCAGAGTCAGCTGGAGCTTCGCCTGGATTTCCCCGACACTCTCTTCATCCGCCTTCACTTCCTCCATCTCGTCTTCACTCTGCTCCACCTCATTCTCGTATTCTTTCAACTTCTGTATCATTCCCTTCTTATCCAGACCTTCATAGCAAATGTCTCTCTTTTCACATTCTTGCTGCAAAGTCGCCAATTTCATCTTCTCAAACATCCTCTTAGCAATTCAGTGCAATTATTCAAACAGAATTCACAATACACTACACCTTCGAAAAAGTCTTCGTAAAACACTCAAACACAAATTCAAAACCCCTCGTGAACACTGGAAAACCAATCACCAGAAAGTCAAGCTATGACAGTCTTTCACACTTTTCGTCTAAACAATAACTGTGCTTTCGTTCGCACTAACAATCAATAATCACCGTCATTTCAGCAATAAACAATTATCTCAGCTCATACACTTTATCATCTAGCGTCAGTGCAATTCATGACACTCATCCAATGATCATAAACAGACGATTTAACAAGCTAGGTCTCGCTCACCCGATCTCGTCAGATTTTCAAGGTGTGTAGTTCCGAAGAATCCGCCGCACCGTCCACTCGAGATCTCTGCAAGGCTCCAAGTTGTCCTCCAACCGTCCGTTCGTACTCCGCGTCCTCTTGTGATCGTCCGAGTCCCTCTTCCGGTTGTTCGGATCGTCTGCTCGCTCGCTCGTTGAGTTCGGCTGTTCAGCTGGCCTCGATCGTCGCGTGCTCCTCGTCTTTTGCGTCCGATCGTCCCTCTTGTTCCGCTTCTTCCTCCGATGTCGTCACCGTCCGTCGTGCTGAGTTGTCCTCCAACGTCTCCGCTTGATGCTGGTTTGAGCCGTGCAGCGTGGAAAAATCTGCTCCGTCTCTCAATACAGTATACTGAAGAATACACTGTACCGAATCCCTGCTGGCACAATGTACTGAAAGAAGATCTTTAGTTATGGTGGCAGCGGTGTTACGTAATCGAGCGGCTAGGCTAGTCTTCGGGGGTCTTGTTAGCGTTCGAAGCACGTGGGTTTTTGTAATTCACCTCGCGAAGACAGTTAGAAGACAGTACTCTTGTATGTTTTGCAATTCTTATTATACAATATTTTTACACAACGCATGTACACCTAGAACAGTTCTCACTTCGTGTTGCATAACAGTTTCTGCGTCTGCAATTTTCCGTCACACGATTCCTCCCTCCGTGAGTTAATCGTACGTCTCACCGATTCCTCCTTCCGTGAGTGAATCGTATACGTCTCACCGATTCCTCCTCCTGTGAGTGAATCGTATACGTCTCACCGATTCCTCCTCCTGTGAGTGAATGCCGTCCTCCTCCCAGTCTTCGCTCTTCCTCCTTCTCCCCTTTCGCCCAGACCTGTCATTCATCCATCTCTCCCCCAATCTCGCACTCCTATCGGTCGCGCTATCATTCCTTCGCCCTCCTTCTCCCTGCTCCCCCTCTTATGACACCCGGTCAGGCCCTAATGTCAGTCAAGTCTTATCTGATCTCGACTCTAGTGTTCTTTTGCCTATATCAAATCCTAAGCAACACATAATACTAATATATAGCGTAATCCTAAATCCCTAATATAATATCGTCCATGACTGTCACTACAGGACATTTTACCAAACTAGCATTTATATGCTCTGTGTGGAATAGGCTTGTTTCTTACACGTATAATGGATTAGCAAATGTCTAACATCCCAAGAATGCTCTGTTACCCAATGAGGATATTGTATCAAATAAAATCCTCCTATAAATATGGCAAACCAGCAGAATAATTTTTGAAGGTCATTGAATATAGTGCCTACAGTTGACCAAAGGATAAACCTTAACACAAACTGTGCTGATTAGGTCTGTTAAGCTGCGCATGCTTTACAGCAGCCAAAATAATGTGTTCGAACACAGAAATGAGTCACGACCATTAGCAAATTTTGTTTTTTGCATACAAACTCATGTCATTTACAAAAGTTGAATTGATAAAACAGAATGAAAATTCCTAAAAACCTACAAAACAAGTTTCGCTATTGACGAGTAAAAGCAACACGCTTCAGAACAAAGAGCGTAACACTCATTTTCTCAGTAAAAGATGTACAAGGCAGGAACCATTCCAACCCAGCCATTTACATATAATAATAAGTGACAACCTATAGCCCATATAAAATTTTAAAACAAACAGTTGCCAACACTAGCAGTTCATCTTGTTTACAACTATTCAAACAAAAACTCAGTCTTGTTGTCAAGACCTTAAACGTCAAGACCAAGACCAAGACCTTGAACCTCAAGACCAAGACCAAGACCAAGACCTTGAACCTCGAGACCAAGACCAAGACCAAGACCAAGACTTTGAACCTCGAGACCAAGACCAAGACCAAGACCTTGAACCTCAAGACCAAGACCAAGACCCAAAAATCGAAATCAGGTCAAGACTTCTAAAAATTGTAAAGTTGGAATATTTGCTATTTTAATGAAAACATGAGTCTTATTTTATTCAAGCAAATTAACTTTAAATGCGAACTGCAGAGAAATCCGAATTTGTATTAAAAAGTCCTTCATGCAAACTCTTATACCAAATGCCTTTTGTATTTTATAAAAATCAATTCGCTCAGAATTTTCTGACCAAGACGTGCCTGGTGGGCCTCAAAAATTCCGCCATGTGAAAAAATACGTTCTACAGGTGCTGAAGTCGCTGACACACACAGAGTAGCTTTTGAAGCACTGGATGTAAATGTACAGATAGTGAGTCCTTTTTAAATCTTCCCATGGTTTATCATACCGTCTGATACAGAATAACTGTTGCTGCTGCCAATGGGTTTTCCTGACCAACAAGACTTGTATCCATCCATAGATATTGGTCGTATGATGCAAGCAGGCTTGATACAGAATTCTTGAGTTCTGTTAAATGACTGTTCATATTAACAGCCGGTATTGGTCTTGGTCTTGCGAGACCGAGACCAAGACCAAGACTTTGAACCTCAAGACCAAGACCAAGACCAAGACCTTGAACCTCAAGACCAAGACCAAGACCTTGAACCTCAAGACCAAGACCAAGACCAAGACTTTTAAAAACGAACTCGAGTGCACTCGAGACCAAGACCTTGGTCTCGAGGACAACAAGACTGCAAAAACTTAGTGACTTTGAACATGCTTTTAATGGTTTTACCAATGTCAAAGAAGTACAGAGAGAAAAGGCCAACACTACAAGGAACCGAACAAGGAAAAACATTTGGCTGTATGGACAGAGCGCTGTCAACAGCTAATCAAGAGAATTCATTACATTAATTATGCCTCATTATAAAGGAAGTCTTGTTCAGAGAGAAAATGTTCAGAGGCATGCACCTTGCAACTCAGCCAAAAAATATTATTTTCTATTATGACACGAAATATAAACCCTTGCGAGATTCTTACAAGGCATTATGCATGATGTACCAATATCTAGATACACAAGTACATTTTTGGCTGCGTTTTTCTGGATCTACCAAGTTAAGAAGAATGGCTCTTCTCAAACCGGAATAGTCTTCAGACTGTTTTTTTAGTAGATCTTCCTCCTTTAAGACTAAGAGAATGTTTACTCTTTGGGAAACAATATAGAAAACGAGTCCTTACGCTAACCTGGGAGGCAGCCATGGTGTGAAGGGTTAGCAGCTTCAGTTCTCTTAGCCTCGGCAAGTGAGTGTGGGTGGCCAGTCTTCTTCCTCGCCATCTGGTCTTTCCACTGACAGTGTAAGGTCATTGTACTCATAATAACAAGTTAAGAAGAACTGGAACCGATTTGACCCTGCCTATCGATTATAATTTGACTGAGCGCCTGTGAATAAGCTGGTTCCCACGACTTCACTTTTTTGGGCGCTGTAGAAATCTCGAAATTACAATTGCGATTAATAACCTAGCTAGTTCGGGGTGCAGATGAAACAAAAATGTCGAAACAAAAAGCTCTGGCGAGGATTTGAACCCCAACCTGTCGATTGACAGTTCAGAATGCTAAGCACTGGACTATTGAGCACCCTACATTTTATATAACATAACATAAAATAACCATCATAAATTTCATTAGAAAATCGTGAAAACCAATGACAATGGTACTGCACAGAATCATGCAGCTAACAGTGCAAGACAGTGATGAGAGACGTAAAATTACGTTATACTGTACACTGCCTACTTGCCAATGTCAGACCCTTATGCACGTGCCTGAACCAGAATTCCTATTGGTTGAAAACTGTCTTAATTTTCCTGACCATATAATTAGAAGATACTCTTCTGAATTTTTAGATGCACCATCTTCTGGATTTAGAAGAGAACCCAAATATGCAGCCTTAGATGTACACTAGCAAGTTGTTATCCACTAAGTTGTTGGGGATAGAAGAAAACAGACATAGCTGAAGTGCATAACCTCAGGACAAACACAATGACTGCACATATTTAAATTCATCATCGCAGAATGAAACAATGGTTTTCAAAACATACTCACAAAAGTCAACCTTAATAAATTGGTTAAAAAACTGTTCGCAAATTACCACATTCTTATATGAATGGCTTCAGGAACCCTGAAAATAACATATCAAGAATAAATATAAACCAGGCCACTAGAACAGTTACAGTTCACAGTGTACAGAAGAAAACAGGTCAACACTAAAGGAATCTGAGTATTTTATATGTAGCAATAGTAGCACAGTAGTATAGTACATGTAATAGGTAATCTGGACTGCCAATCCAGATCTTAAGGTATCAATTAATCAACAAAGAGAAAAATGATAGATAATTCATCAATATCTATCACTTTATAATGTTTACATTATTTGACCAGCACACTCTAGTGAACTAAACAATAACACAAAGGCATCACAGGCATCAAAAAGAAATCAGGCAAAACAGGACTAAACATCCACTCTTAATAACCAGTACACAACAAATTATAACATGGCTATTACTAGATACATGATCTCAGTTGTGGGTCCCTCCATCTGGAATGGGCTTCCACCAGAGCTGCGTTTATTGCATCCGAACAATCTGCCTGCATTCTATCAGTCGCTTAAGTATTTTTTCTTTAGCCGTGGCTGGGAGCACTCCTGAGTAAGTATCTTGAGGGGGCGCTATATAAATTTTCAGAAAGAATGAAGGTAAGAATGAATGACACCCTTGTCTGCAATTCATGGCTGGCTTAATGGGGATCATGTTTCCTATACCTAAAGTAGCAACTACCAATAATTCAAATCAAAGGACCTGTCACAGATTTACTAAACAGTACATACTCAAAAAGAAACTAGGAAACAAGTAGAAGAATTACAGGTTACATTGAATTGGATACAGGTGTATGATCAAATGAAATATTTTGTAAACTGTTTCCATCAGAACAGTTCCTACTGATGTCAATAGGGAACATGTGCAAGAAAAGAATTTTAACACTGCGTTGTTATTGGGTACTTTTTAGCATTGTTCATTTGGGTTCCTAGCATAACTGTATTACTCAACAAATTAAGAAATTCTGTTCAGAACCAGTGACATAGGAAATGAAATTACTAATTTAAAGTATTACCTTCTTTTCAAACTCTGACATGCTAATAATTTGGCTGACTTGCTTCTGATATCTGCAAGTGACTCTCAACATAGCACTTTGCCTGGTCTCTGAAAAAAAGAACACTTTTCATTAGGGGGAGAGGGATAGATGAATGGTAACACTCTACATGTAGCTTGAAGAACATACGATCTTGAAAGATGCGGTTTGATACCCGCAAGCTCCCTACAGGTCGACTCAGCCTTCCACTCCCCTAGGTGGCAGCTGTAAAATGAATGGGGGCCTAACAGGCTGCCAAGACGTGAGTTCTGTAAGATCTTGATAATTGTACTGTCACATGTTTCAATGTTACTTACTGCGGTTTGTCAGTGAGCTTGTCAATAAACACAAATATATCATTATTATTATTATTATTATTATTATTATTATTTTGTCTTCAAGCATTGCCACTAACATCATCTCTCTCCAGTTTCGATACTATCCATTACTTGGTGAAAAAGATTTTTCAGTTATGCAACCTGGCTATTGTGGATTTGATTTGATACAGCGCTGGTGAGCAAGCTCGTCTCTCAGATGTGGCTTTGTGTGGCATTGACAAATTTTGAAGATTTATATTACATTACATAAAAGATTTACGTTCTGTGAAATTTCACAGATGGAGCCAATCTCAGGACACTTTTTTGGCCTAGCGTCAGAACCCATTGGCTCAACAAAGCCCCATTTATCATGCGCTATAACAGCGTAATCACCAAGGTTCCTCAGCAGTAAACAACAAGTCTCAAGTAGAGCACTTTATTTACTGGTAGCACTGAACAAAAATCCATATGAGCCAGTTTGTAGGGTCAGTTTCAATCCGTGCAGGTCAAGTCATGATTTTTATTTCATTTCATTTCTGCTCATTTTACAACAAACTGATTGGGTGAAATCCTTCACGACTGCTGCACATCTGAATTGGTGCCATGCCCTTTTAAGGTCCAAGCGTATGAATCGTGCCAGCCTGACATACCTGTATGGCTGCTGATCAGCTGGATCCATCTTTCTCCAGTCATTCGCCATCAGCTTTGTAACATGCGAGTTACGAAGACCATTGTTTGCTCTACGGAAATAACAAAGTGAACTGCATGATAGTAACAAGTAAACGAATTTATTCCACAACTCTGGGTAATGCTTATCCAATCCAAGCACACCAACATCGGAAGAATGCCATTGTGCAGATAAGCTCAATTTCACATATGGGATATTCACAGAATCAGATCTCTTTTTCCTCATACTGTCCTCCAACTTCCACTGGCTAATGCTTTGGTTCCAGCATACTTGACTACTGTAAATCATTTCTCATTGGTATTACTAGGGGAAATCTGCTAACCGAGAAAGGCCAAGAGATTTTGGCTTACAACCAGAAACAATGACTTGCTAACCGAAGGTAGGTCTGCCGATGAAGATGACTATACATCATGAACCCATTCATCCAGGACATTCGTCGTGCACCAGCGCCTCTACCTTTGCTGGATGCAAGTTTGTTCTCATCAGTGACACTACCAGAACATCAACAAAATGAGAAGTGAATCCTTCTGTTGGAAGTTCAATTAATCCTTGACTAACACAAAACCTGGTAAAATGAGATAACTACGGTACTCAGACATAGGTCAACAATTCTTTAAAAATGGCCAAGTTCCTCTCAAACACCATATGCCCTGGCAACCACATTGGGCCCACAGCTGGCCACCCAAAGTGACCTACAGCATTATGTCGTCAGTTATACATGTACCAGTAGTAATGTAATAAGTAGTGTCATAACTACAATAATCTTAAAATTGTAAATAACTTACTCAAATT
Organism: Allolobophora icterica; assembly: GCA_963556255.1. NCBI lineage: Eukaryota > Metazoa > Annelida > Clitellata > Crassiclitellata > Lumbricidae > Allolobophora > Allolobophora icterica. The sequence continues at coordinate 84,753,512 of OY744602.1, forward strand.
ATAATTTCTTCATAAACCATGCAAAACCGTGAGATTTAAACAAATATACTTGACCATTCAGAGAAGTTTGACACATCAGTAAAAAAATACTTCAATGTTCTGACAAGTTTAAGAGAATTAAAAAAATAATTCACCTTTTGACAAAGTTTGAAGTCTCATTAAGTGTACTTTTAGTTTTCCTGAAAGAGGAACTCTCATATAGTTCTACAGTACAACCACATTGTGAGAATTAGTTCCATAAATAACAAACATTCACATAACTAGAGTCTATGATTTCCAGGGTTTTTAAAGCTTCAGTTAATAGACTGTCTGTTAGAAGTTATCTTGGGTTTCTTTACATACTTGCTGCCGGCGAAATTCACTGTCACTGGTCGCTTCGAATCATTTCTCTTGGGAGAATATTCCTCACCAAAAAAGCTCTGTACAACATTCTCATCTAAAAATGACACACAATTAAACATACCCGGTAAATATAAGTAATATCACTTTGCCTGAAAATAAGATCAGTTTTCAAAAACAGTGCACTGTCTCTTGGACCTCCATTTGGTATTTCTGGACAATCCCTTCGACGCGAAACAAATTGTGCTCGTGATAAGCTGGTGCCTTGCGTTAAGCTTTCAAGGAGCACTTTAGAAATTTCAAGATAACGATTTTGATATAGACAAAAATCAGTTTAGCTGAGTCTTCTCCATATTCAGTTTCTCTCTGAACAATTACACTTTTAGTAACCTTCTAAAAGGTGCTATATAAATATTCGTTCTCAATTCTCAACCAATACCGCAAAAGTAAACCAGGCGCAAAATCATTGTTTAGAAAGTCCAACTTGTAAGTTGAAATCCGAAGTGTTTCATTATACAAGAAATCAATTCAATAGGTTTGCTTACCCAGTGGAGCATGACTCACAATTTCTATAACCTCTTGAACTTGATTGGGATTCTCCAACAGATTATGATGTTAACTGTGCTTATCAAGTAACCATTAACTGATGCCTGTTGCATTATAATAAGAGTGATATATCAAATATTAGATTATTCATTACCAAAATCATGATCCAGTATCTCTGTCTTAGGCAGCAGCATTCCATCCAAAGCCTCAGATTCTGCGACATCCCATTGACCATGCAGCAGACCTTGGTTACTGACAGACAAACTGTCTCCTTCAGGAGGGAAGTCTGAATGTAGGATGTTAACGTCTATTGTACGAAAAACATCATCCGTCCTCGGCCTTCCAATGCCATCACAAGAAAAATCCTGAATCGATAAATTCCATTAACAATGTTCACATTGTGCACAAGTATACAAAAATACACCTCGTTTCTGGCAGATTTCCCAAAGTACAAGTTTACAGGGTTACAACTTGACCAGAGGAGGGGGTTATAGTCTCGCCTTAGACACAGGCAAAGCGAGGTCTCCTGCCCCTTGAAACCAGGCACAAAATCTGTGCCCAATGCCAACATTTTAAGCTCACTTTCTAAAACTAACAGCCTCTAATTACTATTTTACTCCCTTAAGTTGTGCCCCTCAACCATGCACCTGAGAACTGTTCCCTCTGCACCATTTCGCTATTCCACTGTCCCACTGACCTTAGACAAATATCCAACATGCAAGGACTTCCTCAAATCCTTCAAGAACAGCTCTTTGCTTCAAAGATTATGAAATTGCTATAAAAATACTGCTATATAATACAGAATATTTCGAAAGCTTATATGCAGTGTGGATCCAGTAATGCAACGTTGTACTCCTGAAACAGTTGATAATCATGGACAATGATTATTATTATATCAACATTGTTGTACAAGTTCTATTCTATCGATCTACTGCTGGTGGTTGCAGATGCCAGATGGTAGGCTATTCCAGACAGATGGTCCACAACAGTGAAACTCCCCAAGCCTAGTTCTTATTGGTGGAATATGCAGATTGCTGTGAGTTGTCAAATACAAATGATGCAGTGTATGGGAATAAATAACTCAACGACATATAGTCCGAGGAGAAATGATGAATGCCAATCAATAAGACATCTTTACCGAAACTGTACTGCAGTCATTCACTACGTTGTCCACTGCTTCAGATTCAGACGACATTCTGATGAATTGCTGAAGCTCCTCAAGTTCTGTTCAATAACAATGGTAACAATGCCAACATGATCTTATTATAAAACCACATATTCAAAAATTAGCACAAGAAGATACAGAAAATTTATTAGGAAGAGATATCATCGGCAGGTATGCACAGCAAAAACATGCATTATGGCTAATTCTATATTAAAGGATTCTTCTTTATGACTGGCTTGTCAGAAGACAGTCAATTAAGATGTTTAGACATTTTACAACAGCTCCAAGCTTCCAGTGTTCACTACCTAATCACTTTGACTTACTGGCGTAAACTTGTCCAAAATATTGGGGGCAATTGGTTATTCATTCTACACTTGTTGCATTGGTGTACAGTCCATCTTAATTATTGGGGTGCACATGCCCCGGCTACCCCCCAGAGTCTACACCTATGCTTTCACTCACATCCATAGCAAACACAGATGAGTAACTTATGAACTGGCTTATGAATGAAAGAATTAGTTTTTCACTGGCATCCTTCAACTGGACTGTTGCTTGCACCTCACCAAACTGATCATTATTTAACTTTGGGACCATGCTTTGAGTACTTTCAATAAAAAAAGCATTAACTATACCAATAAAGAATTACTAATTGCTTCCACGCTGAATAAATTGAGACAGGTTAATATAGTGCTTTAACATTTTAAGGTCAAGCTGCATTGGTTTCTCAGTCGCTTTTAGTACACTCTCATCATTAAAGTATTAAGTTATGTCTCAGCAGCACTGTACTAACTAGCCTAAGTATGGTATGGTATGGTATGGTATCTGGGAATTTATAAGGCGCCTTTCACAGTGCAAACTACCGGTATTCAGAGGCGCTCTCGGCGTGTGAGCCTGGTGGAATCAGAAAAGACTTTAAACTAAGAACAACAGGGAGAGAGAGAGAGAGAAACCCAGCAAATAGGGTCCCACCCAGTACCAAGGGAAGGGAGTTCCATAGGGATGGGCCCACCACAGCGAAAGAGCCAGGCTGAGCCAGAGCAGACCTGTTAAGTGGTGTTACCAGGTATAATGGTTAAATTTCTTCTCACCTTTCTCCAGCTCCATCTGACTAAAGTCGCACTGATCATAAGAAAGGTAGGTGTACTCTGATAGCTCTTCCTGTCCCATTTCTTGTCCACTTTCAGTCGCGTTTAACCCATCTTCCAGAATCAGATGAGGCACTGTCATCAATTCCTCCTCACCAGTTGATTCAACCAAAGCCACTGTGGAAATGCTCTCTTCCATTTCCTCTGCTTCCTTGTTATCTTCCTGTACATCCAACTGACTTTCTTCACCCTCACAGTCACTCATCCAATCAGATTTATAATCCAACTCATCACTATGACAACTGCTTCCATCCACCTACAATATAGATCTAGTCACGCTTGCACAGCGAATAGAAACAGTATTTGTCATGGCCAAAAACTGTTTAAAGTAAACTTAAATGTTACCTAACTGACATAAATGTGGTCCACACAATTTCTTTGGTAATAAAGCACAAACAGAAGTAATGTAAAATGCAAAAAGTGTAAATCTCTAAAATTTATCATCACACAAAAGATGCATCACGCAGATCAACTCAAGCATACAAGAGCCAACTAGTTAGGTCAGTTTTGGAATCCAAGGAGGGAGTTGGCCAGAGAATACAGTTTTGCTAAAGTGGAAAGTGATTGCAATAGCAACAGTGGTTGTGAAATGATGCAGGATACGAAGTAAAGGTCAGTTTAAAAACTACTTTACATGCTTTCATAGAAACTTTACCCTGACCAAGTGGCTGAAGGATCTTTAACTAGTGTAAAGAGAGCAATCTGGTAACAGCAAACATATTGTTTTCCAAACTTGCAAATAGATAGCTATGTGCTTTAGAAGTCATTATAATAGATTAGACAATTATAAAGGATTAAAAAGAATTAAATATTATGTAAGGATTACATTTAAAAGGGTGATCTGTAAAGAAATTGAGTCTCATCAAACCTTTGAGCTGTGATCAGTGATTAAATCGAGAAATTAAGAACCATGATAGGCTTATAGTTGAAGATAAGCTCACCTTTGGAACTACAAACAAAACCACATGAATAATCAACATCCTGTTCTAAATTGATCAATTATTCTGTAATACAGGCTACATTCTTCACACCACCTTTGTGCAATTCATTCACACGTCAATTTATACATTTCTCTCTCTTTCTCTCTCTCTCTCTTCCTCTCTCTCTCTCTCTCTTCCTCTCTCTCTCTCTCTCTCTCTCTCTCTCTCTCTCTCTCTCTCTCTCTCTCTCTCTCTCTCTCTCTCTCTCTCTCTCTCTCTCTCTCTCTCTCTCTCTGATTGCTCTTTCTTTCTCCAATATCTTTTTTCCTTAGGCAATTTTATTTTATGCTTGTTCTGTATGGCTGCTATTGCCTCCTTTTCCCTCATTTAACTATATATATATGTACTCAGTTAATTAATGCTTTCCAATATTTCATTCTTATTCTCTCTGACATCCATTAAATCTGCAAATCGTATGGTATCGTATCTAGTAATTTATAAGGCACCTCTCGCAGTATAAACTATTCATAGTTGTCAAATGTGCCTACCTTCCAGGTTCTTGACATTTGGTGTCATAAAGAGCTGTCGGAAGTCCAATTCGAGCCCCAGTTCACCACAAAGACCTCGAATGTAGTTCTCCAGATGGCAGATGTAGTTGATAATTCGCTTCAGTTTAACAATCTAAAGAAAATTTTACTAATAATGCACACAGTTCTCTTTTTTAAAGAAAAAACCAGGAAGACTAACCCCAGACCTGCAATCAAAACACATCAACGCCTAATTTTAAAGCGTTCTAACGCGGGTGTCATAACATGGTTGTCAGCATGAATTGCAATGAAACACAACCTAGCAGTCAGGTCAGTAGTATAATTGTGTGCACACAGGGACTGCGAAAAGGTGGTCCATGCACAAACCTGAAGAGGGACGTATTAAGCGAAAACAGGCCAGAGAGGACCCATTTGAGTAATCTGCAGGGTACCCTGAATTCTGAACTCAATCCACTGAGTCAGGCTGAAAATCACTTCCAAGGACACAAAGTATGCAAGAAAAATCCATGAAAAGTGCACTCTAAAATGTTTGGTAGCAGGAACTGAAGAACTATAGTGGCCATGCACAACAATAAGAACCAGTGGCGGCGAACTTGTTTGACAGGTGGGGAAATATGGGACACTTTTGAACTGATCTGGTAAAAAAGACGTGACATTTTTTCACGTGTCACATGCGAAAACATTTTTGATCTTTTTTGGTGTTTCTACAAAATCTGGGGGGACAACTGTATAGTGTGTCCCCCACTGTTAAAGGTGGGGGCCTTTTCCTCCACGACCCCCCGGGATCGCCGCCCCTGATAAGAACAGACCATCCATATTTAAACAGCTAAGAATAGTTTCAAGGCAAGCCTTAGATATTTAACACTACCTTAGTTTCATGATCAGACTTCTTTGATCGTTTTGGCAACCTTCCAATTATGTCATTGATGCTCGCATTCAATCCTCTGTGTCTATAACTACATCAAAATCAAACACATCACATGGTCCCTCCATTTCCAAACCTGATTTAAAAGTACAGGTAAACTTCAACAAGTTGATATTTTCAAAACGCCTTTCATTACAAGAGGTAAACTGTGAAGAATAAAATATTCTGCTATACAATACAAAATTCACATTAAACTTATCTAAATAATGACTCTACAGAATTTAAATTTACTTTGTCAGAAACTAATTAATGTGGTCCACCATTGCCACTTACATACCAAGGCATCATGTGAAACTCATAGATGATTGTCAAACTGTGTCCTGCAAACACCCTAGAGAGGTTTCTCAGAGAATTATCCTCCCAAGAGGAACACCCTAACTGGACAATCGCTTTTCTGTTGTACATAAATTCTTTATGATTCATAGTCTCAGCTGTGACAGTTCAAGTGCTTTAATTATGCCTGTAAATGAACTGAGCAAAGTTGGATCTTTACATAATACAAAAATTTTATAGACTTTAGTGATTTGATCGAAGATTTGTCCCTTGAAACGAAGAAGAGGTGTCTTTGTGCCCACTGGCTTTTAAGCATCAGGTTGTGGCCTCTGTCATTTTGCTGCAAATGATTTGTACACTATGTAAAACTGTTATTGACTGCATTGTATAAGTGTGCAAAACTTGTGAAGCCTTCTCCTTGGAAGAGAATGTCTCAGTAGACTCGGTACACACAGCAAAAACAAGGTTGTTGTTCTTATATATGTCAGTTAGGCTGGCAATGACGCCTAGATCACTAAAGTCTATAAAATTAAACAATGTTTAACTTGCATCAAAGATCATCTGATTGCTATACATGTATAATAAACATTATTAGATTATTATTTTATGCTGCTAAACAATGAATGTTAGTGACATTGTAAAGTATGTTTTGACACCTTTAAATGGTGTCTTTTGAACTCTGTAAAATCTTTGTTTTTACTGTATTGTTACATAATTTTGAATTGTCGTCAACGGCCTATGTTGTTATACGACAACGTTAAATTTGGATTTTAAAAAATGACGCCTAGGAGAATGTCTGCAATTAAGATTTTCTTAAAATGTTAAGAAAACTAACGCACACAACACAGAGGTTTATTCGGAACTATACTGGTCTGTTATCCAACGATTGTGGATACACACCTGATGAATGGACCACAAGTAATGACTCTGGATAAGTTGTTTATGCAGACTAACTTCACACCTCAGATTCAGATACACTTATCTGGAGAACATGATAATTTCAATAAATAAATATTTAAAACGAAATACAATTACTACCGTTCATTGTCCCGATGCTGTTGCATGAGGCGGGTCAAAGTGCGCGGAGTCCTTAACTTTGAAGTGCCTTTATTTGTCTCGCAGCTTTCACGTATGGCTCTGGAAAGGTCAGGAGATGAATGCCATGACAGAGAATGGTCTTTCAAGTTCAGCTGTAGACAGATACATGAATAATACTAAGTTAGAAACAGCATTACATGCCTTAATGTCCACTACTAATGTCCTAACTCCCTCCTGTGATCCGGAGCAAGATGCTCAAGGCATTTTCACTGGTCAGCTTCAATTAAATGCTTAGACTTTTCTTTTGTACAAGCTTATCATGTCGAGAGTACTTCTGACATGATAAGCTCTGCTGCAAGGAGCGCTTTACAAAAATTTATAATACATTACATTACATTAAACTAACAGTGGCAACACTGCCAATCACAATCTTACTGTCTCTTCCAATTGCACAACTTTTGTAACTTGATAAATAAGTAAGAAAGCAGTGTTCAAGAACCTCATCTTACATTTTCATTGGAAAATGACCAGGGTCAAGCTAGTGACCTTTGCAGAAAGTGTGCATATATATAGAATAAAACGTCTTTCAAACGGCGTGTTATCGGTAAACGCTTGCCTCCAACAGGAGCCGTGGGTTTAAATAATTATAATGTGTGCAAATAAAAGCCAGCCTGTTCAAAGCATTGGTCTTTACTAAAACAATGAGGCCTATTTAGGCACTGGTATGCTGAAACTAGTATGCCTGCTTTGATTAGGATGAAGAACATGGCAGGTGAAGCTGAGACAGATGTGCAGCCACATTTTAGAAGTGCAGTTAGCAGCATTCCTGGTAAAAAGAAACACAGATATGGTGTTTTACTAGAGGGTAAATATGACTGTGAATGCCGACCTCTTTTAACCCTTTAACAACGAGCATGCACTATTTAAAATGTATGAAAAACTAATCCCTCTCATCGTTAAAGGGTAAAATATAGGTCTTCAACTGCTGCTGGAGGATAAATATGATTTGTACATATAAACGTCACGTGGCTTATACAGAGCTTTTACAGTACATAAACATTGTTTGACACACATTAACATAAAACTGTTAGTAACTTAGATTAGAAATTCTGCATTGTGTTCTTATCGGCTTCAAAGTGTTATTCAACCTAAAATTACCCAAACACATCTAAATGTAAATGCACATCTCCTAAATGAATCCGTGCCACAGAAAAACTGGGTTATAGAGACTAGCTTAATCACTGGCATTATGTAACTAATCTCTAGAAACAAAGATGTTGTAATAAAGATATCTTATTTATTATTGCTTTAACTAGGCTTCCTTCTCCTCCAACTTCCTCCCTAAGGAAGTGTGCTATTCTACCTAAACTTTTCAAAGTCAATCATTGATTTCCTGTATGGAGTCAGTCATTGAATATTGGGAGTTACTCGAAGCATAACACTCTAGTGTCCAAATTATGGGGTGCTCTAGCATACATCCGTAAGCATGAATAAATATTTTTAAACAACTTATGTAAAATCTAGACTTCATGGCAAACAAACAATTTATGCATACTTTCAAAGGAGTTGATTCAGAAATGTTTGAATGACTGGCAGCTGTTCTGTTGGGCCTTTGAACATGTCCTTGGGTGGGCAATTTCTTTGCCAAACCTACATTCTTTCTCCCGTCCTTAGCTGCAACATGTGCCGAGCTGTGGCCTCCAGCTGTGGTTTTTTCTCCCAGCTTCTCTTTAACCAGACCCACTGCTGGAGATTTACAGCAAACTGTATTTTTATGGCCAAGTTCCTCGACTTCACCTGCCCCAGCCGACCCACATGCTTTGAAAATCACTTGGAAATTTTTTCGCTGACCCGGAGATTTCATTTGCTTAAGATAAACCTTGTAGCTCTTCTTTTGCTGAAAAGACGGTGCACTGGACTGAAAGACGACTTGATAATTCTGGGAAAGAGGCTGGCACCCGGCTAAGTCAAACTCAGCGGCCATCAACGGCGAAGATAGAAGCGGTTCATTATCAAGGCCCTCCTCCATTGGTCTCAGTGAAGTAACCGAATCTTCGTAGTGACTTACTTTTTCTTCTTCCGGTGGCATCACCTCGATCATGATATGCGTTGCGTTACCGTCGTCGAGGCAAGAAGACTCCATTTGGCAGCAGTTAACAGGCTTTGCTTGTAAGTCAAATCGTTCAAATCGCTTATATTTTCCAACCAAAGGACCCAGGAAAATTAGATAAAATTATTAGCCACAGCGTCGTCCACCGCGAGATCGTTCGTAAGATCTCGCGCAAAAGACTCTAAATCTCACAACAGATCCAGAGAAAGGTCGCGCACTTGCTAAAGATACCGCGCAGCACCAGAGTGACCAGACAATTGGACAATCATGTGTAACGTACAACCACAACACTACGGTCCTTTGTGCAAGCAATAGGGGGCCTACAACTTTAAGCATTTCTATTTACAGGTCGCCTGTATCCCAAATCTACATGTCAGCAAATGTTTGAAATTTTCTTATTAAAATTTGATTTCTTTCTCGATTACAATTCGTTTTTAAAATGAGCCGATAATAATATTAATATTAATAATATTTATTCTTTAATTAAGCGCCTGCAAACGCATTGCGCTGTACATGTACATGTTATGCGATAAATCTTAACTACTAACAGAACAGACAGCCTGCAATACACGGCGCAAATTGCAGCCTACAAAGCATGTCCGCCTATGGGACTCGATCTCTGTACCTCTCGCACTCTACGCCAGATGTTATCCAATGCGCTATCGGGCAGTGTTTAATCTAGTCCCCCTCTTCTGGGAGGGAAAACGAGGTTTCTGGGGGGACCAGCCAATTTGTCAGACTTTTTTCAACTTTCATCCAGATTTTTCTAACTTTCATCCAGACTTTTTCAACTTTCATCTTCCAAAAAAGTTGATGACCTTTTTTTTTTTTTTTTTTTTTTTTAGTCATCGCCCAATTTTTGCACTTTTTCCCATAGGGATTAGCCTCTCAGACAACTACACAAGTACCTTACTCACCTCTCGGGGGGGAAAACCATATGTCACCATGTATCCTGGGGGGGAATTTGCCTCCCCAAAAGCTCTCGACATTATAATATTGCCGGCCTCTGGGGGGGAAACATCAATCCTGGGGGGGGGAACTTTACCCCCCCAAAGACGTCTAGATTAAACACTGGCTATCGGGCTATTCAGTATAAGTTCAACGTGCAATGTTTAACCGGGTTAATTCGAGTGATTCCAATTAATTAGGGTCGGCATTGTCATTCGTTATTAAAGTTAGAGAATGAAGAGAGCCTACCAATTCAGACAGCCACATTTAAGCATTGGGCCTAAAGCTTGCGGGCCTGTTTTAATTAATGTTACTGAAGGCCGTGAGGACCTAAGAACGCGGTTGACCATGTTGATAAGATGGCTCAAATTATTCTAGTCAAGACTCAGCGAAAGGCGAAAGCAGTGCTTTTTTTCTAGAAAAAAAAGGTTTCGGAACTGAACATTAGGCTATGGAAGGCCAAATCGAGAAAAGGGGGTGGGGTTTGAGTAGGGGTCTCGGTGAGACCCTCCCCCAAGAAAATTTTTGGCGTCACATTAAATTAAAATAACTAAATTATTCTTTTATTGAAATAGCTAAAAAAAATCCAGCAGAAAAAACACAGAGTGAAAGTAAACTGTAAACAGTTGATTTAGTTTATCGATCAACGGCGAATCCAAAGCTATAGGCCTATATCAGAGGGATATCAGCGTTGCATGGGTTCGTGCAGGGGCGTCTACACCATAGAAACCTTGGAGCAAAGAAATGGGGGGAAAGATCTGTCAGTGTGTGTGCCACAATTTTAAGGGGGGAAGGAACGGGAAGGGGGGAAGAAGAGGGGGGAAATGGACGTTGCTCCAATGACTTAAGGGGGAATAGACGCCCCTGGGTTCGTGAAATTTTGGTCGGGTTCGATGGGCGAATCAACTGTTAACTGTGGATCGGAATTAATTGGTTTCTATACGTGTTTGACCCAGACTGCGATCGTAATCTCGAAATTTCAGAAGCGCTACTTACATAGGCGTAGACTCTGGGGGGGGGGGGAGCCGCGGCACGTGCCCCCAATAATTGAGACGGACTGTACACATAATGCACAAAGTGTAGAAAAAATACCTAAATCCCCCCAATATTTTGGACACGTTTACGCCAGTGGTTGCTTAAAAGCTAAGCGCAGCCTATATTATTCACGAGCGCTGCGTCGACCATCTCCAGCTACACAAGCATCATGCATATGCAAACGATCTTATCGTTCGTATATATCAGCTATAGGCCAACAGGAAGCGTTTTTATGAGAAATAATAAGGCGCTATATAGATTTCATATAAAAAATACATACGTATATATATATATATATATATATATATATATATCAATCAAATCAAATCAAATCATTTTATTGCTTCCACCAAAACAAAACAAAAATCAACTCGCAACCCGGCGCGGCGCGCCCACCGACCAGCATTGGCCAAACCCTGTGGTCACTCCAAGGTCAGTAAACTCCCATTCAAGATAAATGATTTCAAACGAGATTTAAATAAGTTTATATTTGGGGAGTGACGGATATCGGGAGGTATGGTTTCCCATATATATATATATATATATATATATATATATATATATATATATATATATATATATATATATATATATATATATATATATATATATATATATATATATATATATATATATATACGACGATTATACTTATGTATTTTTGCAATGTGTTGCAAACGTTTAATAGGGCCTGTACTAATATTCTTACATACTGTGAATGTGCTAGGCCTATATATTGGCACCGTGAGTTTTTCATAGTCCGCTATCGGTTTAATGCATTTGGACTTTTAAAAAGCGGCATTTTTAGCTCCTGAAAAGGATATACGTAGCTATAGGTCTGTATAGGTTTCCAGGTCTTCATAGGCTATATGAATGCATAGATTTATGTCGGCACTGTAACATGGAAAGAATTGGGATAAATGTGAGTTAGTGTGCGCAAGCATATAGGCCTAATAATGAAATGGAATATTGCACTATTTGGCCAAATGTTAGTTTAAAACTACATCTCAGACCAAAACTAGATGGACGTGAAGGTTAATAACAGTAACCAGCCCTTTAGTCGGATGCTGTAATGAATGGGAGCTCTAGGAACAAGACCAATCTTTCTCTTTGCAAGCTCAGTTGCTCATTAAATGTCGACGACGGAGAGAGAGATTACTTATTCATGCGGGACTCGACGCTTTCATTATGGAACAAGATTAATCGGTAAAGAACGGCAGTGCATACGGGTCTTTCAAAGCATAGGCGTAATTTGTGGGGGGTACGAGGGGTACCCGTACCCCCCACTTTTTGGACTGGGGTACCGTACCACTTTTAAACAACGCCGATTAATATTTTATTGTGCCTTCCCAGAGATCGCAGTATCCGCCTTGCTTCGTGTATGTATACAGAGTGAGGTGTACAGTATACATGTACCAGGCGGACAGGTAGGCAGGCATTCAGCCACACAGGTTGCCCGACAGACTGACCGCAGTGACCGGCTCGCAGACCACGGCTACACTCTTCTTACATCACCCTCACTCTCCGCCTTATGGTTGACATCTTATAGTCATAGGCTATTGGGGTGTGGAGATGTAGGCCGAAGCGCAAGCTTCTGTATCCTTCCTGAGTTACAAACCCATACATGAACCCACACTCAAATAATGTCATATTGGCAGCAATCGGCATTGATATGACTCCTCACCCCTCTGTTTCCTCACAATCTCAGAATCAATAACTATTACTAGATTAAACAAATCCGATCCGGACAGCTGAAGAAGAAGCTCCCTCTGGTATATAAAAGCCTATATATAATCAGTTAAGACGTCGTTGATGTTCCCATTTTGCTGATAGGCAAAATGGATATATTTGTTCTGAAACGAAAACGAGTGGATGACATTATAGACGATAAAATCGTCGTTATGGAGGTAAGCTCATCAGCGTTTCCTAATCTTAGAGTTTAAGCGTAACGAGCTGAGATTGACAGCCATTAAGTTTTGACTAAAGTTCCATTTCATCTGGAGACTGGAGGGTTAAAAGAAAAAAAACATAAATAGGCCTATTTTATGTTAAATATGGTTTAAAATGTTTGCCTAGATGGCTGCCGAATTGTCATTACAACTGCATATAAACGAATAGGCCTAATTATTAAATTTAGAGCATTTCTGAATTGTTAGGAAGCACGAAAAAAATGCGGCTGAGGAAACACCAAACTAATACTGCAAATAATACTAATACTACTAATAATGGCTTGTTTTTATTGACACAATCCACCTGATCTGACGTTCATGTGACCTGGTATGACCGTATGGGTCATCTTGTCTACAGTTAGCTGCTTCAGCCGCATATTCCTCCCAAGGAACATTTTATTCCTAAAAACTGAAAACAAATTGCAGAGCACTCGACCCTTACTGCTAATAGTTTTAAACCGTTGTTGTTGTTGCTGCTGCTATTGTTGTTGCTGCTACTACTGCTACCATAGGCGTAGACTCTGGGGGGTCAGCCGGGGCACGTGCCCCCCCCAATAATTGAGGAGCCGGGGCAATGCCCCCCCAAAAATCGAGAGGAGAATTTCTTCAAATATTAAAATATTAGTTTCAATACAGACAAATTTCTTCAGAAACAGAAAAACAGAGACACAGAACTGAAATACTATCAGAAATCCATAATGGAAACAAAGATTTATTTCTTATCTTCAATATCTTCAATGTGAAACAAAACACCCATTTCATACGCATTAACGTAACACCGGAAGCCTTTGCTGACTGTCCAAACCAGAGGTGAAAAAAGCTTTTTCGGATTTTGCTTTAAACAACAACAAAAAAACCACAAAATTTGTTTTTGTTTCAAAAAGTAAATTTCTTATTTTTGTAGAAGTTATTTTAATAGCATTGTTTGAATGATTTTAAATTTTCTAAAATCGCAACTGAATTTACTGAGTTGGAGCTCTTGTTCATGCCATTTTTCATGATTTTTAGGATCCGAAATCAGAAAAACTTAAAAACAACCAAAACAACAAAAACCATAAGAAGCAAAAATCGAAAAAACAACAACAAACAACGTTTCATCTTGAAAAAACTTTTTTTGCATCTCTGGTCCAGACCCCATGCCCCACCAATATTTTGCCCCACCAATATTTTGCCCCACCAATATTTTGGACAAGTTTACGCCCGTGACTGCTACTATTATTACTGCTACTGATTTACTACTACTATCACGATTACGGTTAATATGTCCAAAACAGTATCCATGCGAAAAGCGAAATTGGAGAAAAAGTTGGTACCCCCACTTTTTAGCCCAAGGTTACGCCTCTGGGTCTTTGCACATAAAACTACGCAATATAAATTGCAAGCTGTGCTGATGTGTTTATAAATTATATAAAGCTCATCATGATATTCCTGCATTTCTTTTGCAGGTCACGTCTCAGTTTTAGGTCTGTCAATCAACGTCAAGTGTACAGTTAGGCTCTATAGGCCTACATATTTAGGCCTGATGTATTGCATATAGGTCTAGGTCTTCAGGAGTCCTTTACATCTTTATGCCTTCACTGCAGGAGACAATCCTGAAGGCTTACCGAAGACTGTTTCGACGCTGCTTTGGCTGGTTTAATGCGGTAGCCTATATCTATATAATGTAGATATATGTTATACTATATTTTATGCAATATTTATGCTATATATAATTATTAACCCATATATGTAAACAGATGTTGTGTATCATGTGGCTGGGCAGATGCGTCTAAACAGCTGCACAGAGCTTCAGTATACTGAGTTTCTCTCTTTATGCCTTCACTGCAGGAGACAATACTGGAGTGATGTATTGCCTGATGTATTGCATATAGGTATAGTGGTATAGTGTAAATGACTCTGATTTTGCACGAGGCTGACAGTTTCGATCGCTCTCTTCATCAGTAGGCCTATCAGGTTATGCGATTCTCTACCAAGTGCCTGGTTAGCGTTCAAACACTACAGGGAATATATGATTTAGACGAAGTTGACTATTATAAAGTGGAATATAATTATAGATTAAACTGTAAACACAAGTATGAATAGGACATTGGTTGGATCGAACAGTACATGTGCGCAGAACATACCATTTTCATACGAAGTCCTTAACGGTGAGATAGGCCTAGGCCTATACCTACGTTATGCATGCTGATGTTAAGGTCGGTGCTATTTAAGTCAGTTGCTATTATTATTATTATTATTATTATTATTATTATTATTATAATAATATAATTATATATAATGGCTTCAGTACATCCAATTAAAAGGTGTTTAAGCGTACCAGAAAACATTATTCACAGTGATAGTGACATTTAGGCCTACTTGTGTGACTTTACCATGTATCCAACTCGCCTAAATTGTTCAATTGCTGTATCGATAACCAGGAATTCTAGATAACAACGACATCATAAATGCACCGAAAGAAACGCTAATAACTGTAACGAGGCATAATTTACTCCGCTTTCAAATTCTTTCATGAACAACAGACAGAACACCTCCTACCACCTGGCGGTAACAACGTGAACCTCCATCGGCAGTCCTTCGGCTCATGCTCTGCCAAGACAACACAGCACAATCTAATGTTATGCAATCAAAGGCTACATATACAATGTTATGGTGGCCTAACATGACGCATGTCATCTTATGTAGGCCTATGCATGTAGAGCCTATGTGTGTGTATGAACTATGAATGCATATAATATTTGTAGGCCTATGTATTTATGTAGGCTATGCATGTATGTATGCACGTATATATGTATATAGGCCTATGTATGTATCATTACTCATGTAATCATTGTAATGTGTGTATGTCTTCAAATCGCCTTGCTCTTAATTCCTCCAAAACTCAGCTAATCTGGTTTGGTACTCCGCAACAACTCCAGAAACTTGACTTTCTGCTTCTTGCTGAAAACTTACCCAGTTTACCTTTTTCTACCAGAGTGCGTGACCTAGGGGTGTCACACTGGACAGTACACTCACTTTTTCTGAGCACGTTAATAACCTCACATGCTTCTCCTACTTCCAACTTCGGCGTCTCAGGACAATTAGCAGATCTGTTTCCCTATCCATCTTGACCTCAATAGTGCACGCATTTCTCTGTTCTAGAGTCGACTATTGCAATTCCATTTTTATTGGTCTTCCTGGCCTTTCTCCTCTCCAGTCAGTTCTCAATGCTGCCGCCAGACTGATTGCTCGTCTTCCTAAATTCTTCCACATCTCCTCGTATATGTCCAATCAACTTCACTGGCTCCCTCTCCTGGTCCGCATTCAATTTAAAGTTCTTGTTCTGGTCCTTAAGTCCAAACTTGATACTATTCAAAGACATCTCAGGAACCACATAATTTCAAAATTTGTCATAAAATTCTTAATATTACATGTAACAAGGGCAGCCTTGTGGAGAAACAAATTTCAAAATTTTACTTTTTTGGACAACCCTAATATATATATATATATATATATATATATATATATATATATATTTGTGATATGTGTATATATGTGTGTGTTTGTAATAGCGGACCTTGCGCTGTGGACGAAGTGTCTCCTGGCGGTGTTTGGCTTTTGTTCCATCGTCAGTGTCTTTGTCTTCGTCGAAGAGATTGTCTTCCTCGTCCGCAACTTCCGCAAAGGAAATCGGCTGAATCGAACCATGTGGATACTCGCCACCTTTCCGGTTAGGTCGCCGCTTCATCACCTGCGCTGTGATGTCAGGTCAGGACCGCCAGGCCAGGTGGGGTAAGGTAAGGTATTCGAAGGTATTCGAAGGTATACGTAGGTTAAGATAAGTTACGGCGTGGTTTGGTAATATTAGGTAAGCTAAGGTATGTACGGCAAGGTAAGTAATTAAGTTGAGGTGAGGTAAGGTAAGGAATGGTAAGCTGAGCTAAATTAATTAAGATTTGGTAAGCTAAGGTAGGGCAGTAGGTAAGGCGAAGTGAGGTAACATAAAGTAAGATAAGATAAGTAGCCTAAGATAAGTAAAGTAAGATGACTTGAAGTAAGCCAAAGTGAGATAAGGTGATGTAAGGCTAGGTAAAGCAAGATAAGGTAGGGACAACGTGAACAGCCAAAGTAAGATAAGGTAAGGTAACCTAAAATAAGTAAAAGTGAGATAAGGTAATGTAAGGCAACATAAGATAGGGTCGACGTGAATAGCCTTGGAAGCCACTAGTTGTTAAACACTGGTTGCTCCATCATCTGCTCCTTTGACTTCATGACGTTGGTATGACGCTATTAGGCAGGCAGGCAGGCAGATAGACAGACAGTCAGGTAGGTATACGGTAGGTAGACAGACAGTCAGGTAGGTAGGTAGGTAGACAGACAGTCAGGTAGGTAGGTAGGTAGGTAGACAGACAGTAAGGTAGGTAGGTAGGTAGGTAGACAGACAGTCAGGTAGGTAGGTAGGTAGGTAGACAGACAGTCAGGTAGGTAGGTAGGTAGACAGACAGTCAGGTAGGTAGGTAGACAGACAGTCAGGTAGGTAGGTAGGTAGGTAGGCAGGCAAGCAGTTAAGCTAAGCGCCATCAAACCTGGTTAGTATAGTTAGATGTGATAGGGTTGTTAAGGATTCTTAATGTAAAAAAGTTACTTAGGTTAAGATAAGTTAAGGTAAGATTACGTAATGTAAGGTAAACTCCTCCTGCTCCTCCTTTTCCTATATGGATCCTCCTCCTCTTCCTAGATACTCCTCCTCTTCCTACATTGTCCCATTCCTATATCCTCTTCCTCTTCCTAGATCCTTCTCTTCTTCCTAGATTGTCCTCTTCCTAGATCATACTCCTCTTCCTAAATCCTCCTTCTCTTCCTTGACCCTCCTCCTCTTCCTTGATCCTCCTCCTCTTCCTAGATCCCTTCCTCTTCCTATATCTTCCTCCTCTTCAAGTTCTTCTGTTCCTATAAATATCCTCGATATCATAGATACGGTATCAAAACATATCCCGGCCATAATGGAAACTAGGCCAAAATTGCCAAACACATGTAGTTCCAACTCAGCCCTCCAGTCTTTCAGGATCAGTATATGTTTACAGGCCCGGATTAAGCCCTCGGGGGCCCTCGCCAAATTCTCCGGGGGCCCTTAATCCCCTACCCCTTCCCTCACCATACCCCTTCTTCCCTCCCGACATGTTAATGCTTGTCTATTATTGACTATATAACTCATTATTTAATAATGGGTAGCTTTATAAAATACCCAAAAAACATGCTAAAATGACACTTGATTATAGGCTCACTTTCTTAGACAAAGCTGCTGTTTTCAGCAATTCGTGACAGTTTGTCAGTATCAGAATCAGTCACAGTGCGAAACAAAGATTAAGAGTGAATGAAAGTTAGCCCTTGGCCGTCATCCAATTTCAATGATACATACAATAAATGTAACTTTAACAGACTGCAAAGACAGTGACGTCCTACAGGTAAATGATCAATACCAGGTACATTAGATATTGTTCAGTTTAACGGTTTCAAATCTTATGATCTACAGACTTTAATTCACATAAGTTTCTCTAGGCTACTCTTGGCAGTGGCAAACTAGTCAAGAATGTCATCGAAAGAAACAGTATCTAAGAGATCACTCTCAACACAGAGAAGTTCCAGTGCAGTTAGGCGTTTGTTTTTCATCGTACTCCGTACTTCTGCCACTGACGGGTCCAAAACGTGCAGTGCAAGATGCAGTACCAGACTCACAAATTTCAGACACTGCTGATGTACTACCTTCAGTGCAAGGCGTATAGCTACCACCAACATTTCGATCCTGCCCTTCATCTGGCTCATTTGATGTGACTGTCTCTCTTGTCTGGAGTGTAGCCTACAAAAAATGTCTCCAGTTTCGGAACAGAGGCAACGCTATTTCTTTCCCTGTCAGTAGCCTACGTTATTTAGCTATACTCGCCTATATTGAGCACCGGAAAGTTCAAATATTTTATTCTTTGGCATTGTTCACTTTTCGTGACTATAGGTCTAATTATATAATATCCATCACGGTTGTTATTTTTTTAGACAAAGACGAGATTATTATCAATAACGATGAGTCATGACGTCATAGGGGAGTACAGAATATTAATATTTTAAAATATGGAATACTAATGAAGTCATAATAATTATAACTGGCATAGATGTAGAGGCCATTGATCGCCATCATAAGAATCAATCACCAATATTATTCACAACTGACTTCTGACGTAAATTCACACTGCCCTTGAAAAGAAAAGCTGAATAAATGTGAAAATGCACATTAAAAACTCTTCTTGTTCACCCGGGGCCCTCTGACGACGGAGGGGGGGGGGCCTCATGACATAAATGGCATGGGCCTACTGGTTAATCCGGCCCTGTATGTTTACTAAAACAAGCAGTAAGTTGCAAAAGGTGTTCTATCGCTCGATTCCTGTGGTCGAGTTTGCACCTCAGCCCGAATGATCCTCAGGACCACGCTAATTCCGCGATGGCGCACATCTGGGGATGACAGTTAGCATACCGACCGTAATTAGATTTAACCGATTTGTACCTCAGTTTGTTTATCACTGGAATAGTTTGTGACGCATGCGTTCTGAACCTGGTGTCCTCAGGGTTTCTTGCAGGACGGGTATGCTTATATATTTTTTTTAACCTAAACCCAAACTATTTTAGGGTTGTTCGGGTTTAGGCAGGGCCTAATTCCCTTACCTGCTTATAAGCAAAACATTTAGGAGTATAATATATGGTCTATAGTTTTGGTCCGTGGAGCGAATCCCAAAAACCTTGCTCAGCTGTTCGTTCGTTTTCATAGAAAAACAGCCGTTCAAAACAAGGAAATAAAAGCTGTCAATAACAATGTTATTGCCTCAAGGCCGACGCAATTCATTCGGCGCCCCATAGTTATATAGGCCCTAAACAACCACAGGGTGTCAGTCATAAAGCTAATACGAAGAGCATGGTGTGCATAAACCTTGCACCTTTCAGATACCTGGTGCATTTAAGCCCTTTAGGTCTAACAGCGTCTATCTCTTCCTACATTCTATTTTTTTTACCTCATCACCCTCCCCTCCTCCTTATCTGCTTAGATCCTCCTAGCCCTTCCTCCTCCACTCTTCCTCCTCCTCTTTATAGATCCTCCTTTTCTCCTTCTCGTCTTCTTGCATGAGGACAGATAATATAGCGCTTTTTATTGGTACCTCTCCAAAGCGCTGGATGCTAGATCCTCGTCTTCCTATTCCTTCTCTTCTTCCATAGGCGGCGATCATGGCGGGAGGGGGAGACGGGGGACACGTCCCCACCTTTAAGAGTGGGGGGACACGCCATACATTTGTCCCCCCCCCCAATTTTGAAGAAACACCAAAAAAGGCGGAGAAATGTAATTGCGCGTGAGGGTTTTTGCAGCCTTTTTGACCAGATGAGGTAAAAAAACTCAATTTTTGAGCAGAAGTGTCTCCCCGAAATTCTCAGAAAGAAGAAGAAATTCGTAAAAAGAAGGAAGTCAAGAAATTTTTGGTGGATGAATTTGTAAAAGGTTAAAAGGTTATTGTAGACGAATTCCTAAAAAAGGTAATGAGATCATTGTTGGGATTTTGGGAGACCCGGAAAAAGTAGTAAAAAGAGGCGAATGACTAAAAAAAGTCATCAACTTTTTTGGAGATGAATTGGTAGAAAAGTCATCAAGTTTCTTTGTAAATAAATTCCTTAAAAAAGGTCATCGACCAGACCATGACCGACTTTGTCCCCCCACCTCTCAGACAAGATCGCCGCCACTGTCTTCTTCCAACTCTTCCTAGATCCTCGTCCTCCTCTTCTTGTATCCTCTTCAGTACGCCTAATCCTGTGTGTGTGTGTGTGTGTGTGTGTGTGTGTGTGTGTGTGTGTGTGTGTGTGTGTGTGTGTGTGTGTGTGTGTGTGTGTGTGTGTGTGTGTGTGTGTGTGTGTGTGTGTGTGTGTGTGTGTGTGTGTGTGTGCGTGCTAGTTTACTAGTTAAGCTTTGCTATAGACTCTAACAGAATACAGTAGATTACATTTACTTCTGCCTCTTGTGCAATATATGATGAATGAGTGGCCCCCCTGCTAATCGGGACTTGTTCCCTTTAGGGTTTTTCTATTCCCATTGTTTTCCTCATCCTTTGAATTTATATTTGCATTATTCGATTTGTTCTGCTTTTGATGTAATGAACAAAATATATGGTTATATATATATATATATATATATATGCATAATGATGGCATATGAGTAATGTATATATGTTTATGTATGTCTATGATCATATGAGATTAATAATGAAATTGATGTGTGCATAAACTGTAGATGTTCACGTTGACGTCTTTCCTGGCTCTTCTTGTTCCTAGATCCGCAACACTCATCAATTTGGTAGCAAACACGTGAGATCAAATTATTTATTCAGTAATTCAATAATTCGTTAATTCATTCGTTATTCATTCATTCATTCATTCATTGCTGAGTCGGCTTGGCGGGCTCGAACCCGCAATCGTCACAGACTACCGAATATAGACGAAGGTGCAATAATAACACACTACAAACATTAAAATCCATTGTCGCAAACTGTTTATTTCGTGTTTCGCCATCAAGTCACTGTTATGACTCGGAGGTTAAATTGTAGGGCTATGGAATATTTTCGTGAAGGCAGGGGTAGGGTGCGACTCGGAGTTGATGGCAGTCGGATTAGCCTTAGGAACAGAAGCGAAAAGTGTGTGGAATTGAACGCAAACTCAGCGCGAGTAAGGGATGGAAATGCCCCATATATATATATATAGTAGTTATATACTGACTTGTAAGGAAAAATTTCAATCACGTGTTTAAATATTTGCCTATCGAATTTTGTCACCATCCATAGCTACGTCTGTGCATATGACAAATGCACAGCGCACATTTTGCAATAGGGCACTTCAGCAGCAGAACCAACTTGGCTCCCTTAAAGTTGTACATTTGACATCCGCCCAGTAGGCCTATTCAGTTTATGCAGTTGCTTGTACTATCTGCTCATAGATAAAAAAAATTCCATTTCATTCGAATCATTCGTCTTCGTCTTTTCTTTAAAAAAGTCGACAATATAAAAATTTGAGAAAGAGTAATCAGGTCACTGAGGTAGGCTACAAATACCAAACGCAGAAGGAACTCTATGTCCCGCATAATTGGGACCGCCTGTTAATTAACAATTGAGGACAAAGAACTTCTGTTTGTTACATATGAACAGTATTAACATCGGAACTGAAGGGAAGAAAATGAGTAATGTTCATGATCTATATAATTTATGCTAATATAAATAATAAGTAATTTAAATACATAGAAGGATATAAGATGTGTATATGTCGAGGCGTATGTTAGATGTGTGTAAATGATCTATGTATATACTTCAGAGCCTATGACACAATGGCCAGTGTTTAATCTAGATTTTTTCTGTCATTTCATCCATCCTGAAAAAGTTTCTGACTTTTCCTAATTTGATCTTCAGAAAAGTTGATGACCTTTTTTAATCCTTCGTCCGATTTTTAAGTTTTTCCTCAGCAATTACTCTCAAAAAAGGTTGATGACCTTTTTTAGGAATTCATCTCTCTGGGGGAAACATGTATCCACATCTATCCTGGTGGGGGATTTTCCTCCCCTAAAGGTCTCTACATTGTAATAGTGCTGGCCTCTGGCCCTCTGGGGGAAAACATAAATCCTGGGGGACAGTTCCCCCCCAAAGCCGTCTAGATTAAACACTGCACAATGGCATGTGATGAGTGGCGGTTTTATGGGAGCTAAGGGGCTGTAACTCCAGCTGGAAAGTTAGCCCCTACGTTATTCTTAACCCTACACACATTTTAGTGCCCCCAGTTTAACGTTTAATTAGCCATACAGTGCCTACAATGTTGGTAACAAAACCTCCTAATCTCCTAATGCGTAATTCTCATTAGATCAACTGTCTTTTAACCCCCCCCCCAGTCCATAAACTCTAGAACCGCCACTGCATGTGATATTGCGTTGGCTCTGGATTTAGTTTCCTCGCCAGTGTCATCTATCAGTTGGTGGAGCTGATTGTGGACTATCTCGGAGGCAGAGACAAGATGTGGATCATCATTGGACAGACGCGTCAGATCTCCATACGAACTCCACCTCTCTGCTGCTGCTGCCTCTGCCTGCCAGATGTCACGCTGACACGGTATACACCACTTGCAAGGACTAAGCCTACCATGGCTCTAGAATACTCTTGCTTACCTATATATGCGTATATCAAAACCCTTAATATGGCGCTCTTTCTTTAAGCGCCTCTTATAGATCTTTATGTATGTATATCCAGTGCCGTCTTAAGGCAGAGGCACGCCGAATTGTCCAGAATACAAAAGATGCGACTGCGTGGGCCCGCTAACAGAGGCCCCGTGCACATAGGGCCCCGCTAACAGAGACCCCACACAGGGTCCTGCTAACAGAGGCTTCAACTTCTTAACTAAAGCAACGCAAATTAACAAACATAATGCAGCTCGACCCAAACCAGTTTAGATTTAACATTAGTTATCATGTAGACGTTACGTATAGTATCGTATACATGCTACCTTGTTAAACTAAACTGTTTAAAAGTAGTTTTGTTAATCGATGTACCTGGGTAACTTTAGCTATATTTAGTTGTGCATGTGTGACTTTATAAAATCTGCTCCTGTTATAATTTATTTCAAAAGTAGGCCTACATGCAATCGTTGTATTCAATGTAAAATGCATCTGAGCTTGTCAGATGTAAATAAAATCCACTTACTTACTTACTATCGCAATACTACGATCGTAACTTCGCAACGTAGCAAACGTTTAGATCCTACATTTAAGATGGACGTGAATCTGCGCCATATAAAGGTTGTAGTTGATAATAATTTCAGGAAGACATTTGAGAAGTTCTGCAATCTGGTCATGCAAGTGACAATAGTTCGTCCGCTGCTGATGTTCATAGCGGCCGTTCTGTGGACGGAGAATATGTACATTCCAGGATATGTGAGTCCATTTGTCAACCTTTGTCCTTGTAATGATCATTCGAGCTCAGGATCATATCACACTTCTTCGCTTTGCTATGGGTGTCTTTGAAAAAGCGTGTTATCTACCTTTTGTGAAGACTTACGGCAGAAGTAAAATGTATGGGAGCAATGTGATAGTCTCTCTCTCTCTCTCCCTCTCCCTCTCTTTCTCTTTCTGTCTCCCTTCTCCTTCACTCCCTCACTCACTCACTCACTCACTCCCAGACCACCATCTCTCACTGGCAAAGAAGCTACTGCTGGAGCCAATGGTCATCGTCAAGGTTCACATTCAAGGTGGTTGCCTAGCTTTTCTCTAAACAAGTGATCGAAACAAGGCAAGCCCGGGCAATCATCAGTCATAATAATATTAATAATAACAGTAGGCCCTAACGTTATAATAGAGCTAGTAACAATAATAAATGTCAATAATTAATAATAATTAATTAATAATAATTATTATTATAATATTTATTATACTATTATCATTTCGCACCTTCTGGATTTTATCCTTTGGGTCAAATAATAATAATAATAATAATAATAATAATAATAATAATAATAAATTGTCTAATATCTAAGTCACCGAGGGATCATATGTACCTTGGGGCAAAAAAAAAATAATAATAATAATAATTTAACGCAATTGCGTTCACGGGCACATTCGCACAAATGGGGGAGGACGAGGCACAGTAAACCAATTTAACCACGCACGTTCTTAATCTCTAAAAGCCTGAGGGTCACACTTCGGGCGGCAAAAAAAAATAATAATAATAATAATAATAGGCCTAATAATAATAATTAAAAAAATTAATAATAATAATAATAATAATAATAATTATAATAATAACGAGATTATAGCTGAGATTATGTTGTTGTCTTAGTTGCATCCAAGCAGTGCATTCCTGTATGTGTCGATTGCTAACCTGGTGTCGACGCTGTTGGCCATCTGGGGTCTGGTCATCCTGAAGACGGGCTTCCGGTCAGAGCTCGACAAACAATACCAGATGACCGGAAAGATCGTCTGCATCCAACTGACGCTCTTCTCAACATGCGTTTTCAGCATCATCTGCGGAATCCTAGTGACGACGAATGCAATCGGATGCACCGGTCTCCTCACGTACAGAGCCAGAGGAGATGGTCAGCCTCAGCAGCCACCATCGTAGTCGTCATATTTAGCGTCATCATCATTTGTGGTTGTAATCATCATCATCATCATCATCATCATCATCATCATCATCATCATCATCATCATCATCATCATCATCATCATCATCATTCATCACCACCACCATCATCATCACAATAATTGTAAAAACAGTTTGCATAGCGCCTATAAAGAGCCCGTCACAGGCTTACAATACGCTCATAACGTCTTTTACTGCTCCAGCTCCAGCTCCCTTCCTCCTCCTCCTCCTCCTTCTTATCCTCCTCCTCCTCCTCCCCCTTCTTCTTCTTCTTCTTCTTCTTCTTCTTCTTCTTCTCCTCCTGCTCCTTCTCTCTCCTTCTCCTCCTCCTCCTCCTTCTCCTTCTTCTTCTTCTTCTTCTTCTTCTTCTTCTTCTTCTTCTTCTTCTTCTTCTTTTTCTTCTCCTCTTCCTCGTCCTCGTCCTCGTCCTTCTTGTTCTTCTTCTCCTCCTCCTTCTTCTTGTTCTTCTTGTTCTTCATGTTCTTCTTTTTTTTCTTCTTCTTCTTCTTCTGCTTCTTCTTTCTTCATCTCTTCCTCCTCCTCCTCCTTCTTCTTCCGCTCCGTCGCTTGGCCTGTAAGGCGGAGAGTGCTTGCTCGCGCCTTGCCCGAGGGCCGAGTCAGTTACTGTATAGGGACCTCCTTGAGCAAGTCCTTCACTCACAGTTGCTCAGCGCCATCGACGATCTGTTTTATGGTCGTGCGCACTTCTGAACTTTGGAAGGAGGGCAAATACAATTGTATTGTATTGTATTGTATTGTATCATAGCCATCAAAGCAACATCATCCTAATATAGGCGTACGTACGTATATACACGTACGTATCCAACGTACGTGCGGGCCACTTTTGGCCGGCGGGCCACAGTTTGGCACTGGCATAGAAGAACGTTGTTGATTATCTGTTGGACAGCGTTGTTCCACATGGTACTGGTGGTGTTGATGAGTTTCCTGGGTCTCATCGCTCGATTCTTCTACCGTCGAAAGATGGACGGAGCGGAGAACGTCTGCTTCGAGGAGACAGTCAACATCGCCACGAACATCTGCACAACAGAAGCAGGAGTGGGAGGAGGAGAAGGAACAGGAGGAAATGGAGGAAGGAGTGGCAGCAGCGTTGACCCGAACAGCAACGACATCATTCGAATCGTCAACGACAATGGAGGAAGGATAAACGAGGCGGCGATGAACGAAAGCAAGTCTACGTCCGACGCCTTACACAATCCAACTGCATTCTCGCCTCACTCATGTGACTAATATCTGGTTTCATCAGACACTGTTAATAGCCTATAAGACTATTAACAGTTCATAGAACATTTGCATGTGACTCTCTCTCTCTCTCTCTCTCTCTCTCGATCTCTGTCTCTCTCTCGCTCTCTCTCTCTCTCTCTCTCTCTCTCTCTCTCTCTCTCTCTCTCTCTCTCTCTCTCTCTCTCTCTCTCTCTCTCTCTCTCTCTCTCTCTCTCTCTCTCTCTCTCTCTCTATATATATATATATATATATATATATATATATATATATATATATATATATATATATATATATATATATATATATATATATATATATATATATATATATTATATATATACTCAAGCGTGTACAGCCAGCTATAGTTATAACTGTGTTTTAAACTCAGCCAATGCAATTACAAAGTGTAATCTCCCGTAATTTCATAACTTCTTAACGCTAGAGGCGGATCCAAGGGGGAGCAATCCGGCCGTGGCCCCAGTTGATATTTAAACAGGACGCCCCCCCCCCATCACGAAGTAGACATTATTATATAGACGTCATCTTACAGTAGACTAGCACCAACAACGCGGGATCCGTTCTGTGAGTGTAACGACGAGATTAACGAATTAAACAAAATTGCTTTAAGGGCATAATTTTATAGGCCCTACCTAATATTAAATTACACAAATTAGCACATGACTCTCTTACTAACGCAAAAAAATGTTTTTTGGCCCCCCCCATTTCCATACCGGAATTAGGATATTAAACTATGCTGATGACAGCTACCTACTAATACCCTCAGTAAATAGCGCCACTCTCCTAAAAATTAGAGGACAGAATAGCTATATACATCATGACCTTATAATGATGGCATGCATGCTTTGCATTTGTGAAATTTATAGTTCCTGTCAAGTGCATTCGTGAATGTTCAATTCCGAGGCCAAATAGGAGAGTAAAACAAACCTACTTGTCGTTTTGTGACAGCAGGCATGACACAGTGTATGTACACATGACTGATGCGCTTTGATGCACACCAGTGGAGCCATACACAGTGTCGTCTATATCGGTTCCAGACTTTGACCTACATGTATTCAGTTCGTAAATCTGTGCATATTTATTTACAATTTATGTGTGAGAGACGAATTCACAGGGCAAACAAACACCACTATGGTATATGGCAGGTCCCTATAATTATAGGCTTGGACAGTCTTCATCCAAACCGTGATGACCTAGGCCATACATTATAAACAGGCTAGCTGTGTTTGCAGCTAGTTTCTCCCATAGAAAGACAGCAGACCCTTATTTTGGGCTAACCCCGATATGCATGAAGACAGCGATTTCTGTTACAGAAAATAGTGCATGAAAACTAGTTGAAATGTTAGAATTGCGGTCCATGGCAACAGAATCAACAAACATAGGTTTCTGACGACATAGACCTGATCAAAGAACAAATTAAACCATCCAGGAAAATGTGCATTTTCCCCACAGAGAAGGGAAAGCTGAAGGACTAAAAATTAGCATAAATAAAACGAAATAAATGATGTTTCGGGTGAAGCAGAACATGATCTCAGTGGAAGTAGATGGTGAAGAGATTGAGAATGTGGGAGAATTTGTCTTTCT
Source organism: Allolobophora icterica (assembly GCA_963556255.1). Classification (NCBI taxonomy): domain Eukaryota; kingdom Metazoa; phylum Annelida; class Clitellata; order Crassiclitellata; family Lumbricidae; genus Allolobophora; species Allolobophora icterica. Next base: position 84,781,470 of record OY744602.1, read on the forward strand.
ATATATATATAGGACGCTATATATACAGTATACGCGTACTGCCTGGAACAACGACTGTGGCAAGGAGCTGAGGTGAAGCTTATGGAAGCAAAGGCAGCTGGAGCAATGACGGGTTTCGGGAACATTTGCAGGAGCCGGAAGATTAGTGTGACAGCATCCAAACCAAGATGAAGATCATCAAAACACGTGTATTCAGTGTTTTACTATGCGCTTGTGAATCACGGATGTGCACAAACAGGATAATTATATATATTGCTGGAATTGCAGCGGAAAATATAAAATAAGGAAGAGTGAAGCATCATACAATCTATAGGAGCTTCGCCTATGTGGGTCCCTCCGCTTGGAACCTATTTCCCTTGTCCCTTCGTCTCGAGATCCTTGCCCTCTCGCCTCCTCAATTCCGTCGACGTCTGATGCCTTCCTTTTTGCCGATGCAGACGTTGGTTGACAGCGCCGCTGAGACCTACGGCGCTATATAAATGTTGGTTACAATTACAATTCCATACAACAAATAATGGAAAGGAAGCTCAATTTCTTTGGATACACCTGTGGAATTGGAATGGACAATATCAAACTGATTATGATTAAACAGATCGTGGTCTGAATGATCGATGACGCAGGGATTGTAGAGGTAGACCAAACATGCAGAATATAGCGTGATGCATGTCAAGAGTCGGTGCAAACTTCTTCTTCAAGTTCGCTGCCCTCAGGCAGGTTCAAACGTCCAATGACGCTACTCCTCTCGACAATGGGCTTCTTCCTTCAGTTTCTTGTACCTTTTCTTCATCATCCATCTGTCGAGGTCTTCCTCCCGTTCTCATGCCCTCCATTCTTCCCTCTATGATAGTTCTCAGGAGGGCATATCCTCGCAGTACGCGACCAATCCACTTCCTTTGTCTCTCTTGTTGTTGCCATCAGAGATCTTTCCTCTGCCACTTTTCTGTAGTATCTCTTCGTTTGCTGTTTGTGCTGTCATTGTTCTGTCCAACTAACTTTTTCCATCCTGTGCCATACCAACATCTGAAACGCCTCTAACATTCTGATTTCACAAAGCAATAGTGCATATGGCCTAACTTATGATGGGTTGATAATATCTTGTTAACGAACCCGACATTGAAAACGGTAAGTGAATATTGCTATAATAGTTATAAATTCTTTCTCATATTTAATAAGTGTAAAGAAAGACAACTTGAAGCATTTATCATCTTAACCATTTTTTACAATTTTTACCACGGCAAAATACAATGCGGAATTTTACCGGTAAAAATTCATTTCACATTACTAGGTGATGTTCTCTGATGCCAAATTCAAAAAGGTTGGGCACTTCTGATCTATAGCGTAGGCCTATACAGCTAGGCCTAGTCTATTATAGACATAATATCTTAAACAAGTAAATATGTTTAAACACTTCTTGTATTTGTCTCGTGCACATAGGCCTATATATAGCTTAGCCTAAGTGGAAGATCACATGAAACGAGTTTGTTGTTTAGCAACTATTTTACAGGTCAAACAAAAGTTTATCATCAGCATGTGACGCTGTATTAACTGCCCAACGAAATTACCGCAGGACAAATGATGTGCCCTATGTTGATTGTATAATTGGCACTGTTAACATCATTTATAGGCTAGCTTAGCCAGCGCTTTAATTGTGTGATACTTTAGAGGCGCAATAGTAATTGTTTCGATACATGCATGTATGTAAGCTTGTGTATGTATGTATGTATGCATGTATGTATGTATGTATGCATGTATGTATGTATGCATTCATTCATGTATGTATGTATGTATGTATGTATGTATGTATGTATGTATGTATGTATGTATGTATGTATGTATGTATGCATGCATGTATGTATGTATGTATGTATGTATGTATGTATGTATGTATGTATGTATGTATGTATGTATGTATGTATGTATGTATGTATGTATGCATGTATGTATCTATGCATTCATTCATGTATGTATGTATGTATGTATGTATGTATGTATGTATGTATGTATGTATGTATGTATGTATGTATGTATGCATGCATGTATGTATGTATGTATGTATGTATGTATGTATGTATGTATGTATGTATGTATGTATGTATGTATGAATGTATGTATGTATGACTTTTTATACAGCTCCTTAAGAGAACAACACAAACGCGCTGAAACATAACGATCGAACAGTAATTATCAACAGCATTATCTAATTGCCCTACACAATGTGTTGCAATCGTTTAATAGGGCCTGTACTAATATTCTTACATACTGTGAATGTGCTAGGCCTATATATTGGCACCGTGAGTTTGTCATAGTCTTTTCTATCGGTTTAATGCATTTGGACTTTAATAAAGCGTATATTTAGCTCCTGAAAAGGATATACGAAGCCTATATAGGTCTATATAGGTTTCCAGGTCTTCATAGGCTATATGAATGCCTAGATTTATGTCGGCGCTATAACATGGAAAGCATTGGGATCAATGTGTGTTAGTGTGCGTAAGCATGATGAAATGGAATAATAAAACTATTTGGCCAAATGTTAGTTTAACTACATCTCAGACCAAAAACTAGAAGGAGTTGAAGGGTAATAACAGTTACCAGCCCTTTAGTCGGATGCTGTAATGAATGGGGGCTCTAGGAACAAGATCAACCTTTCTCTTCGCAAGCTCAGTTGCTCATTAAATGTCGACGACGGAGAGAGATTACTTATTCATGCGGGACTCGACGCTTTCATTATGGAACAAGATTAATCGGTAAAGAACGGCAGTGCATACGGGTCTTTGCACATAAAACTACGCAATATAAATTGCAAGCTGTGTTGATGTGTTTATATATAAAGCTCATCATGATATTCCTGCATTTCTTTTGCAGGTCACGTCTCAGTTTTTAGGTCTGTCAATCACCGTCAAGTGTACAATTAGGTCTATATATTATATTTAGGCATGATATATTGCATATAGGTCTAGGTCTTCAGGAGTCCTTAATATATTTATGCCTTCCCTGCAGGGGACAATACTGTAGGCTTACCGAAGACTGTTTCGACGCTGCTTTGGCTGGTTTTATGCGGTATATATATATATATATATATATATATATATATATATATATATATATATATTATGCTATACTTATGTTATACATATATATGTAAATAGATGTTGTGTATCATGTGGCTGGGCTGAAGCGTCTAAACAGCTGCACAGAGCTTCAGTACTGAGTTTCTCTCTTGGTATATAAATGACTCTGATTTTGCACGAGGCTGACAGTTTCGATCGCTCTCTTCTGTATCAGGTTATGCGGTTCTCTACCAGTTCCTGGTTAGCGTTCAAACACTGCAGGGAATATATAGCGCAATATGATTTAGACGAAGTTGACTATATAAAGTGGAATATAATCATAGATTAAACTGTAAACACAAGTATGAATAGGACATTGGTTGGATCGAACACAACGTGTGCTCAGGACATACCATTTTCATACGAAGTCCTTAACGGTGAGATATACCTACGTTATGCATGATGACGTTAAGGTCTGTACTATTTAAGTCAGTTGATATAGGCCTATTATTTCCAACTATTATTATTATTGTAGCGGGCCAGGGGGTCTAAAGTGACTGAAGTGGCTGACGAGGCTGGCCTTTGCTGAAGTGACTGGCCATGGATGAGGTGACTGGCAATGGCTGAAGTGACTGGTCATGGCTGAAGTGACTGGCCATGGCTGAAGTGACTGGCCATGGCTGAAGTGACTGGTAATGGCTGGCAGTGGTTGAAGTAATCGTCTCTAAAAAATTAACTGAATTGCTTGGGCAGAAAACAGTTAGGCCTACTTAATTATTATAACAAAATGAACAATTTAGCTTTAGCAGACAAGGTCGAGGAAAAGCAGATGGCGTTCCCGCTATAACGAGTCTTTGGAACAGGCATAGTGGTATACGCCTAGTATTGTTATTGTTATTATTTTTCCCCTGAGGTACTTCGTTTCCTCATGGTATTGAGATTAAATTAGGCCTAGTTGTTTTTCCCGGAACGGTTAAGCTTAGGCTAACCCTCGTCCAAGTCCTGTTGGGCTGATACCATCGAGCCGCTGTAGGCCACCACGTTAAACCGTTATTATTTTTATTTTTATTATTATAATTATAATTATAATAATAAAAATAAAAAATAAATAATAATAATAATTATTATTATTATTGTTGTTGTTATTATTATTATTATTATTATTATTATTATTATTATTATTATTATTATTATCATTATTATTATTATTATTATTATTATTATTATTATTATTATTATTATTATTATTATTATTATTATTATTATTATTATTATTGGTATTATTACTATTATAATTTAAATTGATATTATTATTATTATTTACATGATTACTATCAGTGGCAGTAGTAGTCTTAGCAGTAGGCCTAGTCGCACTGTGGCAGTAGTAGCCTATTAGTATGAAGACTCAAGAGTTTGACATAATTATTCTTGTGGCTGCCAAGACCGTTTACGTCGACTTTCCCTTAGGCCTACATAATTGTCCACTAGTCGTTCAACCGGCGATTGAGCGAAAACGTGAAATTTATAGCTTCAACGCATCCAATTAAAAGGTGTTTAAGCGTACCATAACAACATTATTTGCAATGATAGCGAGCATTTACTTGTGCTACAGTGCATGTAGGCCCCCTACTTTAGCATGTTTTATTATTTTCATAATTTTTTTTCCGAGGTACATAATTTGTAATCCTTCAGGAGTCTAAAACAAGTTATGCTAGGAGTCTCAAAAATCAGGCCGCGTCCTCCGCAATAATAATAATAATTATTATTATTATAATTATGATGATGTCGATGTTGATGATGATGATGATGATGTTGATGTTGATGATCCTGAGTCGACTGAAACCCAAGTCTTGGCACAGGATGAAGATGAAGGCTGCAGGCAACCAAAAGAAGCAACTGACAGGAACTGGATGAAACTCCAATATCATTTGAAATCACTCTAGAGATCATTCTGTTGTAAGAATCAATCAATTAATCAATCAATCAATCAATCAATCAATCAATCAATCAATCAATCAATCAATCACGCACTCACTTACTCAATCAATCAGTCACTGAATCAATCAATCAATAACCATGGGCTCAGCGCTCGTAGGTGTCTGATGCCTTCTTAACAAAGGCTCTCCACTCCATTCTGTCTAGTGCCGAGAGGCTCAGTTCCTGGAGACTTGCTCCGCACCAGTGATGGGCAATAGTTAACTAAAACGTTGCTAACTTTTAGTTTAACTAAATTTTTTAGTTAAGGATAAAGTTTAACTAAAAAAATTAGTTTAGTTAAAACCATAGTTTAACTAAATTTTTTTAGTTGCTAACTAAAAAGTTTAACTAAAAAATCACCAACATGCAACTATTTTTCCACAATGAACATTGAACACTGTCAACAAAAAACATTTTAACACTGCATGGTTTTAGCATTTACAGCCTGTATTTTCAAATTCATACACTACTTACAGTACGCCTGTAACTTTATGCCAGAACAGTAGCCTACACATTGCATATATAGTTTGAAGGTAAAATTGTCATTGATGCTTTGCATTATTACAGTTCACTTAACCTCTGTTATTGTGAAAATGTTTGTCGTAAAAAGTTGGAAAAAAAATTGGAAAAGTTTAACTACTTTTTTTTAGTTTAGTTAACTAATTTCCAAAATCAGTTGCCAACTTTAGTTAAACTATTTTATTTTAGTTGGAAAATAGTTTTAGTTTTACTAAAAAAATAGTTTAGTGCCCATCACTGCTCCGCACCATTCTTCAATGTCATCTGTCTTGAATTCCTGACATCAGATTTCAATCGTCTTGTCTTTTAACTGCCAGAGTAGGCCTATCGACACTAAGTCTTATCTGGCAAACCTTCCTCCTTTATCTGGGCTTAGGACCGACACAGAATACTGCTGGTTTGCAACTCCCGTGACGGAGTTTTCTGTTGCATAGCCATTTACAATATTTATAGGCCTACGATGCTGCATTTCATTGAACTGACGTTTCACCTGTTTGCATCTGATCCACTCAGGAATGTGCTACGTGCCTTTGCTAATGTGCTACTTGTCTTTGCTAATGTGCTACTTGTCTTTGGAAATGTGCTACTTCAAGCCTACTTGTCTTTTGGAAATATGCTACTTGTCTTGCATAGGCCTATAACATAGATAATGAATTTGTCAATGAAAACATGACTCCTTGTTTTCCTGACCCATAGATCGGATTTCGACTGAACTTCTATAGCGGATTCTGATTTTGACTACGGTTTCCACTCGTCGAATGGTTCACTGACTGATGGCTTGAGTATCTATGACAACAGCTCTACAGCATTAATTACACAAGATTAGATTGTAATAGGTAGGCCTACATGTCTGGCAAAAACAGTTATGAGGTCATTGGGATCAACTCAGCCAGGTTACCATCATTTTATTTTCGGTAGATGAGAATAAAAGACGAGTTGAGAGGTTAGCAGATATTTTGTTGTTCTGCCGCGGTTCGGCCGAGGCATCTTTCGAACCTTTTGCTGCCATGCATACTTCGGAGGGGTTTCTGCAAAGATGTAGGGATACTTTACCAACGGCCGTGTTGATTCACTCATAAAATCTAAAGACCAGAGAATTATATTCCACAGAGAATCCATAGCAGGGATCGAAATATAGCAAGATCAACTGGAGAGATGATGATAATTTTCGTCAGAGGATCTAAAGTGTAGTCGTCATTGCCACAGTTGTCAGACCATCCTCTGACTGTGAGCAAAGGAGATCGAGCGCCACTGATGGGTGTTTTCTTGAAGAGGCGCTTTATAAATGTCAGATTACAATTAACATTACAAATTACAACAGACCACTCTCTATGCAGCATATGGACATGAAGCTCCTCTTCAAATGTTGTTGCAAAGCGCAGCATACATACTAAGCAAGCATAAATACAATCACGCAGACATCCATGTACACATACATGCATACTATGTATACCTTTAATATTGCGCCTGACGAATGTCTCTCAATCTATTCATGTGCCGTATATGTATGTATATATATATATATATATATATATATATATATATATGATGCATATATATGACGTATATAATATGTGTTTGTAATAGCGGACCTTGCGCTGTGGACGAAGTGTCTCCTGGCGGTGTTTGGCCTTTGTTCCATCGTCAGTGTCTTTGTCTTCGTCGAAGAGATTGTCTTCCTCGTCCGCAACTTCCGCAAAGGAAATCGACTGAATCGAACCATATGGATACTCGCCACCTTTCCGGTTAGGCCGCCGCTTCATTACCTCCGCTGTAATGTCAGGTCAGGACCGCCAGGCCAGGTGGGGTAAGGTACGGCATTTTTAGATAAGGTACGTAGGGTAAGATAAGTTGCGGCTTGGTTTGGTAATATGAGATAAGCTAGGCCTAATAGGTAATGTACGGTAAGGCAAGCAATTTAAGGTGAGGTGAGGTAAAGTTAGGAAAGGTAAGCTGAGCTAAATTAATTAAGACTCGGTAAGCTAAGGCAGGGTAATACATAGGCGTAATTTGTGGGGGTACGAGGGGTACCCGTACCCTAGGTTTTTTGACTGAGGGTACCGTACCCCCCACCAATCAATATTTTATTAATGTGCCTTCCAAAAGATCGCAGTATCCGCCTTGCTCACTGTATGTAAGAAATTATTACCCCCACTTTTTAGACAAAAGTTACGCCCCTGGGAAATAGGTACGGCGAAGTGAGGTAAGGTAAAGTAATTAGATAAGGTAAGATAACATAAAGTAAGTAAAAGTGAGATAACTCAGATAAGGTAAGGTAAGCCAAGGTAAGGTAAGATAAGGTAGCCAAAAGTTGTTAAACGCTGGTTGCTCCATCGTCTCCTCCTTTGACTTCGTGACGTCGATGTGACGCTGTTAGACAGGCAAGGCAGGCAGGCAGGCAGGCAGGCAGGCAGGCAGGCAGGCAGGCAGGCAGGCAGGCAGGCAGGCAGGCAGGCAGGCAGGCAGGCAGGCAGGCAGGCAGGCAGGCAGGCAGGCAGGCAAGCAGGCAGGCAGGCAGTTAAGCACCGTCAAGTCCGGTTAGATTTGATACGGTAAAGGATAAAAAATGCAAAATGTTACTTAGGTCAAGATAAGTTAAGGTAAGAAGACGTAATGTTAGCTAAGCTCCTGCTTCTCCTCTTCCCATATAGATCCTCTCTTCTTCCTAGATCCTCCTCCTTTTTTAGATCCTCCACCTCTTCAGATCCTTCTGTTCCTATATATTATATCCTCGATATCATAGAGATCAAAACATATCCCGACCATAATGGAAACCAGGCCAATTGGTTACCACTCAGCCCTCCAGTCTCTCATCAGGATCAGTATATGTTTACTAAAACAAGTAGTAAGTTGTCAAAGGTGTTCTAACGCTTGATTCATGTGGTCGTGTTTGCACCTCAGCCCGAACGATCCTGCCTTCCCTCAGGACCATGCATGCTTCTGAGGAGTTTCAACGTATCGGCCTATGCTTCAAAACGGTCGTGTTTTCTCCATTACCTTCGCCATATTTTGTTGCACGCTATAGTCTCGTTAGATAATTCAGTAATGGAGTATCCTACATCTAGGGATGACAGTTAGCATACCGACCGTGATTAGATTTAACCGATTTGTATCTCGGTTTCTTTCTCGGTGGAATAGTTTGCGACGCTTGCGTTCAGAACCTGGTGTCCTCAGGGTTTCTTGCAGGACGAGTAGGCCTATACTTATACATTTTTACCTAAACCCATACTATTTTAGAGTTGTTCGGGTTTAGGTAGGGCCTGATTCCTTTACCTGCTTATAAACAAAACATTTAGAAGTATACAGTAATAAATAGTCTATAGTTTTGGTCCGTAGAGCGAATCCCAAAAACCTTGCTCAGCTGTTCGTTCGTTTTCATAGAAAAACAGCCGTTCAAAACAAGGAATAAACGCTGCCAATAACAATGTTATTGCCTCAAGGCAGACGCAATTCATTTGGCGCACCCATAGTTATATAGGCCCTAAACAACCATATGGTGTCAGTCATAAAGCTAATACGAAGAGCATGGTGTGCATAAACCTTGCACCTTTCAGATACCTGGTGCATATAAGCCCTTTAGGTCTAACAGAGTCTATCTCTTCCTACATTCTGTTTTTGCCTCCTCATCCTCCCCTCCTCCTCATCTGCTTAGATCCTCCCAGTACCTTCCTCCTCCACTCTTCCTTCTCCTCTTTATAGATCCTCCCTTTCTCCTTCTCCTCTTCTCGTATCAGGACACATAATACAGCGCATTTTATAGGCACCGCACCAAAGCGCTGGATCCTAGATCCTCTTCTTCCTCTTCCTCCTCTTCTTCCTCCTCTTCCTAGATCCTCGTCCTCCTCTTCTTACATCCTCTTCCTAGATCCTCCTCATTTTCCTTTTACTCTTTCCTCTGCTCCTTGTTTGTTCCTAGACCCTCGTACTTCTCTTAATATCTTCCTCATCCTCATCTTAGATCCTCCTCCTCCTCTTTCATCATAAATCCGCCTATTCCTAGGTCCTTTTCTTTTCTCCTTCTCAACTTCTTCCTTCTCTTCCTTTTTGTCTGCGTCCTCCAATTCCCAACTCCTCCACATTCCCTTCTAATTCGTATTTGCTCCATTCTTCTCGTTGTTGCCTTCATAGTCCTAATTATAGATAAGTAACTAAGTATAATATTCTTTATTAAGAAGCGCTAGCAAACGCAGTTTTATGTATGTATATATATATATGCATTATGCATAATGGCTTCATATGCATCTATATATAAACATATTTATATATGGATATTATATTTACATATGCTTGACTTGATCGACTGCAGTACGACATGCTAATCCTGTGTGTGCTGGTTTACTAGTTAGGCTTTGTTATAGACTCTAACATAATACATTAGATTAATTTTACTTCTGCCACTTCTGTAATACATGATTATCAATGGGTGGCCTGCTAGTCGGGACTTGTTCCCTTAGGGTTTCTATTCCCATTGTTTTTCTCATCCTCTGAATTTATATTTGCATTATTCAATTTGTTCTGCATTTGATGGAATCAATAGAATTTATGGTTATGGTTATAAAGATGTGACTTCGTATATCGACATGTATATATATATATATATATATATATATATATATATATATATTTGAGTGATGTATATATGTTTACGTATGTCTCTGATAAACTGCAGATGTTTACGTTGACGTCTTTCCTGGCTCTTCTTGTTCCTAGATCCGGAACACTCATCAATTTGGTAGCAAACACGTGAGATCAAATTATTTATTCAATAATTAATTCATTCATTCGTTTATTCACTCATTCATTCACTCATTGTGGAGTCGGCTTGGCGGACTCGAACTCGCAATCGTCACAGACCCAGCGTATCGCTACCGAATATAGGCCCTAGACGAAGTTGCTCTCTGCCAGTACGGCAATAATAACACATTACTGGCTTATTTATTTGGTGTTTCGTCATCAAGTCACTGTTATGTCTTGGAGGTTAAATTGTAGGGCTATGGAATATTTTCGTGAAGGCGGAAGTAGGGAGCGACTTGCAGTTGGTGGCAGTCAGATTAAAAGTGTATGGAATTCAACGCGAACTCAACACGAAACAATGGGTGGAAATTCCCCATACACCTTGCGCATGTACACAATGGCAGCTTGGCTGGCATACTTCAGCAAGAGCCTTTCGAAGGGTGAAACCCATAAATTCTGTGCTCAACTGTTTGGTTAGAATGAAGCCTTAATTGCCTACAACGGTTCTCAGCTATGTTATAAATGCTTTAGAAATTCACGATCACCATACTAGATCTTGTCGCCAAGAACTAATTGGCTCAGACAAATGTAAGGAAATTTCTATTGTTTTGACTGGACCATGTTTATGTTTTCATCTTATTCACTCTGCACTAGGTTAAAGCACACATTAAAAAGCATAGCCACTTTCACTTAAGTAAAAAATTTGTTCAATGTCAATTATGTGATTGAGTTAGAAATTGGCTCGTTTACAGTGGCGGCGATCTTGTTTGACAGGTGGGGGGACACTTTAGAACTGATCTAGTCAAAAAAGAGTTTTGAACTGATCTGGTCAAAAAGAGGTCAAAATGTTTTTCGCGCGAACAAAAACTTTTGACCTTTTCTCGGTGTTTCTTCAAAATGTGGGGGGTGCGATGTATGGTGTGTTCCCCACTCTTACAGGTGGGGAGTCTTGTCCTCCTCGATCCTCCCAGGATCGTTGCCCGTGCTCGTTTACATAGGCCCTATATCCATAGCAATATATAGTATTTATATACTGACCCGTAAAGAATATTTTTAATCACGTGTTTAAGTATTTGCCTATCGAATTTTGTCACCGCCCATAACTTACATCTGTGCATGTGACAAATGCACAGCTCACATTTTGCAATAGGGCACTTCCAGAGGCGTAACTTTGGTCTAAAAAGTGGGGGGGCACCAATTCTTACATACACGAAGCAAGGCGGAGACAGCAATCTCTGGGAAGGCACAATAATAAAAAATATTGATTGGCATTGTTCAAAAAGTGGGGGTACGGTACCCCCAGTCCAAAAACTGGCAGTCTTGTTGTCAAGACCTTAAACCTCAAGACCAAGACCAAGACCAAGACCTTGAGCCTCAAGACCAAGACCAAGACCTTGAACCTCAAGACCAAGACCAAGACCAAGACCTTGAACCTCAAGACCAAGACCAAGACCAAGACCTTGAACCTCAAGACCAAGACCGAGACCAAGACCCAACAAAATCACAATCGTATCCAGACTTCTATTCCTCACAAAAAATTGTCCAGTCGGACTACTCGTTATTTTAATGAAAACATGAGTTTTTCTTTTATTCAAGCAAAACAACTCTAAATGGAGACTGCAGAGAATTCCGAATTCGTATTTACAAAAGTCCTTCATGCGAAATGTTATTCCAAATTCCTGTTGAATTTTATAAAAACCAATTTTCTCAGAATTTTCTGACCAAGACGTGACCTGTGGGGCCTCATAAAAACTCTGCCATGTGAAAAAACATGGTTTACAAGTGCTGAAATCGCTAGCACACAAAGCAGCTTTTCAAGAACCGGATGTAAATGTACAAATTAATCATGAGTCTGTTTTGAAATCATTCCATGGTAATAACCGGAAGTCAAAATAATTGTCCAAAACAACAGTGAAGCCTCATTCACACCGTGTAAATACTAAAGCAATAACTGTATGAGTAATTATTGGATAAATTTTTAAAATTTTAGCCGTTTGTTAAAATTAATGACTGTTCATATTGACAAAAGTCTTGGTCTTGGTCTTGCAAAACCAAGACCAAGACTTTGAATCTCGAGACCAAGACCAAGACCAAGACCTTGAACCTCAAGACCAAGACCTTTGGTCTCAAGACCAAGACCAAGACTTTTAAAAACGAACTCGAGTGCACTCGAGACCAAGACCTTGGTCTCGAGGACAACAAGACTGAAAACTGTGGGTACGGGTACCCCTCGTACCCCCATACCCCCACAAATAGCGCATATGGGCACTTCAACAGCAGGCCCAACTTGGTTCCTTTAAATTGTTACATTTGACATCCGCCCAGTAGGCCTATTCAGTTTATGCAGTTGCTTGTACTTCATTCAACTATCTGCTCATAGATAAATTTTTGTTCCATTTCATTCGAATTATTCGTCTTCGTCTTTTCTAAAAAAAGTCTACAATATGCAAATTTGAGAAAGAGTAATCAGGTCACTGAGGTAGGCTACAAATCTCAAACGCAGAAGGAACTCTATATCCCGCATAATTGGGACCGCCTGTTAATTAACAATTGAGGACAAAGAACTTCAGTGTTTGTTACATATGAATAGTAGGCCTAACATCGGAACTAAAGGGAAGAAAATGAGTCATGTTCATGACCTATATAATTTATGCTAATAATTATAAATAATAAGTAATTTAAATACATAGATGGATACAAGATGTGTATATTATGTCGAGGCGTATGTTAGATGTGTGTAAATGATCTATCTAGCCTATATACTGCAGAGCCTATGACACAATATTCCTTCCCGCTACACACACACACACACACACACACATATAGGGCCTATATGTATTTATGTATGTACGAATGTATGTATGTACGTACGTATGTATGTATGTATGTATGTATGTACATACGTATGTATGTATGTAGGCCCCTATGTATGTATGCAGCAATAGCACACAGGTTCACGAGACCTGATATTCCGATGTATGTACAATGTAGATTTTATATGGTCTAGAAGTAGCATATGCTATATTGCTTTGTCATATGCATGACATATACAGCCCATATGGGCAAAATCGATGTATTTTTTAGATATGTATACCATATAACCATGCTGTTGGGGAATGGCATGTGATCAGTGGCGGTTTTACGGGGGCTGGAAAGTTAGCCCCCTCGTTTTTCTTCCCCTCCCTATACACCTTTTGGATCCCCAGTTTAACGTTTATTTAGCCAAACATAGCCTACAATGTTTGTTGGTAACAAACCCTCCTAATCTCCTAATGCATAATTATCATTAGATCAACTGTCTGTTAGCCCCCCCCCCGTCAAAAAACTCTAGAACCGCCACTGCATGTGATATTGTGTTGGCTGTGGATTTAGTTTCTTCGCCAGTGTCATCTATCAGTTGGTGGAGCTGATTGTGGACTATCTCGGAGGCAGAGACAAGATGTGGATCATCATTGGACAGACGCGTCAGATCTCCATACGAACTCCACCTCTCTGCTGCTGCTGCCTCTGCCTGCCAGATGTAACGCTGACACGGTATACACCACTTGCAAGGACTAAGCCTACCATAACTCTAGAAATACTCTTGCTTACCCTACGTATGCGTAGGGCCTATATCAAAACCCTTAATATGGCGTCTTTATTTAGGCGCCTCTCATAGATTACACAAACTTTCGTCTACATAGACTACATGCTACTTCTTATTTTATGTAATTGTTGTAATGCATGTACGCTTGTCAGATGCAAATAAAGGCTAATTATACTTACTTACTATCGCAATGCAACGAACGTAACTTCGCAATGTAACAAACGTTTAGATCCTACATTTAAGATGGACGTGAACCTGCGCCATATAAAGGTTGTAGTTGATAATAATTCCAGGAAGACATTTGAGAAGTTCTACAACCTGGTCATGCAAGTGACAATAGTTCGTCCGCTGCTGATGTTCATAGCGGCCGTTCTGTGGACGGACAATATGTACATTCCAGGATATGTGAGTCCATTTGTCATCCCTTATTAGTGGTCGAACATTTGTCCTTATAATGATCATTCGAGCTCAGGATCACGCTTATGCGCGTTGCTATGGAGACCTCTTAAAAAGCGTGTTACCTACAGCCTACCTTTTGCGAAGACTTACTGGTCCAGAAGTGAAAAATATAGGAGCAATGTGATAGCCTGAACCAGCGATGGAGGGGAGTTCTGTCTGTCTGTCTGTCTGTCTGTCTGTCTGTGTGTCTATTTCTGTCTCTGTCTGTCTGTATGCCTGTCTGTCTCTGTGTCTCTATTTTATCTCTGTCTCTCTCTGTATGTATGTCTGTCTCTGTCTGTCTGTCTATCTATTCTCTCTCTGTCTCTGTCTGTCTGCCTGTCTGTGTCTGTCTGTCTGTCTGGCTCGCGCTCGCTCGCTCTCTCTTCGAGACCACCCATCTCTCACCGGCAAAGAAGCCTGGAGCAAATGGTCATCGTCAAGGTGGTCGATAGCCCTTCTCTTAACAAGTGATCGAACCAAGCCAAGCCCGGGCAATCAGCAATCATAATAATAATAGTAATTTTTATAATAGTAATACTACTAATAAATGTTAATAATTAATCATAATTATTCTGCTTATGTGGGGCGATGGTGACGTCGGACGGATCACACGGGCTGTCCTGTGGGCTCAGCCCTGGCAGGATCGCAAGACACGCGACCCTGAATGACCTAATCAGCCACGGTCTCTCGCGTGCTGGGCCCCCTAACATCAAGAAGCCTCCTGGAATGCTGAGATGGGACGGAAAACGACCGGATGGTCTCACGCTCATCCCATAGCGCGGCGGGCGTGGCCTGGTTTGGGACGTCACTGTGACGGACACGGTAGCACCGTCATACCTACTCTCAACAGCGGCCGCGGCGGGCGCAGCTGCGGAGCAGGCGGCCACTCGGAAGCTCGCAAAATACAGTCAACTGCCGGCGACCCATCAGTTCGTGCCAGTCGCCCTTGAAACCATGGGCCCTTCAAGACGACATACCTGGAATTCATCACGGAACCGGGGCACCGCATTACCCTAGCTAGAGGCGCGTTTAGCCTACGTATAGGCGCACTAGGCGCGCGCCTAGGGCCCCAAATCTTCGAGGGCCCCAAACGAATGAAAATATTTGTTTCAATTCTAAATTTAAAAGCATTTTAAATTTTGAATTATTTCAAATATAGCCTAGTTTCTATTTTTGTACAGTTTAGCATTCACCTAAAAGTATATCATTACAATTTATAATTATTGTGTTCATCTGGGCTAATAATTCATTTTGTGCGATTGTGCAAAATAACTTCCAAGTTCAGAAGGGCCCCCAAATTGGCCCAAAACTGTTTGCGCCTAGGGCCCCGTTTTCTGTAAACGCGCCTCTGAAGAAATCCGATGGAGACTAGTTATCTTTTCCTGCGCTTGTCAGTAACTATTCAGCGCTTCAACGCAGCCGCCTTTCGTGGCTCTTTTGTGCAGCCGGATCTTGCCGAGGGATAAGCCGTTCCAGAAAACCATCTATCTTTCTCCGGCCATTAGTTTTGACAGCCTGAAGATTAATATGCTACCTCGGGAAATAAAATAATTATTATAATATTTATCATACTATTATTATTTCACACCCTGTGGATTTCGTCCTTTGGGTTAAATAATAATAATAATAATAATAATAATAATAATAATAATAATAATAATAATAATAATAATAATAATAATAATAATAATAATAATAATAATAATAATAATAATAATAATAATAATGGGGGAGGACAAGGCACAGTAAACCAATTTAACCACGCACCTTCTCAATGTCTAAGAGCTTGAGGGTCACACCTCGGGCGGCAAAAAAAATAATAATAACTTTTGCACTTCCGGGTCTCGATGAAGATGGTCACTCCAGAGATTAATTTTCACATACTTAGTATCTGACTCCTGAGGGATTATATGTACCTCGGGGGAAAAAATAATAATAGGTCCGATTAGCAACACAGGCCTGGACTTTTTAACAGACTTGGGTCGCAACCTCACGCTGACCAGAGGAGACAATAGGGAGACCTGCTTCTTGCTGCAACGCCTCTCAATCACCATTCAACATTTTAACTCGGTGGCTTTTCATGGCACTTTAGTCGAGCCGGACCCAGAGGAGATGTTACCATTCCAGAATAACTAGTTTTCTTTTGTCTCCTGACAAATTTTTGTGACGCCCGAGGGATCATAGGCCCTATTTACATCGGGACATATAATAATAATAATAATAATAATAATAATAATAATAATAATAATAATAATAATAATAATAATAATAATAACAATAACAATAATAATAACAACAACAACAACAACAATAATAATAATAATAATAATAATAATAATAATAATAATAATAATAATAATAATAATAATAATAATAGTAATAATAATAATAATAATAATAATAATAATAATAATAATAATAATAATAATAATAATAATAACCAGATTATAGCTGAGATTATGTTGTTGTCTTAGTTGCATCCAAGCAATGCATTCCTGTATGTGTCGATTGCTAACCTGGTGTCGACGCTGTTGGCCATCTGGGGTCTGGTCATCCTGAAGACGGGTTTCCGGTCAGAGCTCGACAAACAATACCAGATGACCGGAAAGATCGCCTGCATCCAACTGACGCTCTTCTCAACATCCGTTGCCAGCATCATCTGCGGAATCCTAGTGACAACGAATACCATCGGATGCACCGGTCTCCTCACCTACAGGGCCAGGGGAGATGGTCAGCCTCAGCAGACAGCAGCCACCATCGTAGTCGTCGTATTTAACGTCATCATCATTTGTGGTTGTAATCATCATCATCATCATCATCATCATCATCATCATCATCATCATCATCATCATCATCATCATCATCATCATCATCATCATCATCATCATCATCATCATCATCATCATCATCATCATCATCATCATCATCATCATCATCATCATCATCATCATCATCATCATCATCATCATCATCATCATCATCATCATCATCATCATCATCATCATCATCATCATCATCATCATCATCATCATCATCATTGTAGAGAGTTTGCATAGCGCCTATAAAGAGCCTGTCATAGGCTTACAAGACACTTTATAACTAATACTGCTCCAGCTCCAGCTCCCTTCCTCTTCCTCCTCCGCCTCCTCCTTATTCTCCTCCTTCTCCTTCTTCTTCTTCTCCTGCTCCTTCTATCTTCTTCTCCTTCTTTTCTTCTCCTCCTCCTTCTTCTTGTTCTTGTTCTTCTCTTCCTCCTCCTCCTCCTCCTTCCGCTCCGTCGCTTGGCCTGTAACGCGGAGAGTGCGGGTTAGCGCCTTGCCCGAGTCAGTTACTGTATATAGGGACCTCGAGCAAATCCTTCACTCACAATTGCTCAACGCCATCGACGATCTGTCTTATTGTCGTGCGCACTTCTGAACGTTGGAAGGAGGGCAAATACAATTGCATTGTATTGTATTGTATCATATCATAGATATCAAAGCAACATCATCCTAATATATGCGTACGTAGCCTACTACGTACGTACGTATACATAGGCCTACACGTACGTACGCAACGTACGTGCGGGCCACAGTTTGGCATTAGCATAGAAGAACGTTGTTGATTATCTGTTGGACAGCGTTGTTCCACATGGTACTGGTGGTGTTGATGAGTTTCCTGGGTCTCATCGCTCGATTCTTCTACCGTCGAAAGATGGACGGAGCGGAGAACGTCTGCTTCGAGGAGACAGTCAACATCGCCACGAACATCTGCACCACAGAAGCAGGAGTGGGAGAAGGAGAAGGAACAGGAGGAAATGGAGGACGGAGTGGCAGCGGCCTTGACCCGAACAGCAACGACATCATTCGAATCGTCAACGACAATGGAGGAAGGATAAACGAGGCTGTGATAAACGAAAACAAGTCCAAGTCCAACGCCTAACACCATCCAGCAGCATTCTCGCCTCATTCATGTGACTAATATCTGGTTTCATCAGACACTGTATATAGGCCCTATCAGACGCTGCGTCCATAGAACGTTTGCATGTGACTCTATAATATTAGGGCCTAATATACTCAAGTGTGTGCAGCCATCTAATTATAATGATGTTTTAAACTCAACCAATGCAATTACAAAGTCTAATCTCACGTAATTTCATAACTTCCTAGCGCCAGAGGCGGATCTAGGGAGGGGGTATTTAAACAGGATCGACGTGCTATCCCGCCCCCATCACGAAGTAGACATTATTATTATATAGACTTCGTCTTACAGTAGACTAGCACCAACAAGGCGGACGGAGCGGAGAACGCTCCTTAGTCTATGCTGCACCGGCTCTTTGGAACGATCTCCCAAAAGATCTCCGCCAGTTTGCTCATCCTCCCATATCGCCTGTTGACATCACCTCTCCTCCGCTTGCACTGTATCCGCTGCTTTCCACTCACGACTGAAAACCGAACTCTTCAAGCTATCCTATCCTGATTCCATTCCTGCGCCACCACACAACCGCCATCATCACCGATTACCACCGTAGCACCCGGCTTGACCTCCCCGGACTCTGACCTGGCACCGGAACGGATAAGGCGGACATGGCTATTGCGGACTTGATTTTATATAGCGCCGGTGATAAGCTGGTCTCCCTGACGTGGCTTTTATGTGGCGCTGAGAAATTTCGGAGATTTACATTTACAACAACGCAGGATCCGTACTGTGAAATGCGTACCGTCAGTGGGAGGACGAGATTATAACGGATTAAGAACTGCTGCTCTCCCTGCCAGCATGTCTATAAACATAAATTTATGGAACCCATATGTAGCGTGTAAGTGTTCCGTGTGGGAAGATTGGTCTTACAAGGGCATACGGGCCGCATACCGACAGAGTAGTCTTCCCACCAGCGCCGGATTTAGACAAAAGTTGAAAAAGCTACAGCTTAGTGCAGTGTCGGATTTAGGCTTGGTGAGGCCATAAGCTATATAAGCTTGGAGGCCACTTGTTAAAAAAAATTATAGGGGCCTACCACAAGGTCTCACAAAACTAGAAAACATTTAATTTGCCTTTTACATTTTAAATTATTTAATAGCAAGGCATTAAGTGAAAAATTCCAAATATTTTCAAATGAATGCATTTTACTCAGGCGAGATGGAATTTGCTATACAAGCCATTTAAAAAGGTTTTACTACTGCCCTCCTACTCCCCTAGGGAGCGAGAGGGTACCCCTAAGGAGTAGAAGGTCGAGCCCACCTATAAGGGGCTTGCGAGTATTGAACCCGCGTCCTACTGGTCTTCGCGCAAGAGTGTTACCATTCGTCTATCGCCCTCCCCGACGCATTAGTCTAGAACTGTAGGTCCCATTGTCTTTACTGTTCTAGCAGTGTAGGCCACATAACCCAAATTTTGTAGCAAATAACACCAACGCATGTAATGCTGTCTGCTGGTAGAGTACCATGTAAAGGATATGAAAATAAAGTAGACTATCACAGTGAATGGATATGACTTAATAGGACATCGATGAAACAAACACATGAAAGAAGCCTCATATACAGTTCACACAATTCATTTCAACTCACGAAACATACACTGAACAAGAACAGCGCTGCAATGTTCAAATGAGTGCATTACATCTCTACCAATTGCAGTTTTACAGACTTTATGAGAATTATGCATAGCTCCTGTCATGACAGTTTTCGCCATTTACTGCCTTCATGACATTGTGTCGAACAATGCTGAAACAGATCCCAATTCGGCAGAACACTGCAACTAAATTTCTGACTAGTATTTCTTTACAATTTCAAACAAATACAAAAAGCAGTCATGTTGCTAAAATGGTCGTTTTATGCAGTTTTCATACTTTTAAGCTGAACAAACTCAGAGCCAAAGAAAATATGATAATTGGGGAAATACATTCTGAGAATTCAGTTTTGCAACAAACTCTAACGTAACTGACATAACAGAAGGCACCACGACCGAGTTAACATAAAAAGCACTTAGGTGAATAAAATATTGATTCTGTATTATGCCATAACATCGTAAAAATAAGATATAGTAACACATGTAAAGTAATATGTCATATATTTACACACATTTACAGATCCTGAATTCAAGAAACCGTCAATGTAAAAACTGGACACTTGTTTTTGCAGGCTGGAATAGAACATTGCACAGTAATTTAAATGCACAAACCCGGGATGAAAAGTTGACAGGTATATTTGTAGACAATTAAAATGATAGATAAACAACTGGCAACAAGCCATTATAAATAAAAATCTCGACAGAAAAATCTTCAGGGAATAAATCTCAATACTAGACTAGGGATCGGTGGAATTCTCGGACACAATGGCTCAACTTTAACTCCAATGGCCCTAGTGGGGTTCAACTCAAAGGCTCCTATTCTTGAAGCAGGGAGAAAGAATATCAAACTGCACATATGCAAAACGCTCTGTAAAAACACTGTCATACCCAGAGCTTGACCCACGCTTACTGTAGTCTTTCCCACCATAGTTATGGGAATCATCGAATGGGCATGGCTGGAGTGGCCGACTTTGGCCACAAGCTCAGGAGGGAGGAAGGCAAGGCATTCCTGGATATGGTCTTTGTACACAAGAACTGACATTATAATCATCAAACAGGGATCTTCTGTCCAAAACAACAGCAAAAATGTTATACAATTAATGAAGCAATCAACCTGAGCCATGCTAAATCATTGCAATAGTCTAACTGGTTCAGGCACATCGTCTGCCAAATGAAAGGACTGTGAACCAAGTTGTCTAAAACTCACATTGGCTGGAAAACAATAACACTGTGATCCATCCTAGGACAATTTAAACTCACAGACGAACAAAACGTACACACGGCATGCCCCAACACGCAGTTGTTTAATCAGTGTTGCCTGAAAGCCAATCTGAAAGTCATTGATTGTAGTTCCAAGCCGTTAGATTGAGAGTACATATAATTACCTTTGAATGGTGCTACATACAGTAAATGTTCTCTTAAATTACATCTGAAGATGGAAAGAGTAAACATGCAAGAAAACTTCAATTTGGAGCTAATAGCCAGGCATCATTATAAAATCTACCTTTGCCCTGCCTGCAATGACACAACAAAATCAGCAAAATGAGTCCTCTGAATACTTACAACAGACAAGTTAAATTCAAAACTTAACGTTAACAGGCATTCAGCAATCGGATTAACTAAGCAACATTAGAGTGGTTAAGAATGTCAATAAATATTATGCATGTATGTAAACCATGTACTGCATTTCTTAACAAACACTAAAATACACTAAAACTAGAACAAACAGAGAATCTCCAGCATAGGTCCTCTGTAATCTAGTTTTCGTTGACAAATGCAGCTCAATTCTTTTACAGTATTTTGATGCTTGCAAAGCTACTTTGGCAGATAAAACAACGAACAGATATTAAACTTTATCCTTCACGTCCCTGCCCGGCCATTAGCACAGGGTACCTGTAAAAGAATGCCCAAGCTGTACATCATATTGTCCTATTATCCATTGTTATCCATTTTGACCTCTTCAACGCAAGTATCACTGCAACTGACAACATATTTTTACTCTTTAACTCTTCTAATACACAGATCTGCGACTTAAAAACTCATCCTTTCCATTGCTGATCTTCTTTCCAACTAATCCACACAGCATCCACTCCATCCACATCCCAGTTTCCTCTCACACTGTCTCACTGATGAATCTTCCAACTGACCATCAAAACAATCTCACATAACCTGCAGCTCTAATCCATGAACAGCAGTTTTCAAAAACAACATTCAGCAAATGAATATTATGCAAATTTACATCCAAAAACCAGATCACAATCACACAGATAATATATTTACATATACAACATACATAAAAATTGTAATAATAACAATGACATCGATGAATAGGTGCTGTTACAGATGTTATTTCACTCTTTTTAATTAATGTTTAAGACCCTGAGGGATCCTGTGTACCACGGGGCAAAGAAATAGCAATAATTATAGTAATAATAATAGAGCTCCAAGGCATAGCTTTTAACAACATGAAGTTTTTCTTACTGAGTAGCCATCCCAAAAAATGCTATCCCTAAGTTTGTAATCCTGAGGGATCAGGTATATATTCGGTAAAAATGATTATTACTATAGATTTAATGAGTCACTTTTGAATAATAATATATGAATAAAATAACCTGGTACAAATGTGCAAGACCTGAACAGATCTGATAAGAAAATTCATATAGCTCCATTGTAAGAGTCTATATGCATAAGTTGATGGTAACTTCTAAATAAATTCGATATGTGTGCAAAAATCCAGGGCGAGTTCGGTCGAAATTCAGCACTAACTCAAAAACGACATTGGTGGCTAATACATGTATAGGGAGTCGCTACCATAATATAAAGATGTCAAACGAATGCTGTTTCCACAAGAAATACAGTCAGTGTCAAAATCATGCTTTGCATTGTCAACATACATAAGATGCACACAGGGGCGTCTATCCCCCCCTAAGCCATTGGAGCAACGTCCCTTTTCGCCTATTTTCCCCCCCTACCCGTTCCTTCCCCCCCTAAAATGGTGGCACACACACTGACAGATCTTTCCCCCCCCCTATTTCTTGGATGGAGCATTTGCTCCAAGGTTTCTATGGTGTAGACACCCCTGGATGCACATGCTTAGATCGTACAGATAGCAATGTATGCACAACACCTTTGATTGTCTCATGACAAGGTGCTACATAAATGCCTCAGATATACATGCATCCATACATACATATGTGAATATACTAGCACATAGAACAAATCTGAAAGGTAACAGAGAGTGGTTGGTGGTCAATTTACGGTGGCTAAATATTTATGTATATACTGTAATTAAACATTTATATAGTGCTGCTCATACATATATATATATAATATACATATATATAATATATATATAATATAGATATAATATATATAGATATATTATATATAATAAATATATGCATGATTAGCATTCACACATGTGTACATATGCATACACACAATCATGTGAATTGGGGTCAAAATGTGGCCACTTTCTGCTTTGTGCATTGTAAGCACACCCAATGAAGACTGAAAAAGAGTGAAAATCTGGTTTAATTTGGTGCTCCCACAATTTCCTTTTGTGGCAACATGCAGAATGTGGCCCATTAGACATGGCTCGGTACATCTTTGCTTAACACAAACACACTTGTAAATACTGATAAGGTCACATATCGTGGCATTTCGTCAGTACACCATAAGTAATGCAAAAGTTCATTCAGTGCATGCTTTATACAGAGTTTGCAAACAACAGAACTGTTTGATGGAATAAACTTAGTAAACAAGAAAAATAATTTACTTCGGTGTACAATCTGCGTCTTTTCTCAAGATATATTTACAAACTGTAAAAGGTTGGCTACAAAACAAAAACATCATATATGTAATACATACTGGTATTATAAATATTACTGTATTTTCTTGAATATAAGTAGCCATTTTACAAGAACTTCTAGGAATGCATCTTATTGAAAAGAGCATCTTATGTACGAACTTCTAAAAATTGTTGGGCTAATATAGAATGTAATCTGCAATGCTGAAAAGATTACAAAAAAGATATTATATGTATTTTCCTGCAACAGATGAGCAATCTGTACCTTCTGGTTTAATATTGACTCTAAACACTTAAACGTAGTGTAAGGCTTCAGATCCTATAATTCTTAGTGTGACCAGATTGCTCTAAGAAGTAAACTGTCCTATGTGCAGGGCCACATTGTAATGTAATTAAGGGAGAAAATGAATGCAATTCAATACCAAAAATTCTGTTTCTGCCTACATTAATGTCTCCTGTCTTTGGAACCAGGCTAACCCTACACTGTTAGTGATGCACGTCAAAAAAAGCAGATGAGCTCAGGCAGATAGGACACAATTATTACCCAAATATTTATCTCAGTGTTATCTAGGGTGAAAGCTGTGGTCTCTATCATTTCTTAACGGGCAAGTTGTGTGCTGCTATCATAAGTTTACCTACTGCATCTAGCAGTCATCACTGCACTAAAGCAAACTGCAGCAGTGACTGTGCAGCCAGGGATGTCTTTGATAAATATTAACCATTGGCAGCTTTACACATCTGCCTAAGATTCTTCATATAATAATTTGGCAATATTCATTAACTTAATTCGAATGATGAATATTAGTAACCTTTCCTTATAATGAATATCACCCTGCATGCATGCCCATGTGGAGCCCATGTACACCCATACTCCCATATGAGACTTGTATCGAGCCCATACGAGTCCCACTTAATGCCCATGGATATGCTGGCAGGAATGCAAGGATTATGTCAGAAAACCTAGATAACCTTTCCTTATTGTTACATGATAAACAAAGATCCAAATCCTAATTTCAATTGCCTGCATCAGGACATCAAACTTCCAACTCGATTTACATTCCATATTTCCATCAGAATATTTAAACTGAATTTGGTTGTCGAAGGCCATTTTTACAATCACTCCTCTTCACCCAATCCTATAAACAGACCTCGAAATTTCGTAGAGACATAAAACTCACCGGTTCATTGTATCTCTCTTCACCAAAATCCTCCTCCACAGGTGATTCAGAGTTAGTGAAGCCTGAATTAAAACAACATAAATTTAATTTTGAAGTACAGACAATAAGAATTTGTTTATGATGGTTCATTCATATTGTGAATACAGTACTGGTAAACACAGTGAAGTTATGCAATGCAGTGTAGTTTTGAAATTGTCTTGATGGCTGTTCTTGGAATACTCGATCACCTGGGCCAACTCAGCCCACCAATCCCTGGGAATTTACATGAGTATCAATGCAAGTTTAGCGGATAAAACTTGTTCTATTACTAAACTGCTGTGTCTAAATTTCAGCAGATAGATCCTTCAGCAATGAACTTGGCTTCAACTATGGACTACCTTCTACAGAGGCAGTTAAACAATTGTGTACCTTTCGCAATACCTTTACTCAACCTGCACATGGATAAAACCATCGAGGGTATTCCTTGTTTCTAAGGCTGCTTCCAGTACAAGCTTTTCTGGCCTTGGCCTCAAAGGCAAATTCTCCAGAGTATTTGAGATGAGGATGCTTGATGGCAATGTTTACAATTGATGAAATTTATGGCAAAATATTGCAAGTTTGTTTGAATGTTTAACTGTTTATCAGATGATAGGCAATTATAACTCAGTCTGCCCCATGGTCCTAACTGACAGAAATATAACAAAACCTGCTGTCCACATTTCACAAAGTGATCCATACCACCTGCTTATGCTTACCATCTATCTGTAAGGTGATTCTTATCTGTAAGTTTACCTCTTTAGTAGGTAATTCAACAAGGTAATTCTTATTAGATCTAATGTATGTCACTTGATCAAGTCATTCTCATCTGTAGGTGTACCTGTTTAAAAGGTAATTCTTATTAGATCTAATTCCTGTCTGTTTATCACGTCATTCATACCTGTAAGCCTATCTGTTTGGAAGGTTAGTCTCATTAGACCTGATGTCTGCCTGTGTACCCAATAATTTGTATCTTTAAGTCTACCTATTAAAAAAGTGATTCCTGTCTGGAAAGACGTCTGCTTACCCACTGGTGTCTTTTCCAAGGCCTGGATCGTGAGTTTGTTGAAGCAAGTCTGGCAGACACGCACAGGTTTCTGAGACTGATGAGGCAGCAACCATCGCTTGTCAGAGCAGCTGCCGCAGCAGACTATACCACAGTTCCGACAATGATGCTGAAGATGAGAAACACTTAAGATGCACGTTCACAGATAACAAACAAACTAATGACTTTTGATCAGTAATGCATAGCTTTCAGTTGCATTTCAACTAGTCTTGCTTATACTGATTTCTCATCATGCAGACCATTCAAGAAAAACAAAATCCTCAGTGCAACTGTAATATCACTAGACCAAAGACTACATGTATTCAACTGCTCCGTACACAAGGACAGGAATGGATTAGAAAACGCAAAAGTTCTTGCTGTGGACCAGAAGGACCACAGGATAATCCCTGTGACAATGATGGACTCAGAGATCACAGCAAAATTTCTACAATCTAATTTAGATTTCAGAATAAAGAAACAAACAGAAAGCCTGGTGCAAGCAATTTTCAGCCTTGAAAAAAGATATTGCAGCTCTAACAGAAATGAGATGACTTGACCAGCCATGCCACTAGGCTGATGACTTCCACAGTGCCAATACCATAATGTCTGAGACATCCAATGGTGGTCACTAATTAGCAACATCTATACTGCCAATGACTAAAGCACAATGCGCATACTGATGGCAAACCAAAATCATGCAGTCTGTACCTAATAGCAATGCAAACTCTCTTCATCTTAACTGATCGCATAACAGCTTTTCTTACACGACGGTTGATGACGCTGAATTCTGATTTCCGGCAGTGCATGCAAACGTTGGCATCAACATCAGGAACCCAAACTGGAGAAGTTTCAGTCACTATATCACGACCTCCCTCTAAAATACAGTTTCAATCATGTATGCAAGATGTCATGAAAATGCTTCTTGAGCTGTCTATGACAAAACAGTTCATATGTTTAAAGGGTAGACTGTTCCAGGTGGATGGTCCAGGGCATGAAAACGCACACTGTCATACAGAACCGTGGGACCAACAAGTCTCCAGGCGCCACTGAATACAAAAGACCTTCGACTAGGCAGGCTGGAAACAGGAACGCAAAGCTCTCTATGTCACTTGGTGCTGCACCGACTATCAAAATTCTTCCCATGAGGAGGACTTTGAAAGTAATCCTGTCCTTGACCAGAAGTTAGTGCAGCATTTCTCTCATGTAGCTTGAAACATATGAGAAGTTTGGCAGGTTAGCAGTAGAACAGAGCTAATAAGTTTACAACAAATAAATAACATGGAAAGCAAAATCATAATGCGGCTTACACGGTGTTTCGGTTTTCATGCTAATAATCCTAACACAATAACTGTTAATAGCACACTCCACATTACATGGTGAACGACTGATGTCCAATCAGCCACTGTCTCACTTAACACCGATTTCAGACAAGTGCATCATCAGCATCGGCTCCTCTGAAGCCAACTCTATTCCCAGCTCATCTCCTGGCCACAAGTACCCTGAAGTTTAGAGGGGCAGGTCACAATCTGCCACTCGTGTCCATTCGTGGCGAGGTCTCTTCCAACTTTTTATGGAGCCAGACAACACTGCTTCTGAACTCTGGCATGGTCCTGATCACTTTCACAATGTGCGATATGTCCAATCAATCAGAACCTCCTCGTCTGAATCATCTCCCACATATTACTTATGATAGTCTAATTAAGTAAGCAAATTAATCAAAAATTTTTCAATAATCTGTTGTTAATGGAAGCCTTCGTACTTCTTGAGCGAAGATTTTGAATGCACTGGTTAATGTGAGTCATCCAGTCAGTTTTCTCAACAGCTGTGGCCGCATAGACCGTGAACGACTTGCTAGGACTTATGACCTGCCAGCCGTAGTTCAACCCATCTAACACACAACAACCATCAAGACATATGAAGCCAATACCAAAAGCGCTTTATACAACAAAACTTAAACTTAATTACATAACATTATATTATATAATTTACAAGGTATAGATCTGCTAATTATCAGGAACCACCTCTAATATCACTAGACCAAAGAATATTCTATTCAAGCGCTCCCTACACAAGGACAGAATGGATTAGAAAACTGTAACCTTAACCATTGAGAAATTAAACAGAAATTGAGCACTGCAAACTTTGTCCAGTTTCAAACTCTTAACCTATGGCCTAAATATCTCCTGTATAGCCATTTAACTTTAGTCTGGATTACTTCTGCTGAATATTTTTGGTCTTAATCAAAAAGTATCATAGAAACCTCAGGTAACATTACAAGGTATATCATCAAATCACATCATCAGACAAAATTTCAACTGTAATTATAATAATTATATACCACTGTAAGTCATGAAATGCCAAGAGTTCATGACAGATAGAACTGAATGCTAGCATCATTAATTCATTTAAAAAAATTATATATCTTACTTACCATCAGCCCTGCCAACAGACTCGAGTCGAACGCTCTCCAATGGTAATATGTGTTGCTTGTTGTACTGTATGAAAGACAATATTCTAGTATTGATTTCCATGCATGGGATCAATTGCATTGCAAATCATTTGCTTAAAACTTATTATTATTCATGGTTTGTCATTGTAAAGCAATTCTCAGGCTGGTAGATGATAACCTTAAGATCAGAAAAATAACAACTTTGCATAGTTTACAAATAATACACTATTTTCCAAGGAGCAGTTGAAAAACAGTAAATAACATTTCCAACATTTATGAATACAGCTAGTGAATATACCGCAACACGAGATAAATGAATTTCCAATTTTAAAAAATTGGGCCAGCTACTATCGCAGAATGATAACTTACATATAAACAATACTTAATGTGCATCTGGGCTGTAAAATAGCTATTACTTTACATGATCATAATTAAAATACAAAATATCATGAAGAGAAAATTTAAATAAATCATCACAAAGACAAAATACCCATTAATTCTTAATTTAATACCTTTTTCTTGTTGATAACAATATTGCCATACACAAGAACATCATTGAAGAGAAAGAACTGGCGAGGTTTTGGCTTCTTTCGACACATTTTCGTAAGTATGCCTTCACCAACCAACACTCGATTAGGCACATTTAATGGCTGCCATAAAAAGCAAACAGTTACAAGCTCAGATTTACTTAATTATATAAGCTGTAATCATACTTGTAATCGTAAACTTGAGCTGTCTACTGCACTCATAGAAGGTAAGTCGTGAGAACCACAAAAATTCATTTCCACCAAGTCCGTTTCTTCACCAGTAAACTTCTCTATTCTATGGCCAACAGGAACAGGCTACAGAAGTCAGTTTTTCTTCAATGTTGAATATACAACTCAAATTCCTAACTAGCTATTTTACTAAAACGTTTACCTAGCATGCATGCCATGGTCAGCTAAATAGTCTCAGCAGAAATTCAAATTCATGCAGTACTGAGAAATCTCTTAATGATAACTATAATACTCTAGAATACATATATATGGTCTGTTTCAACTCTTTAGCAGCGATGTTATTTCTGATGAATTTGACCATTTTTACTTGTAGTTCATATGTCAGCAAACAATTACAGTCTTTAGAAATGTCATTTTGTTTAACTTGGATTCCTCAACAATATTCTGTCACAAAAAAGTTGATCAGTTCATGCATAACTTACCTAAGAGTTGATAAACATATGAAATATTTTTTAAATAAAAATCATAAGGTTAAAAATTTGAAAATCAAAATAATTTATGAATAGAACAGAATGTAATCAAACACTACAAAATGCAGCCCCTGGTAAAGCAAACTTGTAGGAACCCGTGAAGAGCTACAAAATTAATTAATTTAGTCCAAAGATGAGCTTATCTGAGATAGGTATGATTAGCTAAATAGCTAATCAATTAGACTTAGAATTAGCTACTGAAATTTGGTAAAAGATTAGAATTAGCAGCAGCTAATCAATTAGCAATTAGAATTAAATTTCCAATACCACTTCTATCTCAATGCTATTAAAGAACGTTTCAAAAAAATTCAGGATAATTTTTAATATCAGCTGTCTGCACAGCCATTGTGAGAAGCAGAGAATTAAGCATTGAGGTATATAATAAACATAAAATTATATCTCATTGGAATTAAGCGCAGAAATAAGAACTTGTACTGGTTCCCTTGTTTCATAACCTTGAACAGATAATTGAAACAGTCTTCAAACTTATTATTAATGAACTCAGTCTTAATGAACTCGTTCTTAACATAATTTAAAAAAACTTCATTGATCAGCTAATCGTTTTACTATTAGAATTAGCTAAAAAAAACTGCTAAACAATTATAATTAGGATCAGGCAACAGCTAATCGATTAGAATTAGAATTAGCTGTTTCTCTAATTGATTAGCTAATCAATCAGAATCTAATCGATTAGTTACCCGTCTCTGGAACTTATGCTTAATTTGATCAATGATAACATAACATGCTGTCTTCAACTTCCAAGATGAATAAAATCATGTGATTATTCAGAGAATGGCCAATGAGTAAAAATGAGAACACAACTATTTAAATTTTAAATGACTGGATGCAAGCAGATGCCAAAAAGATCGTCACAAGTTGTGCTCATAATCTGAATATGAAGTCAGGCAATACACTACGAAAGCACTGGTGTGCAAGCAAAACTCTATGTCTAAACCACAAACTAAAAGCTACAACATTACAGCCTGCTTTTGCTACCTGAGAAATCCTGCAAATTATTTAATTTTAATACAAGACTTTTGAATAGTCAATAAAAGCACTATAAAAGTCCATTTTCACACATCCAAAGACCATCCCTCTGGCTTTCAAACAGACTAACCACAGTTTCTGCAATGCATATCGATTTTACTTAAAAACAACCATTGATACCTAGTGTATAGGTACAGTGGCAGTGTCTCCTATGTTCACAGTCTTCCATCATATATAAGTGCAGTTGCAAGGGACTCTATTAAGCATGTTTCTAATCAGATTAGATTTGAAGTTTAATGCCTGAGTAAGTATGTATGCATAGTATACTAATATATTTGTATATATATATAACAGAAAGACAACAGACCTGGCCTGAGCTTCCAAAGCACTGTTCTATAAAGGCAACTCTTCGAGCATTGATTTCCGTGTTTGCTAACGTATACAGAAACAATGTGTATAGTTTACTACACTTTGCAAGATGACTAACTTCTTTCCTTGCTTAGCATAAAATGGAACTAGTATAGTTAGACATTAAGCTTATGACATTGATAGACTAAACCTCACTAATCTTGAAACACTGTCATATATGCAGACAGGCCTCTTCTGAATTCAGAAAATAACTTTCCTAAATTCAGAAAGGTCCATTTCAAGAAAGTAGCCAGAAGAGTTAGTACAAGCTTGTGCCAATAAGAACTCTAGTCCAAGCACAGGATCGTGAGTCATCTGATCTCCACAAGTACGCAATATACAGCATAACATTTGCCAATTTACAAAATCACAATTATCTTCATTTTAACATTCACTGCTAGCTGCAACAATTGCTATGGTATAAATTTCTTCGGATTTCTAATTCCATTTAAGATGATCATTCAAAATATTGTTTATATGTAAAGGCAAAAACATTCAGGCCAAACGCACTCTTCAAGAAGAGCAAGACCCAATACTTATGTTGTCGGCCTCTGACTTTCTTCCTGCACTTCATAAACCAGAAGTCAGTCATTCATATGGCAAAGGCAAAGCACAGCGTCAAAGAAATGTTTACATCACAACTTCATTGGGAGGCAAATTAACCTTAAGCATGGCACGTACGAACTAATCATAATTGTAAACTCCAAATTTCCAAAGCACCACTCGCAGCTAAGCACAGGGCACCAGCTTATTCACAAGCGCTGTGTTGAGTCAGATTAGTTGTCCAAGTGGTAGTCAAAAGGAGGTCCGAGTCCAGTTTCCACACAGGGATCCAGATCAAGAGCGGAGGCAGAGTAGCTGCTACAGCAGGTGTCATTTAGGTTGAGAAGAATTGGAAGGTGGAGGATTACAGGAGTCAGGGTAGGAATTCTTGAAAAGCTGAAAATTCAGTTTTAAGTGAAAAGCCAGAGGAATGACAGATAAAGGAGCCTGATTCGGATGATGATGAGTGGCAATGATGATGGAGGAACCAAGAATCTGCGGAATTCAGGATGAACAGCATTCCAGAGTTGTGGTGCAGTGTTGCATATGGCTGAGTTGCAGAACTTGAGTGAGCGGGGGTCAAGAAAAACTGAGATACGAGGATGATCAGATGTTGTAGGTTGTCTGGATGGTGAAGAGTTCGTGGAGGTACATGGGCAGGGAATATTTTAGGAAGTTGTAGGTCAGTGATAAGGCTTTGAAGTGGATTCACTCTGAGATTTTTAGTGACATGATGATGTTTGAGCATTCTAATGACAGCTCGGGATAGTGAGTTTTGGATAAGCTGCAGATGCTTAATTTGGGTGGATTCAAGATTGAGGAAGACGGAATTGCAGTTATTGAGCTTTGAGTGGACAATGGAGGTAGCAATGGTGGAGGCAGTTTTAAAGTCAACCATGGGCCGGATGCGCCGGAGGTAACGAATGTTCATGAAGCAAGAGAGTGAGAGGTTGAAGATGTGGTTAGAGAAGGAGAGATGTGAATCAAAAGTTATATCAAGATTGTGGACAAGGGAGTTGGAGGCAAATGTAAGAGATGAAGAGTTAGTCGATAAGTGTAGGGTCAGGGATTTTCTTGATTTGATCAGGAAGGCCTAGGACGATGAATTCTGTTTTGGAAGGGTTAAGGCAGAGGAGGTTGGTTGACAAGGGAGGAGATTGGACGACAAGGCAGTGAAGGTGGGATAACAGACAGAGGAGGGCGGTGACCAGCTGTGACACCAGCTGTGTTAGCAATCTTTGTTTAATTTACTCGACTTTGCAATTTGCAGTATACACATATTCGTTTCGGTAATAAATGAAAGTAACTCAGTCGTTAAGAAATCTCAAGATGGTACCAACCTAATCGATCGGCCATGACTTCTGCAGATTATGACTCACTACTATCGATTAAATAACAACTGTTCGCAAAAGCGAAATATTTATACGAAAATCCCACATTCAGAGGATTATAAACACGCCTTATCAAACGCTCAATAAACCTGTATAGTTTATACTTGGTTCTTGTCAAATAATTAAAGATGTTTAGGTGCACTTTAAAATAGATTTCGGACGCGTTTCATAGGTCAGCCGTTGTTGCCGAAGTGGCTCAGAGCATCTTCGAATTGCCGCTCGCTTTCCAGAAAGGAGCGGACGAACGCTTTTGAAATTCATGCCATGATTATGCCATGAATCAAACCAGATTCGTAATCGTAATTGCAAACTCTACATTTCTAAAACGCTACTTGAGGCTAAGCTCAGAGCACCTGGCTGTTCACAAGCGCTGAAGAAAACTTCAAAATACGACATGGCATAAATTTGCTTAAGTATTGTCGACAGTTGCAATAGTTCCCTTGATGCTGAGTCGTGGTTGCGATAGTCATAGGTTGCGATACCTGTATATTGCGATAGTCGTAGTTTGCGATAGTTTTTTCGCTGTTGAGTTGCGTCGCTGTAGTTCTATTGTGGCGATAATAATAATAATGATAATAATAATAATAATAATAATAATAATAATAATAATAATAATAATAATAAAAATAATAATAATAATAATAATAATAATAATAATAATAATAATAATATTTATTCTTTAATTATAAGCGCCTGCAAACGCACTGCGCTGTACATGTACATGTTATGCGATAAATCTTAACTACTAACAGAACAGACAGCCTGCAATACACGGCGCAAATTGCAGCCTACAAAGCATACATGTCCGCCTATGGGACTCGATCTCTGTACCTCTCGCACTCTACGCCAGATGTTATCCAATGCGCCCGAAATGTGTGATTATAGTTTGTAGCCTATTCTTCTGTGGAGTTGGATTTTTGATATTAAAACAGACTTCCACGTTACTTCGTGGTCGACTCTGTTTAGCCTCTTGATAGACCACGAGAGTCGAATCTGGCCTTCTACTCGAGGGGTGGGGTTTTCGGGCATTCTGGTAAGAGATCTGAACCTCGCACACCGCAGAAACCACGAACTCCCCGGTTTCGCAACAATAGCAGGACAATAGCCAGGTTGTTTGTGATCCGTTTCGGTATCTGGTCAGAATCCGGAAGAGCTCGGTGCTCATCTAGCCCTCCCAAAATAAAATAATACTCTATAAACAAATTCCAGACAGACCCTGTTATTACTCTTTAGAAGCACTTGTCTTGGTCAACATCAATATTTTCTCCGAGCACGCTCCGAACATGCTCTGAACAAACGTGGAAGAGGCCTGACGTTGTCAAAAATCAATGGTCTAAAAATGGCGGCCAAATCCGAAAGGTTAGCTGAGTTAGCTAAAAAGAAAAACAAATTTGCCTACTTAGATGCTATAAATAATTACAGTTCAAGTGATTCGAGCGACATCGATGAAGGCGAAGAAGTAAAAGCAAGGACAAAGACACGCGATGTTTCTTTCATTACAAAACCAGACGACGACACAAGTGGCGGAGAAAAAGTCCTCCCATCCCCCATTGGTTTGTTTAGAGACGCTCAGAAACCAGACTTTTTGCGAGACAAGACAAAAGGAAGCATAGAATGGAGTAAATATGTTAAAAATACTACAGTACCAGATGAAGACGACCAGCCGATTTCTAGTGGCCACAATGTGCCGCCTCCGACATCTTACGAACCTAAATCGGATCCGCTAACACCGACTCTGGGTTTCAAATCCCTTAATTCGACAAAAAGGAAGCACGGCGATGTCAGTGGTTAGTTCTAAGATTATGGCTACGTTTTTCGGACTCCTCAAAAATCAGAAGGAAGTCCCTACAAAACGCGGGGTGTAGAAGACCATGGGTCAGATCAGTTTGAGTCTACACTGTAGACTCAAACTGATCTCCTGACCCTTGGTCTTCTACACCCCGCTCTACAGGAAATTAGAAGTTTGGGTTCTGCATGGGAATCCGAGTGTGACATCAGTTAGGCAGAGAATATATGCAGTTTTGCAGATAATGAAATTACCATTGTTAGTAGTTTGCATTCACTGCTAGCTGCATGAAAGCTGCAGTATAAATATGTGGTAAATCCTGAAGAAATGGCAGGTCGGAATGGCCCTTTTGTTTACAAGTTAGTAACTGCAAGGGGCTGTTTCCCCGAGGATTATCGTATTTGCCAATTTTTAATTGTGTCCAATTAGATTTAGTATGGTTATGCAGAATGTTAGGTTACATATACAACTATAAATTTTAAGAAATTAAACCCCTGCCTTTTGATCAACTGCTTTTTGACTGAAGCAGACTTCAGAAGGCCTGCAAAGACAGTTCAAAATGAAGCAGGGACACTGCCTTCCCATTTCTTTTGTACTAAATGCAGCTGATCTTAACAGCTCTGGCTCCTCTCTGATCCTGTGCCAAGCTGGACTTTGTTCACTTGATTTCTTTGGATGACCTTTCTGACTTGACACAGCAATCTTGGCTAAGCTGGTGCCATATGCTTAGGTTTTAAGTAGCACTTTAGAAATTCTTGAGTTCAAAATTACATGTTGCCAGAATATGGTGTTTTCTTTCAACAATTCCTGTATAGAAGACTAGAACACAACTTAAGCTCATTTTTTAATTGTTTCAGGTGGTACTGAAGCTGATCCAGATGATGATGATGCAAATGATGCAGTTGAAGATGATGTCAGTAACAAAGATGAGAAGAAGATGAAATATTTTTAATTGAGTGTTTTGTTATACTGTATGTAATTTCGTTTATAGCACTGGTGTTCTTTCAATGATGCTCATTTATGTTGGTTGCTATGGGTACTACCAAAATCCAGTTGTGGGTATAAGCATCTTGTGCAAATAATAATAATAATGACATTTTGAGATATTTAAATTTGTAATAAGTTGGTAATTTTTGTGAGTGATAACACCTACTTATGTTTTCTGTCAGGGTTGGAAATAATGGAAGTTTCTGTTTGCGATTTTATTAAACAACTTTAACAGTTGAAAACAAATTCTATTTGTTATTTTCACTTTTATTAAACACAACTACCATCAACAGTCCTTTAGTTTGCCTCGCCTCTGGATTTTGCAAATATTTTACAAACATAAAAACTTTTGATTATTATGATTTGCAACAGTCCCAACACGATTTTGAATGCAAAAAACACTTAATTATTTAGGTAAGGGGCCATCCACATATTACGTACGCACTTAGGGGGGAGGGGGTCGGATTTTGGCGATTTTGCGTACGGGTGCGAACGGGGGGGGGGGGGTAACAAAATGTGTACGTACCCAAAATAAATTTCTAATTATGACGTCCACATTAGCCTATTTATAACTCTGTATTATCCTATAGTCGTCCCATGGCATTTTATTACATTATATTAAAGCCATGTGCAGTTATTCTGTGCTGTGAACGACACCTATAATTTGTCTATATTGGCCCTTCAATAATCTGGCCTAAAGTGCAGACAGGCTGCCTGGAGACACTTTCTGCAGCTGGTCATCGGGGGGGGGGGGGTGCGTCAAACGTACGTACTCAGGGGGGGGGGGGTGGAAGAAAGTACGCTTGCGAACAGGGGGGGGAGGGGGTCCAATTTTCCCGGATTTTTGTGTACGTAATATATGGATGGCCCCTAAGTCCTTGACTATTATTTATTTTTAAAGTTGTCATGTGTTCTGTGTTCATGAATAGCTTTTTCCATACAAAAACATTATTTTGCTAAGCCCTAGAAAATTTGTGTCCCCCTGGAAAATTCCTGCGGATGCCCATGGGACTACCTTTCATTTCTTGTAGAAGTCATCTATAAATGAGGTCTCAAAGAATGACCTACATGACCTACCCTCTTTTGTCTGTATTTGCCGTCATTTGGCTTTACCCTCAGGGCTGTAGTTGAAGCTATACACGGGTATACAGTGTGTACTCGCCTCTAGGGGTCATCCATAAAGGACGTCCGCAATGAGGGGGAGGGAGGGGTCAGCGAAATGTGGACAAGGGGAGGGAGGGTTATGACCAGTGCAGACGTCCGCATCTAAACTTTTAAATTTGTTAGTTTTTTAAACACCACCTTGTTTCAGCCTTCCCCGAAAGACGAAGAGGTCAGTGAAGTGATTGCCTAAAACTTCATGCATGGTGTAACCTTTACTGCAACTTTAAAGAGGCTTTTATTACTGCACATCCTGGGATACGAAACCTGAACTGTCACTTAAACGTGCACAGTAAAGCCTCATTCACACCGTGTAAATACTAAAGCAATTGTATTAGTAATTATTGGATACATTTTTATAATTCTTAGGTTTTGTTAAATGACTGTTCATATTGACAAAAGTCTTGGTCTTGAAAAACCAAGACCTATGGTCTCAAGACCAAGACTTTTGGTCTCAAGACCAAGACTTTTGGTGTCAAGACCAAGACT
The DNA here is from genome assembly GCA_963556255.1 of Allolobophora icterica. Lineage (NCBI taxonomy): Eukaryota > Metazoa > Annelida > Clitellata > Crassiclitellata > Lumbricidae > Allolobophora > Allolobophora icterica. The sequence goes on from OY744602.1 coordinate 84,818,811, forward strand.
TTTAAAAACGAACTCGAGTGCACTCGAGACCAAGACCTTGGTCTCGAGGACAACAAGACTGCTGCTATGGCTAAGAGTTGGGCATTCTCCGTGGTGGGTCCTACCGTCTGGAATGACCCCTTTTTCGCTTCGCTTCCTCCCTAGGGACCTCTCAGGTACTTTCTATGGCCTTTTTAATAATAATAATAATAATATTTATTCTTTAATTAAGCACCTGCAAACGCACTGCGCTGTACAAGTACATGTTATGCGATAAATCTTAACTACTAACAGAACAGACAGCCTGCAATACACGGCGCAAATTGCAGCCTACAAAGCATATCCGCCTATGGGACTCGATCTCTGTACCTCTCGCACTCTACGCCAGATGTTAACCAATGCGCTACCGGGCCCCCCTTTAAGACCTTTCTTTTTGACAGGGCCTGGGTTGGGAGCGCCTGGGTTGGGAGCACCAGAGTAGATTTCTAGTAGGGGCGCTAATACGCCGCGCTATGTAAGTTTATTGTAGATAGGCTCGATGGATACAACCCACCGAAACTAGCATAGGCCTATTATCATGAAATTAGCTATACTCTCGATCTTGTCTCTGTGGACTCCACAGTGTGGAGCATGCTTTGGAGACTGACACCGGACTTGGATCGTCATTTGATATCTCTGATCAATCTCCCTAACGTTCCATAGCGCTCGTGAGTAAGCTGGTGCCCGGCGCTTAACTTTACATGGCGCTTTAGATTTAGATTTGACCCAAGGACCTTTTACAGAATCCTTGGATTTGACCATTACCACAGTATAAATTATTTATACTGTGCCATTACATTGATTTTCTGTTGTGAAATCTTGAAACCTATAGGGGCCTAGCGATATAATTATTGTGAACAACGATAAGCTAAAATTGCACAATGACTGCACAAAATGCGACTGCAAACTAACTTTCACTATGACTATAATTTAATGTTAATATTTTAATCATTGGCCAATGGCCACCAAAAAAATTAATGTTATACAACAATGTAGTTTAGTTTCTTCGATAGGCCCTAATCATTAGGGCCTAATGAGATGGCCACTCGACGCATTTTTCGACCTATTCTCTCGTTCATGTGGGTGGAGTTTACTTGGCCTGATTCCATCCAATCACGTTCTTTTTATTTGCATTTAACCTAGTTTCAGAATGAGGAAACGATTTTCCAACAGTGACTGTCCAGTCTCGCAGTAGAAAACTAAGAATAGGTATAGGTACAAAATCCCAGGATTAACCAACGACCTAGTTTGTAAGGGAGAAACACTATAATTATGCACCACCCCGTATACCTATTAGCTGCATACGCGCAGGAACCATAGCTGCATACGGTAAATAATCATCGATGTTTAGACAAGTTTCCTGGGTCTGACGAAATCTAGTGAAAATTGCGTAACCGTCGAGGATTTATAACTAGTGTCCATTCCAAAACACGGGATAGATGAGAGTTTCGGTCTAAACTATAGTTTGAAAAGTAAAAAGTTTTCTGCTTTGGCAGTATAGCCTTAATATAGTCATGGTGAGTGTTGCTGCCAAAGAGTTCAAGGCGGGTGCATTTTTTAAGTTGATTCTTTCGGAACTTAAGCCTCGCCTGCATCATGACGTTTGGAAGTCGACAGCGGAGTTTCTCGAGGTAAACTGCAACGGAGATGATGAGCAAACGGCTGATGATGCTTCAACGCTGCTAGAAGACTGTGACGAAGCAAAAAGGTCGAGAAATTGATAAACTACGAGTTTTAATGTTATGTAATGTAGAGTAATGCGATTTAGTGTCAGCACCACATAATCAAAGGGGTGTAGAGAAGAACGTATAGGCCCTGGAGCTTCCTCATATATACAAATATAATTTGACTATATTGAGGTAATATAAATGAGCTGAAGATACACAAAAATGTTTCTTGCCCATACGAGACTGCGCTAGAAATTGTGAGTAGATAATCAGTAAAGGTAGCTGTACAGATTACAAAATGAATTGGGATGGATGCATGGATGGACAAAATTTAAAGCCAGAGCAGAGTGGTTGGATCAGTTACGGTGCTAATTCCTGCTGTCACTATAAAGAAGTTAGTTAGTTATGTCTTCAGTGTAAAATATTTGACTGAAAGCTCTTATGTTGTTTGTCCAGTTGGTTGAAATGGGCTAATTCACGTTCTGACATTAAGATTGTCACTGCCAGTGTACCTGATGGCATCCTTCCACCTGGGTTTTCTGGAAAGCTTCATGATGCCAAGGTCTTCTCACGAGGTCCTGATGATGTGCTTTACGACAGAAGTAAAGAACTAAGAATGAAGGTAGCATGAGTCACATGTCACTGAATTGCCTAAATCACAATTAACAGAAGTGAATGATACAGCGACCTGAATTAGAGTTTTTCATTTATAAGGTGAACTTAGGGTTTATATGTGCTAAGTATTTTGAAGTCTTACATCAGTTTTCATGTTTAGAGGTGAAACCATTGCATTTCCTAAAGTAATATTTAGGATGACAGGGATGGAACGAGGTGCGAAATGCAGTAAGCTGAAAGAAGTGCCATTGTAGTCTAGGTACACATACATGTAGTATAGTGAATAACATGTATGGCAAAGGGATTTTAATGCATGAGCTGAATTTCTAAGAATTTCTAAGAATTAGCATGCTGCTGACTTTAAAATGTGCTTAAGCATTATATTTAAATTTGATATTAATATGTTGTCTATGTAGAAGAAAATATTAATGGTTAATGAGGAGAAATGAAGAGCAGAAATGAGAGCAGCAGAAAACTAAGAAGACAGTGAGCATTGATGGAAGATGATAATTGTAATTTGTTAAAAAAATATGAAGGAAGTAGAACAAGTTCACTTACCTTGTGGTTGAATGTGGCACTCTGTGGACAGGAAACTTGACTTTAAAGAACGCATAAGTTTAAACTTAGAGATATTCAAATTCTGCTTCTGATGAAACTTATTGGAGATCAGTTGGACTGAAGATAAAGCAAACAAGGAAAGATGCTAAAGACGATTAATTATCTAACAGATCTGAAGAGGTGCGATTTAATGTGAGTTGAAAATTGGTAGCCCTGATGAAATCTTTGGAGTAAATGGTACCTCCAGTAGAAAATGGGGAAATTTCTCCCTATCCTTCCTACAAATTACTCCAGTATTATAATAATACATGAACTACAGTTACATTGGACTCATACTTTGAAGTGTAGCTAAAATCCATGTGCCTATGAAAGCAAGGTGAAATTCAGCGTGTGATATATGCGCTGAAGAAGTTCACTGGAGGATTGGGAGACGATGATGATCGAGACAAGGGAGATGACTTCACGTGGAAGATGTACTTCACCAAAGTAGTTTTCATTTGATATTGAATATTGAGTCAGAAACATTTTCAGATTATGTTGGACTCATACTTTGAAGTGTAGCTAAAATCCATGTGCCTATGAAAGCAAGGTGAAATTCAGCGTGTTGTGTTGAGTTAAATGACTGTTGGATGGAAATTGTAGGTGGCCCGTGGTAACTGTTTCTTAGAGCTGACGACTCCATCAGAAACGGTGACCTTCTGTGTGATATATGCGCTGAAGAAGTTCACTGGAGGATTGGGAGACGATGATGATCGAGACAAGGGAGATGACTTCACGTGGAAGATGTACTTCACCAAAGTAGTTTTCATTTGATATTGAATATTGATGTCAGAAACATTTTCAGATTATGCTGTGCCTTTTTATATCCTTAGTTTTATGCCTTTCAGAACTCACCATCCACCATGTCCCTTCCTAGGGATTTCTCTCGTTCCTTTTACAGTCTCCTTAAGACATTTCTTTTTGACCGGGCCTGGGTCGAGAGCGCCTCTGAATAGATTCCTTGAAGGGGCGCTATATAAATGTTTTAGATAGATAGATTGATGTGCTATATAAATTATTACTAGTTTTTGATGTACATTACACTTTTGACAACACTTTAATTTGACCTATACTCTCTTTCACACGATATCTCTCCAAAAATGATTTGAAACCTCCGTTCTAAAACTCCATTGAAGACTCACTCAAAGACTTCTTCAATCACTCTCTTCATCAAAAGCATGACTTTGTACATCTGTGCCCTGAAAGAAAGTATTCTCAAACCGTTGAGACTTGGACACTACTTTTGAACATGTGCCATCACATTTAAAACTTGCCTTTACATATCCTAGACAGCAAACATGCGAATGTATATACATGCATACACGCATGTCTTTACCTTCACCTTTTTACGTAAATCCATACATACATACATGTACATGCGTACTTACATTATTATTATTAAACTAGCCCTGAGGTAGTCATCGGTATGAAGTGTTAGCGGCTTCATTTTCTTAGCCTCGGCATATGAGGGTGGGTGACCAGTCCTCTCCCTCGCTCTCTCATTTGTGCCGATTAGAACTCTCGTATTATTTTTTGGGTTTGTGTCATTTGAGGATTTACTGAAATAATATCATAGTCACTGCATTAGAGAAATGCTGTTATGATGAGTTTTGATCTTTCTGTTTTCCAAGGTGCAAAAAAAATACATATTGCATTTTGAGTTTCTAATAAGATTTTCTGCTGCAGCCTTTAGATGATTGCCGTTATGTCGTCTGTACATCAAAAGCAAACGGTGAAGCTGCTCACTTGAGTGCTTTATCTATAGGAGACCAGTACTACCTCTGTGCAGGATCAAAAAATGTCCATATGATATTTCGCAACAGAGGTGAGTCGTGTCTTTGAGTTGTCTTCTTTAGTGTGCAGATGTACTTGCTTCCTGCTTCCTATTATTCACAGATTAGAATGTGTCATACAATAATGCAACACCACTTAGCAAACAATTTAACGTGAATGTGCACATCTTTCTATAATGACAGTATAGCCTTAATTGTAGTCACTTAACAGGAAGTGAATCGGTGAGATCCTTCACCACCACTGCCTGTTTGAATAGATGCCATTTAAGGTCCATCTGTATAGACCATGCTAGTGCAAGGTTCCAATCTCTGAAATATAGTGAAGTTTGATTTTATGATTTTAGATGATGTTGATAAATATGACCCAAAATCGATGCGTTACTCAATTGCTAGAGAAATCTGTGTCGCTGTCCTAAAAATGCTTGATGCCCTAACGCCAGAAAGAAGAAATTGGTGAATTGTTCATTTGCTTTACTATGCTTGTTTCTTTCTAAAAATTAAAATTGTTGTATACTTTTCTCTTTATTTTCCAAACTTCGAAAGAAAACATTGATTGCTGTTTTGTGCCGTATGAGAAGGAACTCTCTGCCTTTCTAAAACAGGAAGATACCAAGCGGCAACCACAATTAAATCTTTACATATATCTATTTTATTAAGTTTCACAGAATAAAAACTACTCTATAAATATAACTGTCTTTTCAAGCTCTGAATGATTTCATCTAGTTTCAGTGTGACACTTGTAGAGCAATTTGTATTTTAAAAACTTCAGAAAATCACCGAATTTTAGCTGACAAGAGTACACATTTCTTGTACTATAATAGGATACCAAACCATATCATTTTAACAGTTTACAGATAAAACAAGAAAAGTGAAAAATAATAAAGTTACGTTTGTGTAAATGTGCACTGTGCACACACATAAGCATATTTGGCTGTTTTCTTCTTAAAACGATCTGTTTTTTAAATTTATTTTGCTTAGTCTCATTGAGTTTTTGGCAAAGACTCGGCTGACAGCTGTGTTTGAAATTTTGAATCCTGATCATCCTCATGTTGAAGATCTCTCATCATTATCATCGTAAGTTTTGTTTCAATCAAAGGTTTTTAGTATGATTCATCGAGTAGGTCACTGAATGCTTTAATAATTATAGCTAGGAAATAGTTTATTCATTTGCTTTTATAGAATATTAACAGAAATTTGTTTGCAATAAACATGAAGTTAACACTTTACTGCATGAAAATGCAAATACCATAGTTGATCTTTATTTTAGTATACCAGAAATGATGGCTGGTCCACACCCCGCAAGCATTGTTTATGAACAAAATTCATAGATATAGATTCACTGTGGTCCACAGCCTGATATTTTGGTCTGGTTTGTACAAAGGCCACAAATTGTGATGGACATGCAAAATCTCTGTGTGGGCATGAACTGATGTTTAACTGAATACTGGATTGAAAAAAGTATAGTGACTGTTAACTTGTTAAGCGTAATAACTGCTTTTGAAAGTTTACGTGACAGTGTAATGGTTAGCTTGCTGGACTGTCATTCGAGAGGTCAGGGGTTCAAATCCCCACAGGACAGAAATTTGGTTCAAGATTTCTGCTCCTCTTGCGCCTCTAGGTAACTCAGCTATAATGAGTACACTGACCGTACACTGTCGATAGGAAGATGAGACAGTGACGGAGAGGACGGGCCACCAGTCTTCTTCATATATGCCAAGGCTTAGAAAATGAAGTTGCTAACACTTCATACCCATGGCTGCCTCAGGATTTGCTTATGGGACTGCTCTTCTTCTTCACTGTTGTCTTGTTAAGCCTGATAACTTTTGAAAGTTATGCAGTCAGACTCGTATTATTTCCTAAATGTTTTAGTCCTCAGATGAAGTTCATAACATGGACCAGTCTTAATCTGTCACCAGCTTCGGATGAATCTCTCGCTTGTTGGTTGGCTCCTGATGTTTCATTAGAGGCAAGTCTTTCTCTGTTTTTAACGACATGTCTTGTTTTGTCTTCAATCGTCCTCGGTGCAAGTATTGGCTAAACCACGGACAATTTTGATACATCTGCTTTCAACTGTTGTCTCCCTCAATAACTGATTGAATGATTATCAGTCCACAACTTTTGTTATAAGTCCATATTGTTTTAGGTCTTCCTTGAGCTCTTGATCCTGGAACTGTGCCTTGGGTAATCTTCTTCTCCAGGTACTCTCCACTCTTCCACAGTTCTTTGCTCAAAATATGAAAGCTTCCTCTGTTTGATGAATCCAAGCATACCCCTTTCCACTAGTACAGTCTTTTTAAATATACTCTAATCTAATAACTGCAATAGCATCGTTATCGTAATGCGCTAAACATCAATTAGTGGTTGTTTCAAGTGAAGCTGCAGTGAAGAATTGCGATCTATTGGAGATGCATGATCAAAATTTATTCAATCGAAATCTATTTGATCAAGGAATCCAGAAGTCTAGCTAAGCTGGCTAGTACGCTAATCTTAAACTAATCCAACATAGGCAATTATTTTTTTAATGCATTTCATGAGGTTCATGAAAAGACTCTGCTGATGTTTTGTTGGAGTTCAATAGGACGTCCATTCATTTGTATTTAGCTTATTTTGGCTAGTGAAGGGCTCTGAAAAGTGTTTTTTGATATGAAAATGCTAGCCAAGGAAATGCATCTGCAGCAAACAGGTGTCTTTGTGGCTTGTTTCAAACCATGTCAAGGAAACCTTACGAGGCTAAAGGATTATAGCTTATGCTATTAGATGTTATGAGCATATTTTACTAGAATTAGTGAATTATTGTGAATAAATCGTAGTTAACTGTAGAAATTTAGTGATACTTTCTCAGAAGTGTTGCTGTACCTCAGTGCAAATTTTATTCACTGTCACTCTTACCTTTTTCATCGTAATTTTTCTGACCTCTGAAGAGTTGAATTGAGCTCAAGATCTTAGAAGAACTTCACGTTCTTCAGTCCTTGCATTCTGTTCTGAATATCCATTGATCTTCTTTTCATTTTCTTGTCACCAGATTGCACGAGTGTTGGGACTGGACACAGTCGATTACACGGTCATAGAAATAACAGAAGTTGACGATCGAATGATTAAGGTCGGTTTTGTTTAACATTAATAAATGATTTATTATTGTTTGATATTGTGTAATTAAACTACCTTTTACTATAAAAGACCACTATGTTAAATGTCTGCATACACACATACATTCATACATATATACATACATATGTACGTACGTACGTATATACACACACATACACACACAATGCACACATGCTGATACAAATACATTGTTGTCAGCAGAGTGTATTTTCTAGAAAGAAGCGTGGGAAGCTTCTCCAACCATAGTTATTAAAAACATTAGAAACTAAATAAAAAACAGAAAAAAACGTCGTTTTTTTCCAAAAAATAAAAAAACGGGCAAAAAATGGAAAAAACAATAAAAGAAAATAATTTGACTTTCTTGCATCTTGTAGGCCCTACTGCAAGTTAAGTTAAAAACCTTGTTTACAGAATTTAATCAGCCAATGACACAATTTTATTAGTAAGCACTAAGTAACATTAATCTACAACAATTATTTTATTTCTTATAAGTTTGGTTTAATAAGAAATTGAGAAATTAAAAATGTTCAAATCTTTTCAGATTTAAATTGTCCACATAAATCCATGCTGACCAAAGTAACATAAATAAAAACTAAACTTTGTAAGTATAGACTATATAGTGTAAACTTTCTCACAATAAATGCATTTCAATTTAGCCAATGCTGAGTTTTTGTCTTTTGTTTTTTATCAAAGTAACGTGAATTGATTCCGCACCCTTCTCTTTTGGCATTTTAGATAACTTAGAAATAACTTTTTAAAATTTTATTTCTTGTACTTTGCTATTTTATAAAGTATTTATTTCTCAAATGATGACATAAATTAGCTGAATCCTTGAAACTACAGAGACAATGTAAGAGACATCAGACAAAATATATTAAACAGAAAAAAAATAATTAAAAGACAGTAAATAAATAAATAAAGTTACATACAAAAGATAAAAGACGGAAAAGACGATAAGAAAAATAAAAAAACGAAGAAAATGAGGTTTTTTGGAAACAAATAAAAAAGACGGTTTTTTAACAACTATGTCTCCAACGTTGAATCAGGCGATCCACGCCCATTCATCACACTCATTTTCTGAAATGTCTCCCTTCCTTCTACAGTCTCCAATCATGTATTGAATTCTGATTCTCCATTATGATTTTATTCTTACTTCCGTTCAGCTTAACTCTTATTCAACTTGGTTTGACCATTAAACCTACTCTGGAGTTAATTACTTGGGTTAAATTTGGATTTAATTCTTTGGTTTAAACCAACTGTAGATTAATTTTTTTAGTTCAAGTCTACTTCAGATCTATTATCTAATTACTTGATTTAAGCAAAGTCTCAGACTAAATAGTTTTAGTTTGAAGCCTGTTGTTAATTACTTTGCTAAAAGATTCACTCCATAATTGGTTAAATTTTAGCTGCATGAGACACTGAAGTTATTATGCAGCGTTGAGAAATATGGATTTGTTTTGTGACAGTAAACAATAGTTGCTTAATTAACGATATATGCAGATTCGGCGCTATCATAACTTGGAAGGTGAAGTTCTGTTCTTCATGGACGGTGAGAGGAATGTCATTGGAATGCTCAAGAAGAAATCTGTCTGGTAAGTTATTCATTTGTTGTACTTGTTATGTGTGAATCTTAATCTGAAGCACGAAACAAGTGCGTACAAGCAGTGGGTCAAGGATTGTTGCACAGATTCATGCAGCAGGCTCACATATGCAATTCTTGTATTACAAACTACTGAATAGGTCACCATAACATAATCCACACTGTTACAGATTATGCTTCTCAGAAAATAAAACTACTGATATGTGCTTGTAGTAAAACTCTCAGTTATGTTAACTTTGAGTCTTGTAATGCCGAGAGTACGTGTTCGAGCCTCGCTAAAATGGTAATTTAGTAGAAACTTTGAACAAGTCCTTCATTCACAATTACTCAGCACCATCAGTTGATGCATGGTCATTAGATAATGGCGCTTAATAAATGCTTAATAATAACAATTTGGTTTCGGTTTAATGTTTAACACTTCACAGTAGATTTGCTTTGTTTACATCTTGTTAACTTTTGGGTGAATTAAATCTTGGAATCTTTGTACATAATGAACATGTGAGTGTTTTTATATAACTTAATGTTTAACTCTTACTGAGTATTTTTAGCATAAGATATTTAGGTTATATACCAGTACTGCTTTGATTCAGGTATATATTAGTTCGAGCAATACGTGAAAAAGTGAGGTCATCTTTTCGCAGCTACACCAAAGAAGGATATAAATTCCAGCTAGAAAATGAAAACAAAAGGGTAATTGGTAATTATTTATTTGTAACTCTGTATAAAATATATATATATATATATATATATATATATAACTTAATATATATATATATATAACTTGATAATCTTTGTTAAGGTAAATTATATATATATATATATATATATATATATATATAGTGTATATATATATATATATATATAGTGTATAAAATGTTTAAATATATGTGATTGAGTCTGAAAATGAGTCTTCAAACTTCAACAACTAGTGTGTACTAAAAGCGACTGGGAAAAATGCAGATCATCCTTAAAGTGTTCAGTCTGATTTCCACAATTCTTTGATTTTTATTTAATAAAATAATGCATTCGATTCTGTTCCAAATAGTTCCTGAGATATTGTCAGTTGAACATCATGACTTTCAAATTTATAATTTTAAGAATAATGAGATTTTGGTAGGAAATGTCACCTCCTTAACAGTCATTTGTACATTAAATTTTTTCATCGATACTGAGTGTTGACAATCATGTTACAGTGCTCGATCGACCAATTACTTAATGTGTGTGTAATTTGGGATAAAATGCATTGAGTTCTCAGTTGGTGTGCTTACTTTTTTTCTGGCATTTCACAGATTGAGAAGAGGATTGATGAAATCCAAAAGTGGCTTGGACTCGATGATGCGACTGTGGCAAGCTGGAAGGTTGAACCTTATTTTAATATCTTTGTTTACTTCTGTGTTTCCAGTAATTGATGGCATTCTGGAGAACATGAGACATTAAGTAAAAAAGACAAAGATTGGATCTGTCGATCCATGGACGCATAAGTCGAACAGTGATCTGTATTGAATTATGTGTCGTATTAGTTCAATCCAAGTAAAGTTGTCTAAACTCTATTGGAAAACAATAGCACATAGATTTGTTATACATACAGGTTTTTAATTTTGACTGTTTCTTGTTTTTACTGTTCACTTTTAACAGCTCTCACTGATTGCTCATTTCAGAGTCTCGGAATTGATTTTTTGAAGTGGTCTTTGGAAGGAGCGAAGAGCAATAAATTACATTTGGAGGATGTAATTACAAGATTTCCTGTTTTCTGGTTTGTATATTTTTAATGAAGCCTTTATTGTTGTAGCGGACCTGTTAGATCGCTGTTTTGCTCAGTCCTAGCTCGGTGAATAGATAATATTATCTGATAGGAAAATGCGTGAGAATTCAAAGTGTTTTCGAATAACAATACAACACTCGTAGATTTTGATAAATTATTAAAGCACTCTATAGATATAGAGTCACAAACATTCAAATTATCGATTCGTTATATATTCCTATTCCTTACTTATGCGACACCGCTAAATTAATAGATATATTATATATTTCTTATCTGTCCCCGGGGACGTGTTGTTGATCGTTTCCTTCGTCGGAAATGTTCCTCTTTGCAGCACAGAACGTTGCTCGTCTCGTTTCAACAGAGTTCGTTATGTCGTTGCTTTCATTCGAGTTCGCGTTCTCGAATTCGCGATTCTCCTCTCCTCCTTGATACGTCGGGTATTCGAATGAAATACCTTTCTTCCGGCAGAGTATGGCCTCCGCCAATCGAACAATTCAGCCCTGTTAGAATCAACCGCAGTCGGATTCTACAGTTCCTTCTCCGATCCACTCTCTGTTGTTGGATCCCCAAGTCGTCCTCCCGATTCGAAGCCTGATGTCGAATCTCTTCACTTCGTGTCATGTCGATTCAAAGCGTCATGCTGAATCTTCTCGTTTCGCGTCGACCGATCCGGTTCACAGCGTCACCCCGAATGCTCAATTATTATCTCCAATGTTCTCAGTTCTCGTCTCTTTTGCGCGTTATTTTCAATTTTTGAACGAAGCGCTTCTGTCATTGGATGCCACCGTAGCGCACCACATCACACCATATCACGTGGTGCGTCGCACTCTCAATAGTACATAGTCTGTTTCACCGCCTCGTAGCATCGTGGGGCTAACATTTATTATGCCCTAAGTGTCGCCTTGCGATGTCGCATCATTATTAAACATATATATACATTTGATGATAATAAGCTGTTGCTACAATTGTTTTAAAGCTTTTATGATAGTCAGCTACGCTTATGAAAGTCTTGATCTGAGCATCCTATCTGTGCTGCTGCATTTTTTTACAGTGTAGCAATATACTGATAGTTAAGCTCAAATCCCCAGTTATATGGATATTCATGCATTTAAAAGTTTTTTTCTTGTCAACATCTATTACTTGGTTGCTATCTTTTAAAATTTTATGTAGAATCCCAATGTTGACAGAATGTATTGTATATGTGAATAAGCAGTTGCGTAATTGTATCTGTTGGTATGTCTTCATAATAGGAAAAAGTTTCTTGAGGAACATGAGAGAAGTGACAAGATATTTGTTAGTAACTGCATAAGCGGTTAACATGAACCAGGCTTCTGTCTTTTGAGAGGAAATCAACGCTTCTTGGAACACTGATCAGACTGGATGTACTGATGATCAAGCTGAAACATCCTTTACAGATCACTACCAGTTTTACTCAGGAGTTTGCTTTTGTACAAAGTTTAGTGTAGCAATCAGGTCGTGGTTTTATTGGATGGGTGTCGTTACCACTGCATTTTAGGATCCCATGCTTGGGTTGTGCTGGCCCAAAAAACAGATCTCAGATATATATATATATAGAGTCGTGATTGGTATGCAAACTGATGTCCTCTCGTTCTGATTTGCTGTGATATAATGCACAAAGAGAGTGCTCATTAGGCCTTCAGAGTTTAAAGGTATTTTAAAATGTAAACAAAGAGTGCTGGACACTTTAATCAGAAATAAAAACTTTACAGTTGGTTAAACTAGTTAGCAGATCTACGTATAGGTATAATGTTTACAGTATTATTGCAGATTTCATCCAGACTTTTATGGAGAGAAATGATTTTTTTGGACATTTTCAAGAATTTTCAAGTAAATTTTTACAAGTAATGAGTGAGTTCGGGCAGTGTTTGATAATGTTTGTTAATGTAAATTATTGATTTTCGTATTAGGATTAACATGACCGTAATAATATATTCAGTCTAGAAATGGACTGATCAAGTTTTGCCTAGTTTAAGGAGCGGATGCAGAATTGTAAAAGAGGGCCAAGTTTGAGAAAGATATGATGAAAATGCCAGATTTACACATACAGTTAATTAACACTTTTTGAAATCTTTTTTTATGCAACATCATGTACATAGCTGAGACAGTTCTGTAGCAATGAGCTTCAATGTTTTAGTGAACTGGTGCCTTATAGATTCAACTATTTAAAATGAACAGATCAATTAGGTACTCATTTATTTTTACATGGTTCTGAGTGTTCATATCTCAGAATGGAACTTGTGGAGCCCTAAAAGCACAGGAAAACGTTAGGCCTACATAAGTCCATGTGTTTAAAGTGAACATGTTGACGCTGCTAGACTAGTGTAACAGGTCTTAACGGGTTGACAAGTTGACATTGAAAGCATTCCAGCTTTGCTTCTGCTTGACAGGTTTTTGTTGTAAGTTGTAAATTCTGCATTTATGACTTTTGTATGGATACTTTTACTGGGTATATAAAGTTTTAGATGCTGGGTAAATACTATTTTTCATTTAATGTGATTTGAGTTGTCATAGTTCTCTACTAATACATATTATGGCAAGTCCATTATTCTTGCTTTCTATTTTCCTTTCAATCACGTTAATCGTTATAATGTGGAAAAAGGATACATGTACATGACCTTTGTAACTGAAAGCTTTATAATAATAATAATAATAATATTGCAAAACATGATGCCTTAGTCCTCCTCAGAAGCTCACTGTGTTCACAAAAGCTACTACACACCCTAAGATCCCACCCCTGCAGCGGACATGCTCTACTAGACAAATATGACGAAATACAGAGGGAAGGTTTGTGCTCAATCCTCAACCTTAACCTTACCGATATGCAATGGCTTCAAGCGTCCTTACCGGTCAAGACGGGAGGACTGGGCATACGTCGGGTCGCTTCGCTTGCGCTTCCTGCCTTCTTGGCTTCCGCTGCAGGCACCCACGTCCTTCAGTCTTCCATGTTAGGTTACGACCAATCCATCACCGACGCGCGCGTTGAAACGTTGTTACAGCGATGGAACGCCGAAAGTCAAATCACACATTCAGATAATTACGCAGCATACAGACAATCGTATTGGGATGGTCCTCTCGTGAAGAGAGTGGTGGACTCATTGGACGCCTCTCTGGTCGACGCTTACCACCAAGCAAGATTCAAAGCAGCCTCAGCACCACACGCCAGCGACTGGCTGTTCGCACTACCGGTGTCATCATGCGGGCTGCGATTGGATGACGAGGCGGTAAGAATTGCAGTAGGCCTCAGACTGGGGACGAATATATGCGAACCGCACGCATGTCCCTGTGGAGCAATGGTGACGGCGGACGGGTCACACGGGATGTCGTGCAACCTAGGACCTGGCAGAATCGCCAGACATGCGGCTTTGAATGATTTGATAAGCCGAGGCCTATCTCGAGCGGGCGTCCCTAATATCAAGGAACCACCTGGGCTGTCGAGGACGGACGGGAGACGACCGGACGGACTTACGCTGATACCATGGCGCAGAGGACGAAGTCTTGTATGGGACGTCACCGTAACTGACACTGTGGCGCCCTCTTACCTTCATGCAACGTCCGCGACATCAGGAGCAGCAGCGGAACTAGCGGCCACGAGAAAGAACAACAAGTACAGCCAGATCCGCGCAGACCACTTTTTTGTCCCTCTAGCTTTCGAGACCTTAGGCCCTATCAATGACGACGGAATGGCCCTTATAAAAGACTTGGGGAGATACTTAGCTTTAACCACCGGAGACCCTAGGGAGACTTGTTATCTACTCCAGCGGTTGTCAATCACCATACAACGCTTCAATGCTGTTGCCTTCATAGGAACTTTCATGCGGCCAGAACTTGTCGAATGATGTTTTAAAAAAAATAAATATATAATAATAATAAAAAAAAATAAAATAAAAAATAATAATAATAATAATAATAATAATAATAATTTTAATTTTCTTTATTAATTCAAACCGACAAACACAGTAAGATTACATTGAGACATGACAGTACAATTATCAATATCTTAACTAAACGCACCATATGGCAGCCATGCAAAGCGCCTGCCCAGGGGGGGGGGGTTGTGGGAATCGAACCACGTACTGCTGCTCCCCTGGCCATGAGTGTTACCATTACTCTATCTCCCCAAATATTTTATGCAACATCAGTCAACTATGACTGATAGTATGGCCCAATAAGTTCATTTAAATAAGTAGGCCGGGAGATAGGGGTCAGCCAGGTAGACATTTTCCACCGAGTCCGAGTATTTGAATGTACTATATACTGGATCCAGGTACAAACCGAGTACCATTGGTTCCATATGCGAAGCTTCACATTTTCATCTAATGAAAAATTATCAAAATAAATTTATGTACTTGTAATGACTGACTAATACATTTTGAATTTTAGAAATAAATAGTCAATTAAATGGACTTTACTTCCGTTGTGGACTTCCGGTGTGGTGTTTTTTTACTTTTCTTCTTCAAAATGAATATGCTAGATGAAGCTCAAAGCTGACATTATGAGGCTACAAATTCCGTCATGTGAGGTAGACAAGCTACTATTTGTGTGTACAGTATTTGCCGAGGCGAATAGTGCCAAAAACGGGATATATTCGACCGAGGCGATGTCCGAGGCGATTTCCGGCTGACCCCCTACCGGGAAATGTTCTTGATTTGAAGTTGGAGGGGAAATAATAATAATCTTAGAACTTCTCTGGTGCCATTGTATATAAATGCTCAAGGGATCAGTCAGTGGGCAGAGGCAGCGATCCCGTGAGGTCGAGGGGACAAGACCCCACCTTTAACTGAGGGAACACAGTATAGAGTTGTCCCCCAAATTTTGAAGAAACACCAAAAGTCTACAAATTCACGCGCGATAAAAGTATTTAACAGTTTTTTTTACCAGATCACCTCTTTTTTGAGCAGATCAGTTCAAAAGAGTCTCGTGTCTCCCCCCACCTGTCAAACAAGATTGCCGCCGCTGTCAATGGGTCCAGCCTGGGACTAATATTGCAATGTTAGTCCCAGGTCCAGCTAAACAAACTCATGCAGTGCGACATTCTAGCACGAGTCTGGTCAGTAGCTAAGAAAGAAATCTGGGAAGATGCGGAAACATTATATAAGAATCGGGTGTGGCTGTTCCTTCCGCTATGGGAGGATTAGTTGCCACAATGTCATGACTCGGTTGATTGCATCAAAATACCTTTGTTAGGACACCTCTTCCGCTGCTTGGTAAAGCGGGTTTTATTTTGTAGGTTGTTTTGCTTCTATGTTTTCCCCTTTTGTGGTAGGGTTTCGGCGGTGCACGGGGTGTTGCGGTTTAGGGGCATGGTTACTTAATTACTTGCAGGGATTCTGTCCTAAGCAAAAAAGAACCGGAACGCCGGCCTCAGACGCCATGTTATTCTAGAAATGTTCTTGTGAATCCTGTATAGAAAATACAGGTCGTCAAAAAAGGAACCGGAACGCCGTGGACAAAGAAGAAATACGAGTAGAGTAGAGTAGACTTACGCAGATACGTACGCTTGCCATCACTTGGCGAATAAATGACAATACTTAATGACGTATATAATAATATGCGATTTTTTGCTCTGATGACGTCATTGCTAGCCCGATTGTTTCTTGCATTGGAGATGAGTCGAATTTCATTTGCTAAAACGACTTGAGGGGTATTCGAGACAGTTCGACGAGAAAGTCGTGAATGAAACGTAAAGAAATTTCGAAATTCGACGATAGAGCTGCACTGTTTGAAGATAGAAATTTACCAATAATCGAATGATGAACACGAAATGTCATTTAGAACAGAAAATCATCGAAAAATCGATAGGGCCTAAGAAAAAGTTGATATTCGAAATTGTCATTACAGAAGATCATCGAAATTCATCATATCAGACATGGAGAATTTCGCAATTAAACGTAAGAATTGTTATTTTGTTAACCCTTGAATCGCAAATCGACCAGTATTGGCTAACTGAAAATTCGATACGAATATATATATATATATATGTATGTATATATAATTATATATATATATATGCTTACATGATCGATCGATAGATGAACAGGTCCATGGGAGGCGATCCCGGAGGGGGGTCGAGGGTAACAAGGCACCCACCTTTAAGAGTGGAGGACACACACCATTCATTTGCCTCCCCCCGCAAATTTAGAAGCGAAAAACCCAAAAGAGGTGAAAAAATAACGAAAATTTGTTGGACCTCTTTTGACTAGTTCAGTTCAAAACTCTTTTTTGACTAGATTATACATTTTTTCAAAAGTGTCCCCCCCACCTGTCAAACAAGATCGCCGCCACTGAAAAGGTCTATTCTAATCATCGAAGATTCTAATCTATAAACTTTTCTACCGTCGTTATCATGACGTTATCACAACGTCAGGTGATGATGCTTTGTGATCAGTTACGATCTTCCGCAGAACTGTAGTATAAGTAGGCCTATTGGTTAACTTACTTCCATGCGAATATTAGTGCAAGATTTTTTCAATCTTAGTTTTTTTTAAAACTTTTTTGTGTTGTTGGTATGTGCTGCTGCCAGATTAAGGCGAAACAAAGTTTATGGATACATATATAATAGCACAGAATAGATAAAGCTTACGCTTTATCTATTCTGTGATAATAGTGAGAAGGCTCAGAAGGTCAAGGTCCAAAAGGGCAGTGCATTTTCTGGTGGATAAAAGCAACAAACTTTTATAGGTTCAAGAAAACAATATTTTGAAACTTTTCAGCGAGAGGCATCACGTACTTAATTCAAGCGGGAACAGAATAAAATAGATGATTGAAAATATGCTAAGAATGCACACATTCTAGTGTTGATGCATAGCACTATGCTATGCTGAGACGCAGAATATGTGGTCTTTTATCAACATAAGACATTTTGAAATCTGATTTAAACATTACATATATGTATATATATTTGTGTGGGGCAATTGATATAGCGCCAACATACCGAAAGTGTTAGAGATAAAGTGATGTAAAGACCGGACTTTTCTATGAGGCAGACATGGCACCAATGTCCCCAAACCCAAAGCACCATATTAGAATAATATTTGATGATAATATGTCAGTTTGTAAACAAATGTAGTAAGAAGTCATGCAGATATCAGCTTACGATGCTGATATTTTCAAGATAGACCAAGTTTTATACTGGTGGGATAGAGACAGCTCTCGAACTTGAATCTGGGCATATTTGACTGTTAATAACTGAGAAAATATGTTATACAGCTATCATATTTACATCACAGTATTATACCTACGACTAGATTCCAAATGTTTGACCTATTAATGTAGCCCCAGTCCAGCTTGAAAATGGCGTTTTGTTCATTCTGACAGTACATTGATTATTTGAGCAACCACCGATTGGCTGGTACTAAATTATATGAAGTTCAAGACGTTTGTGGCTTTCTTGTGGGCTCGCTCTTTGGTGAATGACCTGCTGCAATCTAAGGTATTTTAACTAATAACTTGATGGTGGTTTGTGGTGGCGCAGGAATATTGGGTAGCTGGAAGAGTTCGGTTTCCAGTCTTGAGTGGGAAGTAGCGGAGGGCAGTGCAAGCGCAAGAGAGGTTAAATTAACTGGCGTGATAGGAGGATGACCAAACTGGCGGAAATCTTTTGGGAGTTCATTCCAAAGAGCCGGTGCAGGACAGACTAAGGAGCGGTTGCATAATTTCAGAGAGAAGGAGACTATAGAGTCGAGATAGAGAAGGTAATATCAGGCACGTAACTAGGCTTTTTCGTTTGGGGGGGGGGCTCAAGCCTTGAACATGGCAACATTTACACAGTGTTCATACGAATTTTAGCCGTAAGCATACAACGGCTTGACTTGTTTGGGGGGGGGGGCTTCAACTTCGTTTGGGGGCTTAAGCCCCCCCCCCAAGCCCAACGCTAGATACGTCCCTGGGTAATATTATGACGATGAGCGAATAGATCTGGGTGGTTGGGTGTTGAATAGCTGGCGAAAGACAAAGAGGGTTGAACGGTTTGAAGGGCGTTATAAGTAAGAGATCTATACAGCCTTGTTATGAATGCGTTGAGGGACTTTTGGCCTATGAAGTGATTTCAGAACAGAGGTTTTGTGGTGGTATTTGCAGTGTCCGATTTGCCGGGGGGGTCAGGGGGGTTGGACCCCCCTGCTTCTTTTTTTGACCCCTCTGCTTCTAGTCTTTGGCCGACCCCCGAGGGGGTCGGCCTGACCCCCTCAAATTCGTTAGCCACAGTCCTAAACCGAAAGACTCCAATACTGCCTTGTCACCTTTCAGTAATTATTTATTATCCAGTCGGTGCCCTGGTGTAGGTTGATACTGTGATATACTTTTCAAGGATTAGGTTATCCTTTGACAGGCTCTGAGACAATACAACAACTTGGTATCTACAGCTGTTGACAGATTATCTTACTTTTAACTCAAACTGAGGTCGTCTACTGATGTAGGCAGAAGCAGGGTGCGAGATATTTCACAGGTCATGACCTTAAGGGCTCGGTCCACATACAGCAGACAACGAATGGACAGAGGCCCCGTGCTCAAGCCAGCACCCTCAGGCATATCAGCTCCATAGCCACTAGCATCCAGTTGTGGGGTAAATGTCTTCCGTGGTATTCTGTCTGAGATTCAGCACTCGCTGTCGCTTTTGACCTCGAATGACCTATAGTACAGTTCACATCTATGGAAGTCCACAGCTGTAGGCTGTCATTTATGTGCTAGTAGTGGCTTTGAGGCACGCAGTACTGTAGGATTCGACCTTTATATCATACAGTTTGAATTTGCAAATTAGTATTACATGATATAATTTGAAGAGCCTCAGTAATTTCAGCCGACAGATATGAATCGAATTTTAGATCGACATAATGGCACTAATCGGCCTAGTGGCTCTCAAAAACGCAAGTTAAGTAAAGAAAAAGCACATATCAAAATGATCGAGAGAGTAGGCCTACTCGCAAAGACGCCTCCTATTACTGCTTTCCTTAAGCAACAGATATAAGTACATCTGCTCTCACGTGGTTAAAATGCAGGCTCATTTGAGCCTGGTGTCACTGGTGATGCTGCAGTTGTCGAACAACCGCCAGTTCAGCAACGTTCCCGCTCAGTCGGGTCTCACTCTGTTGTGGAATAGCAGAATATGTTCAACTAGAACACCATCAAAGCGCACGTCTCCTAGCATTGGATTATGGTCGAGCGCCAGAATCTGCGCACTCTGCTTCAGAGAAGTTTCAGATTGACACTTCTCTGCCCATCGTTGATCAATTCACAACCGAGTTGACAAGAAGACTAGCATCATACGAACTACTCTGCTCAAGGTTTGCTTTTCTATCTAGGATTGAATCATGTAGTGATGAAGAAATACACAACTCAGCGAAAACTCTTGTAGCAATATAGTGCGATGACCTCGATGAAAACCTTGGCAATGAGCTCATGCAGTTTTCTTATTTTGTCAAAATGTGTAAACACAAGACAGGTAGCACAGGCCTCAACATAAGTCAGGAGCAGTTCATGTACCAATTCTCGACAAAGGTGTTAAAAGTTCATTTCCAAATGTGGAAATTATGGTTAGAGTGTAGGCCTACTTGGTGATCATGGTCACAACTGTAGTGCTGAACGCCCATTGTCTAAGATGAAGATAATTAGGCATAGGAACAGGCTTCGCACAAGTATGACACATGAGTGACTTATCCATCTTGCAGTGTTGAGCATATATAGAGTAATAATCAATTGGACTTTAATCAGTTTATTGATGATTTTGCCAATAGAAAAGCGTGCAGAGTCTCTATTGGGCCTATTCAAATTTAGACCTAACTGACCTAATTAACTGACTCAGAGCTATCTGCTTTTAGTTTGGAGGTCCTGCTTACCACTACTTTACATTTGTTTGTTTGTTTGTATCAACAACTTCTATTAAAAACTGGCTAAGAATCTTAAAGCTTATCCTTTTGTTTTGTATTTGAGAAATTATTGCACAATTATGAATATAGGCCTAATAGAAGACACTTTATTTATAAGGAAAATAATCTTCCTAATTTATTTTCATTTATATACAATTAAAAATAACAATAAATCAAAAATTTTAAACATTGCCTTTAGCACCTTTGCCTGTATGAGTCAGTATAACGTGTTATAACTGTTGGTATGCGGGTTGTCCCTGTTGAAGACTGCGCATCAACAAAGGCAACAAATCCGCTGCAGAAAGAGCTCCACCATATTGGGCGCCCATGGGCCCACCACCCTAAAACCGGCTCTGTTGTTATTAGTAAGTAACTTTAGCTAAAACTCCTGCTGAAAACACCTCTTTTTTACCAGATCAGTTCATAAGTTTCCCGTCCCCCCCCCCACACATGTCAAACAAGATCGTCGCCAGTGTTTTCAGCTTAGTAATTTTTTAGATAGATTTCCGACCCCCCTGCTTCTTTTTTGACAAATCGGACCCTGGGTATTTGGGAGTTTTGGTGACAGCGCGGGGAGAACATTCTATACTGTTTGCATCTGTTTTCTTTGAGCAGAGTCGATGTTGTAGAAAAGAGAATTACAGTACCGGTAGTCGCGTATATGGAATGGACAATTGAGGTGGCTATTGT
Organism: Allolobophora icterica; assembly: GCA_963556255.1. NCBI lineage: Eukaryota > Metazoa > Annelida > Clitellata > Crassiclitellata > Lumbricidae > Allolobophora > Allolobophora icterica. The sequence continues at coordinate 84,840,542 of OY744602.1, forward strand.
GCAGGCATTAGGCCTACTCTGTCACAACTTAGGCCTACTATTTCATTCAGGCCTTTGCAAGATGCCATTTTGGTACCCACCAAATATTTCTCGGTGCCTTCGATTAAGATTAATTATTGACTGTGGACGAAAGCAGTGATTTAAAGTAACGCTATAGAAAGAAATTCATATGAATTGTAGCAGTGTCAAAAATACCCAGAAATGTCAACTGCACACCTTTCTTTAAACTTTCAAGCTGTACCTGGACTGGTAAGTAAAATTTCAGGTATGAGAATGAAATCGTGTGTAGTTAACTTGAACTAATTCTCTCAGAAATTCATACTACACACGGCACACTCCAAACAAGTCACCTGCACATTCGGCAATGTCAACTGCACACTTTATTTCAGAAACCACTGTATTTTAGATCCTGAATTGTAGGTAGCTCAGGACAACATACCGAATTACGATCAGCCGTTGTCTGTGCAGCAACAACAGTGAAAGACGAGAACACCGGGGAGTTGACCCACGAGGTGCGTCAGGCCCTGTGCGATCGTTTCTGCGTCTGCCTAGGTCTCGTCGTCAATGTCCTCCACTGCATCAAACTCGACCCCAGCCGCGAGATTAACGAGGCAACGTTCGGCGTCCAAGAAGCCATCGACGTCTACGATACCACTCCTACATCGAGACAGAGAAGAACGCCATCCTCCTCATACTCAACCGCATCCTCAGCACCTCATCCTCATCAACCTCATCCTCATTTTCATCTTCATCCTCGTCCTCATCCTCAGCATTCTCATTCCAAGCATCATCATCCTAAGCATCCTCATCCTCATCATCGTCGTCCTTGCCATCCTCATCTTCAGCATCATCAGCATCTTCATCTTCATCTTCATCAGCATCCTCATCCTCACCCTCAGCATCGTCCTACTCCTCCTCCTCAGCATCGTCATTATAATTATTATTATTTTGTCATATTTTTTGTTATTAGTAGTAGTAGTAGTACTCTTTATTATAAAGGTCATTTACTGACAAACCCCAACATTTAAAACTCATATTTTAGCCACTCACTGCGACGAGGATTTTACATTTCAGTGTAAATGTCTCTTTCCTCCAACTATTCCAAAAAAAGTTTCGATAAAGCTCATCAAAATAAGTTTGTTTCATATTTGAGCTTTCCATCTATAAGATATTTATGTTGGGAGTCAGACCTGTTATTAAGTGTCTTGCTTCTTTCACCATTAAATCCTCGCGCATTAAATTGTCAATTACCTCGAAAACTAAGAATTATCATATGTACGGGAAAGCCCGCTTGTGATTTATTGGTCTACTAGCTGGTTTACCTGGCGTTGCCCGGGTTTCGGAGGTTTTGGGCCGGGACACCATGGTAGCGGTCAAAACGGGGGACGCGAAGCTGCTTAACCCGGCGTTTTGGGTGTTTCAATCCCTCTAGCGAATAAGCAACAAAACACTGCTTAACCGCCGGGTTTAGTTCAGTGAAAGTTTCAATCCCTCTAGCGAATCCCTACTGTAGCTGCTTAACCCGGCGGCGCCATCTGGCGAGTGAAAATAGGTTGAGTGTAATGAAAATTTAGGTATAAGTTTCAATCCCTGTAGCGAATAAGGAACAAATTTAGGTATAAGTTTCAATCCCTGTAGCGAATAAACAACAAAACTTAATGTGAAGTGAAATCCCTACGGCTGCGCCATCTGGCGAATGTTTAGAAATGCGTGCCGGTGACAGACAATTGGCGGTCAAACACACAGAATCTTCTCGGGCGGCGCCATCTGGCGAGTGAAAATAGGTTGAGTGTAAGATTTTTTTACCAGCTAAAAATGCATAGCCCGGGTAGGTTTTGGCCCGGGAGACCATGGTAGCGGTGAAAAGGGGGGGACGCGAAGCCTCACACTGGGTGTGTAATGCCCACCCCGAGACAGTAGTGAAGGTTTGGAGTGAAAAGGTCGAAAGCTGTAGAAATGCATCGCGGTCAAAGATAGCTGTGACATACAGACAGACAGACAGACAGACAGACAGACAGACAGACAGACAGACAGACAGACAGAGTCTTGTCTTTATCTATATAGATTGCCTATCTAGATATTTCAGTTTGCTTCACAGATTGCTGCATGGAATGACAGAGAGAAATTTAAACTGCTTTTGGGATAGTTGTTTTTCGCATCTTCTGAGCAACGTTCATCACGTGCGCATCACTCTGTCAACATGGCACACGATATGACGGGAGGTTGAGGGGGAGGGGGAGCAAGGACGAGGCGAAGACTGATTAGCCTAGACATCGATTGATCACGTGCAATACACGAACAACAACAAATAAAGGGCAAATACTATGTTGTTCGCAAATAGCCCTTGATAATTCTTCTAACAGTGCACAAGATGTAATACAACGGAAAATACTATATTGTTGGTAAATAGTCCTTGAAAATGTCGTTTTCCCATGAATGAAGAAACTCCCCAATACCGACGATTACTTTTAAATCGTCAGCGACGGCAAAGATGGATGGCCCGACAAAGCCAAAAACAGCTCGAATTTTCACTCGCAATGTGACTTATATGCAAGCATTCCAATAAACAAATTCTTTCCTGTTCCTATCAATCCATTCATTTTCTCTTTCAACCCTCATATGAGGGGGAAATACTCTAGTTATTATTATATTACGGATACCTGTTAAAAAATTGTATTAGTCGATTATTTTTTTCCCAAAATATTATTTTTTAATGCCCGAGGTAAAAAATAATCCTCCGGCTCTTACAAGCTATCCGAAGAGCTTGGCCGTTCTGGAGTATACTCGCAGACTCCTAGTGCCTACATCTAATCTTTATTTTATCTTGAGAACTGTCAATTTTGTAACAGGTATCCGTAATATAATAATAACTAGAGTATTTCCCCGTCATATGAGGGGTTGAAAGAAAATGAATGGATTGATAGGAACAGGAAAGAATTTGTTTATTGGAATGCTTGAATATAAGTCACATTGCGAGTTACGTGGGAACCAAAAGAATATGTTCTGCAATGTGTGTTATATTGGTAAAAAGAAATTTCTATTGGTCTTCGTTTGTAGCGAACTACTTGTAGTAGGCTATGCGTGAAAATTGGCGACGACCGAATGTGTCACCCGCGAAAGTCTGTCTGGCAGAACGGAGGTCTTCAATCGATGGAGCACAAATCGAGCCAGGAGAGACACCGAATATCCAGTTGACCGGCAGATAGATGCAGGTAGGCCTAAGTTTGAGTTTGTTAGAAAGCTGGCGACGAATCCAGTAGAGCGCTTGCTGATGCAATCCTAAGGCAATGAGTAGACTGACCGTACACTATCGTTGCGAAGATGAGATGGCGAGGCAGAGGACTGGCCACCCGCCCCATATGCGGAGGATAAGAAAATGAAATCGCTAACTTAATATCCATGGTTGCCTCATGGCTAGCTTTAGGGACTGCTCTTCTTCTTGTTCTTGTTCTGCTTGTTCTTGTTCTTGTTCTTGTTGTTCTTGTTCTTGTTCTTGTTGTTCTTGTTCTTGTTCTTGTTCTTGTTCTTGTTCTTCTTGTTCTTCTTGTTCTTCTTGTTCTTCTTCTTCTTCTTCTTCTTCTTCTTCTTCTTCTTCTTCTTCTTCTTCTTCTTCTTCTTCTTCTTCTTCTTCTTCTTCTTCTTCTTCTATTTAGTTTCACTGGGTAGGCCCTATAATTCGTTCCAGGGTATCAGGTTTCATTAGGCATTTCTAAATCGTTTTGTATTAGACTACTTTGTCAGCCTCTGTAGCGGATCCCGTCTTTTGCAGATGGTGCCAAAATATGGAAGGGTTGTTATTATTTACCTATGCTAACCTCCCCAACGTGATTCTTGCCGTTGACTCGTACTTGAATTGTATCAGAAGAATGTCTCTTCACAGTTCGCACTTCTCGTAGAACTTTGGCGTTCCACATTCGAACTTTACCATCGTTTCTTGGTTGAAAGTTCAGTTCAAAGTTCACTTCTTGTTGAAGTAGGCTATTGTATCCCAATTCGAATATGGCTGCCTTCGATCGACGATTACTTCGCACGTTCTTGTCACTGTCACTTCGTACAATTCGCAAACTGTAGGCCTACATGCAACTATCCTTGAAGGTATTACACCTCAGACAGTAGAATGACGCACACTTTGACAGTTCGAAACGCTGAACGTTCCAACACAGTGGGTGTCTATTCCGTCCTCACATCTGCTACTAAACGACAGATGTAATTTTATTTTTTCGAAAGACCCGGAGTGTATGGATTGGCACTGTTTCTCACGGTGTCTCGCTACCAAACAGTTAAGAATCCAACTCGCAATCTTTCTCATTCGAGCAGACGACAGTTTTTCACTGCTCATTTAGGATTTAATCCATCCAATCAGATTCTTACACATCGACATCCATAATCTCGAATCACAAATATATCCCATGATCTAAGATAAGTTTATCACTCTGATGCTGGTTTGTATCCTGGTTGATTAATAAACTTTAACGGTCTAAATTACCACAATATATTAAACATCACTCAGCACTTATAACGGAACCGTCAAACTCCACTATATATATATTAGGGACCTGCGAATCACAAATTTCCGTCGAATCGAATCTCGAATCGAATCGGGGGTTAAGATTCGAATTCGAATCGAATCTCGAATCGAATCAGCGGGTACCAAAACCATGTTTTGATATTCAAATAGTGTGTAGCCTATGTGATAGCATAGGCGTACCACCGTATCAATAGGCCTATCTCAATAACATTTCTGCAGTTTAAAATCAATTAAGCTAAACATCAAGGTAATTAACAGAATAACTCACAAATAATTTATAAGTTAAGTAAGTAAGTATTTTCTTTATTGTACCAATTGCATAACCACACTTTGGTGTACATTCGTCTAAGCCAGGCATGGGCAACTTCTTTTAGGCCTAAAAGAGGGCCGCCCTAAGATTTTAAGGGCAGCTCTGGCTAATTTTTGCAGATTAATCTACCCCAGAAAATGAGAAAATATTAATTTCGGTTAAACTTCAAGTTTAAAATAAATGAAAATATTTTTTATGATGAAAACATAATTATCATAATGCCTACAGTTCTATACTACAATAAAAAAATATGTTTCAAGTTTCTTCAGTTTTAAAAATTCATGAAACTGTTAGTCTGTACAATGATCCATTTGCTAGATGTGCAATATTTAATATAGGCCATATAATAATGATTAAGGTGAGATCTGACACTGCACCGGATTCAACAATTAGTTTACAACAAAGGGCTAACTGGGCTAATCATTTTCCGAAAAAGATTCGAAATTTTTCGAATCGTGACATCATTTTCGAATCGAATCGAATACCGCCGCCCGATTCGTTTTCGAATCGAATATCGAAGCTTCGCAGGTCCCTAATATATATATATATATATATATATATATATATATATATATATATATATATATATATATATATATATATATATATATATATATATATATATATATATATATATATATATATATATATATATATATATATATATATATATATATATATATATATATATATCGTATAGGCTACGACGTATGCACATAGATAAGCAGATCTTGTGTGGTAAAGGGACACCATTACACTGAAGCATTTTCATGCATACAGCCATAACAAGATCGAAGATCTCCGCCTTCGATCGACGATTATTTCGCACGTATCTTGCACTGTCACTTCGTTCAACTCGCAAACCGTATTATGTAAGCTAACTGTCCTTGAAGGTATTGAACCTCAGACGCCGTCTTCACTTCTTGTTGAAGTATAATATCCCAAATCGAAGATGGCTGCCTTCGATCGACCATTATTTCTGGCTTCAGAAAGCCAGATAACCTGGAAAAAATACCAGGCTGCTTTCTAGACCTAGATATTACATTTCTTGCGATGTTTAATCGACTTAAAGCTACTCAAGTAAGGCGCTATATAAGTGTATACAACTTCACCTTGTCGATAAATTACACAGGCCAGAGAACTCCGGCAGTTTTGGCACCGTCCATCCTGGAAGCCTGGCAACCTGGAGAGCCCAGCAGCAGTATCGGCCCTGACGGCCGTTTCGGCCCGTGTCAGTTTGAGAATTGGCATTGTCAGTACTTAGTCACTGTCAGATCTGGTGGCTGGGATTTGTACGATCCGTCATTATGACGTACGTTGCTCTACATCGAAAGCCCTTGCAGTCTGATAGTAACGGTTCTGGACAGTGGCGGCGATCTTGTCTGAGAGGTGGGGGGGGGGGAAAAGTCGGCCACAATCTCGTCGACGACCTTTTTTTAAAAGTTGTCCCAAAAAAAATTTTTTTCCCATTTCAACTCCCAAAAAAATTTTCCATTTTATCTCCGAAAAAAGTTGATGACCTTTTTTTCAAAAAATTTTTCCCAGTGCTAAATTTTTCCATACACCTTTTTCCCACGACCTCATGTTCAAAAAAATTCTAAAAATTTTCCATCTCATGTTCAAAAAAAGTTGATAACTTTTTTTTTAGTCTTCAACCTACTTTCGTGACTTTTCGATGCCTTTTCAAAATAACTCGTAACTCACGACTTTTTTTCTACCTATTCGTTTCAAAGAATTTTTCTCGACCTTTTTCCTTCTCTTCCTTTTCCCTTCTCTTAAACAATTTATTAACTTATAATTTTTTCTTTATTTTGGGGGGACACTTCTGCTCAAAACAACTTTTCTCGTCAAAACGGCACTCAAAACTCTTTTTCGCCCTCACACACAATTGCATTTCTTGACCTTTTTTCATGTATCTTCAAAATTTGGGGGGGGGGGTCCGATGTATGGCGTGTCCCCCCCACCCTTAAAGGTGGGGGGTCTTGTCCCCTGCGACCCCCCGGGATCGCCGCCCATGACCCGAAGGCCTCTGGCGTGGCGTAAAAACCCGTAAGCATAGTACTATAGATTTTGTGTTTTAGTTTTGTGCGGTTAGTCGTAGCCCGAAGGCCTCTGGCGTGGCGTAAAAACCCGTAAGCATAGGAGTAGATTTTGTGTTTTAACTTTGTGTTGTTAGTCGTAGCCCGAAGGCCTCTGGCGTGGCGTAAAAACCCGTAAGCATAGGAGTAGATTTTGTGTTTTAGTTTTGTGCGGTTAGTCGTAGCCCGAAGGCCTCTGGCGTGGCGTAAAAACCCGTAGGCCTAAGCATAGTAGTAGATTTTGTGTTTTAGCTTTGTGTTGTTAGTCGTAGCCCGAAGGCCTCTGGCGTGGCGTAAAAACCCGTAAGCATAGGAGTAGATTTTGTGTTTGAGCTTTGTGTTGTTAGTCGTAGCCCGAAAGCCTCTGGCGTGGCGTAAAAACCCGTAAGCATAGGAGTAGATTTTGTGTTTAAGTTTTGTGCGGTTAGTCGTAGCCCGAAGGCCTCTGGCGTGGCGTAAAAACCCGTAAGCATAGGAGTAGATTTTGTGTTTGAGCTTTGTGTTGTTAGTCGTAGCCCGAAGGCCTCTGGCGTGGCGTAAAAACCCGTAAGCATAGGAGTAGATATTGTGTTTTAGCTTTGTGTTGTTAGTCGTAGCCCGAAGGCCTCTGGCGTGGCGTAAAAACCCGTAACCATAGTCGCAGATTTTGTGTTTTATCTTTGTGTTGTTAGTCGTAGCCCGAAGGCCTCTGGCGTGGCGTAAAAACCCGTAGGCATAGTAGTAGATTTTGTGTTTTTAGTTTGTTTGGTTAGTCGTAGTCCGAAGGCCTCTGGGGTGGCGTAAAAACCCGTAAGCATAGTAGTAGATTTTGTGTTTTAGCTTTGTGTTGTTAGTCGTAGCCCGAAGGCCTCTGGCGTGGCGTAAAAACCCGTAAGCATAGTAGTAGATTTTGTGTTTTAGTTTTGTGCGGTTAGTCGTAGCCCGAAGACCTCTGGCGTGGCGTAAAAACCCGTAAGCATAGTAGTAGATTTTGTGTTTTAGTTTTGTGCGGTTAGTCGTAGTCCGAAGGCCTCTGGCGTGGCGTAAAAACCCGTAAGCATAGTAGTAGATTTTGTGTTTAAGTTTTGTGCGGTTAGTCGTAGCCCGAAGGCCTCTGGCGTGGCGTAAAAACCCGTAAGCATAGGAGTAGATTTTGTGTTTGAGCTTTGTGTTGTTAGTCGTAGCCCGAAAGCCTCTGGCGTGGCGTAAAAACCCGTAAGCATAGGAGTAGATATTGTGTTTTAGCTTTGTGTTGTTAGTCGTAGCCCGAAGGCCTCTGGCGTGGCGTAAAAACCCGTAACCATAGTCGCAGATTTTGTGTTTTATCTTTGTGTTGTTAGTCGTAGCCCGAAGGCCTCTGGCGTGGCGTAAAAACCCGTAAGCATAGTAGTAGATTTTGTGTTTTAGTTTTGTGCGGTTAGTCGTAGTCCGAAGGCCTCTGGCGTGGCGTAAAAACCCATAAGCATAGTAGTAGATTTTGTGTTTAAGTTTTGTGCGGTTAGTCGTAGCCCGAAGGCCTCTGGCGTGGCGTAAAAACCCGTAAGCATAGTAGTAGATTTTGTGTTTGAGCTTTGTGTTGTTAGTCGTAGCCCGAAGGCCTCTGGCGTGGCGTAAAAACCCGTAAGCATAGGAGTAGATTTTGTGTTTTAACTTTGTGTTGTTAGTCGTAGCCCGAAGGCCTCTGGCGTGGCGTAAAAACCCGTAAGCATAGGAGTAGATTTTGTGTTTTAGTTTTGTGCGGTTAGTCGTAGCCCGAAGGCCTCTGGCGTGGCGTAAAAACCCGTAGGCCTAAGCATAGTAGTAGATTTTGTGTTTTAGCTTTGTGTTGTTAGTCGTAGCCCGAAGGCCTCTGGCGTGGCGTAAAAACCCGTAAGCATAGGAGTAGATTTTGTGTTTGAGCTTTGTGTTGTTAGTCGTAGCCCGAATGCCTCTGGCGTGGCGTAAAAACCCGTAAGCATAGGAGTAGATTTTGTGTTTAAGTTTTGTGCGGTTAGTCGTAGCCCGAAGGCCTCTGGCGTGGCGTAAAAACCCGTAAGCATAGGAGTAGATTTTGTGTTTGAGCTTTGTGTTGTTAGTCGTAGCCCGAAGGCCTCTGGCGTGGCGTAAAAACCCGTAAGCATAGGAGTAGATATTGTGTTTTAGCTTTGTGTTGTTAGTCGTAGCCCGAAGGCCTCTGGCGTGGCGTAAAAACCCGTAACCATAGTCGCAGATTTTGTGTTTTATCTTTGTGTTGTTAGTCGTAGCCCGAAGGCCTCTGGCGTGGCGTAAAAACCCGTAAGCATAGTAGTAGATTTTGTGTTTTAGTTTTGTGCGGTTAGTCGTAGTCCGAAGGCCTCTGGCGTGGCGTAAAAACCCATAAGCATAGTAGTAGATTTTGTGTTTAAGTTTTGTGCGGTTAGTCGTAGCCCGAAGGCCTCTGGCGTGGCGTAAAAACCCGTAAGCATAGTAGTAGATTTTGTGTTTGAGCTTTGTGTTGTTAGTCGTAGCCCGAAGGCCTCTGGCGTGGCGTAAAAACCCGTAAGCATAGGAGTAGATTTTGTGTTTTAACTTTGTGTTGTTAGTCGTAGCCCGAAGGCCTCTGGCGTGGCGTAAAAACCCGTAAGCATAGGAGTAGATTTTGTGTTTTAGTTTTGTGCGGTTAGTCGTAGCCCGAAGGCCTCTGGCGTGGCGTAAAAACCCGTAGGCCTAAGCATAGTAGTAGATTTTGTGTTTTAGCTTTGTGTTGTTAGTCGTAGCCCGAAGGCCTCTGGCGTGGCGTAAAAACCCGTAAGCATAGGAGTAGATTTTGTGTTTGAGCTTTGTGTTGTTAGTCGTAGCCCGAAAGCCTCTGGCGTGGCGTAAAAACCCGTAAGCATAGGAGTAGATTTTGTGTTTTAGTTTTGTGCGGTTAGTCGTAGCCCGAAGGCCTCTAGCGTGGCGTAAAAACCCGTAAGCATAGTAGTAGATTTTGTGTTTTAGCAATTGCATTTCTTGACCTTTTTTCATGTATCTTCAAAATTTGTGGGTCCGATGTATGGCGTGTCCCCCCACCCTTAAAGGTGGGGGGTCTTGTCCCCTGCGACCCCCCCCCCCCCGGGATCGCCGCCCATGGTTCTTGACTCTGTCACTCCTGGTCCTGGCACTGTCGGTTAAGACACGGCTGCTAAGGCATCTGCCATGGCGCGCTGGAGTTGTCCCCTGCATCAATATCTGCACCGCCAACGACTGATGCCGCCAACGAACGGAAGAATGCCGCCAACGAACGGAAGAATGCCGCCAACGAACGGAAGAATGCCGCCAACGACTGGCAGAATGCTGGAAGCAGGTAGGTTTGAGTTTTCATTAGAACTTGCGTCGAATCCATCAAATAGGTAAGTTGCTGATGAAATCGTCAGGCACTTGGACGATCCTAAGTAGAGCAATGTAGATCAACATATAGATTAGGCACAGAAAGATTTATTTGCATAACTGCTATTCTGTCTATATGCGGTGCCTAGATCAAATTTTTTATTGTATCTTGAATCATGATGTTTGGTACTTTGGAACCAAAATAATATGTTCGGCAATGTGTGTTATAGGCCCTATTGGTAAAATGAAATTTATAAGGCTTCGTTTCTAGCGAACTACTTGCAGTAGGTGATGCGTGATCGTCGCATAGAGAGGTATTATAAAGGCAACTAGAGTATTTTCCCGTCACATGTCGGGTTGAAAAAGAAATGAATGGATTAATTGGAAAAGAAAAGAATTTGTTTATTGGAATGCTTGATTATAAGTCACACTGCGAGTAAAAATTCGAGATGTTTTTGGCTTTGTCGAGCCATCCATCTTTGCCGTCGCTGACGATTTAAAAGTAATCGTCGGTCTTGGGGACTTAGTCTAGGCTTGGAATTCAAAAAAGGCTCTAGAAATCACTCTTAGAAGCAAATCATGTAACAATTTGCTAACCGGCGTTTCTAGACTAATTTGACCCTGCTGAAGACGAAAATCGCGGTTAGCAAGCTGGATTTTTAGCGGTTGCATGGGAAAACAAGATGGCGGCCAAAATGGCGGCCACTATATTCAAATGGCTATAAGTAAAGTCATGTATGGGATAGAAACATGATCTTAGAGTCTAAATTAACATTTTCGGGGTCAAGGAATGCGATGGAACTAAAGAAAAATATGTAGCACTGCCAGAAACAAAATGGCGGACAAAATGGCCGCCAAATATCTTCAAATGGCTATAAGTAAAGCCATGTATGTGATGGAAACATGATTTTAGAGTCTAAGTTAACGTTTTCGGGGTCAAGGAATACGATTGAACTAAAGACAAATATGTAGCACTGCCAGAAAACAAAATGGCGGACAAAATGGCGTCCAATTATCTTCAAATGGTTATTAAACAAAATGGCGGACAAAATGGCGGTCAGTTTGGAGTAGTATTTTCTTGGTCAAAGCATACAAAGGAAGTAACATTCTATATCGTTCACTGATGTTATTACAGTTTAACCTTCATTATTTACATGACATTTTTAGTAGCCTGTGATTGCTCTTTGACTATTTATACATTAGGTACACAACATTCGTGTTTCATGACTTGACTAAAGCTATTTCAAGCATTGTTGCAGTCAATGCAATTGCACATAAGTATACATGGCAAGTTCACATTTCGACAGCAGCAGCGCTTGGTATTACACTTATCAACTTTGCATGATTTACAGTAGACAAACTCTGGACACGACTGGGGCACCGGACCAATTGTAGACCACACAGGTACGAGGACACCTTCTTCATCCACACTCCATCCCGATGAGGCTGGTGTCGGAGCATCAATGTGTGGAAGATAGGCCTTTTCCCAAATGACAGTTTGCCAATGCGCACGTAAAATAGGCTGCCTGATTATGTCACTGCATGGTGAAGAGAATCAGTTTTTTAGTTTTCCAGAACATAACATATCGTGCCTCATTGCATGTCTTGACGTTGTCATTTATTTTACACACTCTTACCACAAATTCCTCTGCATTTGCTCTAGCTTTTCTGATAGGGTAATGTTCCCCAATGTCGAAAGTAAACGAGAACTTTCCGAGTAGGTTTTCCAAGCATTTTCTTTGCTGATCCCTGCTAAATATGATGTCACATCACATCCGGTAATTCAATGAAAAGCCAATATATTCGTCCCTAGTTGGTCCTTCATACTTAGAGCAATTGTGTGAATTGGAATGAACTTCCGCTTTGCTGATGTTCCTGCCATCTCATCACATTTAAAGCGTTGATAGTGATGCAGCAACAGTAGAATAACGTCTGTATTCCATGCACAAACGACCACTGCTTTTAGGTTTGTCTGCGTAGCATGTATAATGATTCTGGTATAAGCTTCTTCGTGTATTGCTGCTGAGGTAGACACATCAGAACCGGCAGTAGACAATACCTTATCTTCTTCCAAGAAACCACCAGCAACAACTATATCTAGATCGCCATAATGTGGCTTTTGAAAGCTTAATGGATATGAATGCAGCCAGATCAGCCTTGTTTTCAGGCATAGCAAGAAATGAGAACGGGTGACAAGGCCTCACTGCTGCAGATGCTCACTGAAAAAGTATGATGTTCATTCAGCATTTCTCTAACAGAGGCTACACTTTTAATTATTGATGGACAAGTAATTGGTAACCTCCGAGAGCAAAGACATTTAGTGACCTGGCAAATACAGTGGTTACACTTGTGAATGAACTTTCGATTGGCTACAAGTGGGTCGATATTGTCTTCGATCGATACCGGGCATTGTCTGTAAAAAGTAGAACCAGACAGAAGCGGTGTAAAACATCACGACCAATCCGCTGTATAGAGCGCGGAAGTGTTCTGTTGCCGGAAAATTGGCAGAATTTTCTTGCTATCCATTCAGCTTTCAACGCGTTAAATATGATGAGATGTGGGTGATGGCAGGAACATCAGCAAAGGGGAAGTTCATTCCAATTCACATAATTGCTCTAAGTATGAAGGACCAACTAGGGACGAATATATTGGCTTTTCATTGAATTACCGGATGTGATGTGACATCACATTTAGCAGGGATCAGCAAAGAAAATGCTTGGAAAACCTACTCGGAAAGTTCTCGTTTACTTTCGACATTGGGGAAAATTCCCCTATCAGAAAAGCTAGAGCAAATGCAGAGGAATTTGTGGTAAGATTGTGTAAAACAAATGACAACGTCAAGACATGCAATGAGGCACGATATGTTATGTTATGTTCTGGAAAACTAAAAAACTGATTCTCTTCACCATGCAGTGACATAATCAGGCAGCCTATTTTACGTGCGCATTGGCAAACTGTCATTTGGGAAAAGGCCTATCTTCCGCACATTGATGCTCCGACACCAGCCTCATCGGGATGGAGTGTGGATGAAGAAGGTGTCCTCGTACCAGTGTGGTCTACTATTATTGGTCCGGTGCCCCAGTCGTGTCTAGAGTTTGTATACTGTAGATAAATGCAAAGTTGATAAATGTAACACCAAGCGCTGCTGCTGTCGAAATGTGAACTTGCCATGCATACTTATGTGCAATTGCATTGACTGCAACAATGCTTGAAATAGCTTTAGTCAAGTCATGAAACACGAATGTTGTGTACCTAATGTATAAATAGTCAAACAGCAGTCACAGGCTACTAAAAATGTCATGTAAATAATGAAGGTTAAACTGTAATAACATCAGTGAATGATATAGAATGTTACGTCCTTTTAGCTTTGACCAAGAAAACACTACTCCAAACTGACCGCCATTTTGTCCGCCATTTTGTTTTATAACCATTTGAGGATAATTGGCCGCCATTTTGTCCGCCATTTTGTTTTCTGGCAGTGCTACATATTTGTCTTTAGTTCAATCGTATTCCTTGACTCCGAAAACGTTAACTTAGACTCTAAAATCATGTTTCCATCACATACATGGCTTTACTTATAGCCATTTGAAGATATTTGGTGGTCATTTTGTCCGCCATTTTGTTTTGTGGCAGTGCTACATACTTGTCTTTAGTTCAGTCGTATTCCTTGACCCCGAAAACGTTAACTTAGACTCTAAAATCTTGTTTCCATCACATACGTGGCTTTACTTATAGCCATTTGAAGATATTTTGCCGCCATTTTGTCCGCCATTTTGTTTCTGGCAGTGCTACATATTTGTCTTTAGTTCCACCGCATTCTTGACCCCGAAAATGTTAATTTAGACTCTAAGATCATGTTTCTATCCCATACATGACTTTACTTATAGCCATTTGAATATAGTGGCCGCCATTTTGGCCGCAATCTTGTTTTCCCATGCAACCGCTAAAAATCCAGCTTGCTAACCGCGATTTTCGTCTTCAGCAGGGTCAAATTAGTCTAGAAACGCAGGTTAGCAAATTGTTACATGATTTGCTTCTAACAATGTCATTTTGAGATTCCAAGCCTAGTCTAACTTTCTTCATTTATGGGATCACGAAATGTTTAAGGACTATTTACCAACAATGTAATATTTTCCCGTTTTATTACGTCTTGTGAACTGTTAGAAGACATTATCAAGGACTATTTACGAACAATAATTTTATAGTAGGCCTATTTGTCCTTTATTTGTTGTTGTTCGTGTATTGCACGTGATCAATCGATGTTTAGGCTAATCAGTCTTCGACTCGTCCTTGCTCCTCCTCCCATAAACCTCCCGTAATATCGAGTGACACACGACGGAGTGATGCCGGGAGGAAGGTATAAAGAAGGGGGAGGGAGGCAGAGACAGACTTGGTTAGCAGCGCCCGTGTTACATTGCGTCAGTCTTCGCAAAATGCAGGCCTTTGGGAGGTCAGCGTAGACCTCTCAGACATAGTTAGCAGAACCCGTGTGCCTGCATCTGGCTTCACCCAATGCAGGCCTTAGGCAGCATCACTAGGGAGGTCTGACAACGGCCTGTGAGGCATGGTTAGCAGCGCCCGTGTGCCTGAATCGGGCTTCGCCCGATGCACGCCTTAGACAGCATGAGTAGGGAGGTCTGCGAACGGCCTCTCATCGAGTTTCGACCGATGCAGGCCTTAGGCAGCGTCAGTTACATTCCACACATTCGAGAGCTTTTATCGTACGATGGACACACAGATCTTGGAAACTGTGTAAGTGATGTAGACCCTATAAATGCTTTGATATATAAATTTAATACAATTTTGTACTACATAGCAAGATTTTTAGTCAAACTATTTTATTGGATTTTATTAGATAATTAATCATCGGTTTAATTTAGCTTCATTGGATATCATTTATTAGCATCTTATTGGTTTAATTAGATATGGGCTGTTATTTGGTATAATCAGTTATTTTTGGGCTTCACTGGGTGTTACTGGATTTCATTTTGCGTAAAGTTTGCCACTGCAAGTCGCTTGCTTTTTGGGAAAATAATTGTAGATTGAATAGAAAATGAAATGTAACACATTTTTGTTAATATTGAACACGCGCTTCTTAATTGTGCCGTCGAATGTGATAATTGTTTTGATATTCTACATGTTCATTATAACCACTCTACAGAGGTTAGATTACAAATTGTCACCATTTTTCTGTTACTGGATAACTGGATCCTTTCTACTTTGTCAGCCTCTTTAACGGGTTTCGTATTTCGCAGATTTGGGACCTGAATCTGTCTGCGTTGGATTGCATGGACCCATTATAAGGCTGCTCTTATAGGCGTTAACGAAATCATCTAGGAAGGGTAAACGCTAGCATTTGATTGAGTAAGAATCAAATGAACGAACTCAGCAGTGGCGTACGGTGCTGAAATGCCGCCCGGGGCGAGGGGTCAAAATGTCGCCCTTGGCCACTTAAGTTGTCGATACCCTATTTTCTCTAACTCTAAGACAGAAGTTCTTAACAGGTTTGTCGCGACACACTGTCGCGAATCGAGTTTGTATGAATTAATTATTTTTAACTTAGCGACGAATCCAGTAGAGCGGTTGCTGATGAAATCCCAAGGCATTTTGACGATATAGGCTTAGGCCCATGGCCTATGTAGGCTATACCGAGGTGCTGAATCAGGGTCAGTAATAAATCAGACTCAGGATCAGGATTTATTTACATAATCATTATTCTGCATTGTATATTAAAACGCATGTTTAGGCCTACTTAGCCCACATAGCTGAATGGGCCAGAAATTGCAACTTGCGCTTAAATCATAGTAAGTCTTGTGAAATCATAATAAGGCGTCCTCGAACCAAAATTCTAGATACCCCTCCGCCCATTGTGGGGATCGTACGTGTAAATGAAATTAAAATTTTGGGAGTCACTCTTTCTGAAAAAATTGGGTTCTCCTCACACATTAACAACATTTGTTGCAAAGCTAAACAATCCTTTTTTGCTCTGCGAGTCCTGGTTTCGCATGGATTAACCGGAAGCCGCCTTCATGATGTTGTACGTTCCACCACAGTGGCACGAATGTTGTACTCATCTCCAGTCTGGTGGGGATTTTCCAATGGTCTTGAGAGAGATCGTCTCTCTGCCTTGATACGTAAGCTTAAGCGACAAGGGTATCTGCCAACTGATACTCCTACATTTGACTTGTTGTGTTCTAAGGCTGACGATGCTCTCTTTGTAGCAATCCTTCGTAACCCTGGGCATGTCCTCCATGATTTGCTCCCTCCGATACGATCTTCCGGATACTATCTTCGACCTCGCTGGCATAATCGCGAGATACCACGATGCGATCCTTTGACGGGGAAGGGTTACATTGCTAGATTATTGCATAAATGATAAGAAAACACTTGCTTTTTTTAATTACTTATTTTATCATTTTTATTTCGATTTATTATTACTTCTATGTTTTACAATCAATGCTTCTAACTTCTGTCCCATTGTGCGTTTGCTAATGGTGTAATAAGAATATACTTACTTTTACTTAGCCTACTTTCTAGTTCTTCTTCTTCAAAGGTTGTGCACCTCTGCTATGTAATATTATGTAGGCCTAAATGTAGGCCTACACGTTTTTAGGCCCATTATAGCAACCGTGGGCGGGGCGAGGGGTCAAGACCCTGCTCATTTTTCAACGAAGATCGGGTACGTGGGGTAGTGTTGAGATTGAGGGGCGAGAGAGGGCTCGAGATGAGCAAACTGGCGGAGACTTTGATCTTTCGGGAGTTCGTTCCGAAGTGCTGCAGCGTGCTTTATAAGGAGCGGTTGCAAAATTGAAAGGGGGCCGTGAGCATATCGGTAGACCAGGTTTGAGCAAGATATGATTAAACCACCAGATCTACACACACAGTTAATTTAACACTTTGAAATCTCTACGGGATCATGTACATAGCTCAGACAGCAAATTCAGATACGGCAGCGCAGCATCTATCTTTAAACAATGTTCAAACTCGCGGTCGTCAGAAAGAATAGTGCTATATAAACCAATATACGCTCATGAATTTGACCTGCCCTAGTTATCGGGCTCGTCCTAGAATCTCCCAATTCGGTCATCGTCTCGTTGGTCATCGGATGATCGCCGCTAAACCGAAGACCTTGTCAAACAGCAGGTCGCCATCTGGCGATTGAATGCTAATAGGGTACGGCGGCCATCTTAGATGATCTGCGTCGGCGGTTGGGTCGCGATTTGATTCGCCTTTTTCGCGTAGTCGCGCATTTTTTTCCGAACAATTTCCAACTGTCGTCAGGTTATAAATGTAAGTATGAGCCAATCTGTAGAATATATGTATATATAAGTGAAACGATAGCTTTACTAAAGACGAAATACGCCATTTCGGGCCGTCCTGCTTCGGAAGCTGCCATTCATAGAAATCGGATGGAGAATGACGTAAAGGATGGCCAGATGAATGCAGGCAGTTCTTGGAACCGTATTGTTTTCCGTTAATTTCTCGACATTAAAGCACGATTTTTGAATTTTTGTTTATATTTTAGCGAAAATGTTAAAAGTAAAATTCGCTTTGTCGAAATAGTGTAGACATTTAATTGTGTATTTGTATTATTTTTTGAGTCATTGACTACGCCTGTGGATCGTGTGTATGGCACCACGCAATCGCTGGTCTCTGGCTTTAAACGATTCCAAAATGGGATTGCGATTTTCTCATGTTATTAGTAAATACACTACTATAAAAAAAATAGAAAAATATATGGGTTATGTGTCAGCACAACAGGGGAAGAGATAGATTATCATAAAACACACTAGACTGTGGTTGTTTTTTTTTATATTTATTTGCACATCAGTCCTGTTATTTTCTTTATTCAAACTTGGGTAATCCTGGGTTTTAGCGTCGGAAACTATTTACATTGAAACGTTCTAATACAATATACAATAAATAATCATCGTTCATCCAACTTCTAGTTTGAGTTATATTTTAATCGATTATCCAGCTTCTAGTTTCGTGAATATTTTCGTCAATCTTCCAACTTCTAGTTCGAGTTTTACTATAAAATGTTTTCATCGGTCATACACGGGAATAATATCGGCACTAAAACGATATATTTTCGTCGTAATTCCAACTTCTAGTTTGACTTTTATTATATAATATTTTCATCGCTCATCCGGCTTCTAGTTTCATTGATATTTTCATAAATCTTCCAACTTCTTGTTTGAGTTTAACTGTGAAATGTTTTCATCGCTCATGCAATGTAAATAGTTTCCGACGCTAAAACCCAGGATTACCCAAACTTGACTACTTCTGTTGTTTATAGGAGAGATTTCGATCCAAATTTTAGGTTTAGACTGTATACACAATATTTATTCAAAATTAAATTTTTCTCAATGAAGTGCAGATGTGAAGTCCACAAGAAAAGCTGTCAGATCTAGTGAACAAAGGAGTATAGTATTTAGCAATTAACTGAGACTAGGCATTTTTCGTATCAAGTGTTTTGTTTTTGAATCAGGCTTTAGAAATGTATATTCTTTTAATGATCTGAGAAATGAACATATTGGTTAACAATATTTTAAATAATTTTTGTCAGGTCTCAGCCAACACCTGCTAAGCCTGCAGCTGGTCCTGGTGGTCCCCCAGTGTAAGTATTGTTATACAATATCATAAGTGTGCATTTATATTGCATCTCTTCAAGAAATTTTTGTGGCGGTGCATCATTGTCATCATCGTCATCATCGTAACCATCATTATCATCATAATTAGCAGCCGCAATAACAATGAAAGTCAGTTCTATGCAGTTTGAATTAAATATTACTTGAAACCTTAGAATAGTGACAAACTGTGCCACATCTTGAATGGGAGCCATTTCATTTTGTATTTATTGATATGTGGCCTGCTGTATGCTGAGGCCACACTGTCCTGACTGTTATTATATTCTGTAAAATTGCAGTGTAATGTTACTGAATAATAAAAGAAAAATTTGAAAAGACGTGAATGATTTATCTGAATGGCAATATGTTCTATTTAGTCACAGTTTCGTAAACTTCTACGACCTGGCTTGCTTTACAGAGCTGACCTATATTTAAGTAATTTAACCTATATTTGGTTTTAGGGCTGATTCTGATACTGTATATACAGTTTATTAATTGAGAATTCTCATAACTATAGTTTGGCATGTTAGCATGCAAAAAACTAGCCTTGTGAAGCCTATTTATTTTGAATTTCCATGGGTAAACAGAGGGTATTCAGATGGTTGGATCATCCAGCAATAACTTGGCACCACCCACTGGCACCCAGTTGTGTACTGACTCGCCGTACCCTTGTCCACCCTCCGGATCATTGCCTTCAAGGAAGTCCTTTGCCCAGTGGCCGGTGAAGTCTTTACCCCTAACCCTGTGTCTGGAGATCTTGCTGTAACCCACGGAACTGGATTCTTGACAGGATTTAGTTACTGACAATTGGTGTCCATCAAAGCTATGTGAATGCACCTGTTGGGAATTGCCCAGGTATACACAGTAGCAGTGCATCCTGTGCTGAAAAGTCTAGTATGTTAGAATGGTAGACTGTCAAGCCAAAGGTCAGAGATTCAAACCCTCCATGAGAGACAGGTGTTTCAAGACTTCTGTTCCAGAAGCTGCCATAGCAAAAAATAGTCTAAGTTGAATCCATTGACCATTCACTGTTGATGGGATGATAAGGTGGTTATGGGGAAAACTGGATGTTAACACTGCTCTTGACTGCCTCTTGGGTTGCCTTAAGGCAGTGTTTTTCTTGTTGTGGTTATAGCTTATGAGTTATTGTAAAGAAATTGAGTAGGTTGTCATAGCTGTTGTAGTATTATTCTTAGGGCATAACTGATTTGGTTTTTTCCTGATACTGGATAGTATAGGCCATTATTTGCCGATTCTGATTAGTAATAAAGCGTGTATATGTGCTTAAATCTGTGCTTAAATCTATGCACTAAGGCCTTATTCCAAGTTTGTCATCATTGGCTAATGGCTTACCAGTGTCAGCTACAGGAGGTAGGATTGAAGAACAGCCAGTCAGTCATCCCCATCCCTATACTGCTATATTTCTCTTCACTGATTGACAGGGCTAATGGTTGCCGCCTGTGGCAAATAGATTGTGTGAATGAAACAGTGCGACCCTTCAAACGAATGCCGGTTATTCTAGGCCCGTTGACAGCCCTAGTTAGTGGTAACAATCAAAATTATAATTATATGTGACAGGCCTATAAATTGTCCATAGTGAAGTCGTGAAAAAACAACTGTTAAATAATCAGCGAGTTAGACATTCTGGATAGGGATCAGCCGGAAATCGCCTCGGACATTTGCCTCGGCCGAATATCCCGTTTTTTGGCACTATTCGGAAGTATTCGCCTCGGCAAATACTATACATGCAAATAGTTGCTTGTCTACCTCACATGCCGGAATCTGTTGGCTCATAATATCAGCTTTGAGCTTCATCTAGCATATTCATTTTGAGGAAGAAAAGTACAAAAAACATCAACACCGGAAGTCCATAATGGAAGTCAAGTCCATTTAATTGATTATTTATTTCTAAAATTAAAAATGTATCAGTCAGTTATTACAAGTACAGAAATTTATTTCGATAATTTTTCATTACATGAAAATGTGAAGATTCGCATACGGAACAAATGGTACTCGGTTCGTACCCGGATCCGGCAAATAGTACATGCAAATACATGTACTCGGATTCGGTACTCGGTGGAAAATGTCTACCCGGCTGACCCCTAATTCCGGATCCTGCTGTCTGAATAGTCAAAAAATCGGCAAAATCGGTTTACCGATCTGGATTTCAGTGATGCCCTTATTTTTTTACTTGTTTCCTGATGTGTTATTTAGCCCGGGGGCTGGGCCAGGACCAGGAGGTCCCCCACAGCCTGCACAGCAGAGCAAGAGATTACAACAGACACAGGCTCAAGTTGATGAGGTATATTTGACCTGTATTTAATTTATTAGAGTACTTTTTGGAATTCACAATATTTCTGAATTTTATGTTTTAATTGTAAATGATCTAAAACTCCAATAACTAGAAAATAGGTTGTAAACTGAGCATGTTTTGTTGGGAATAAAGAAGACAATGTGTTCTTTTAACTGTAAACAGAGAGCAATGCATATGAAGCAACTGTCAGTTTGATTGTTTTTTAATATAAATGTTTTAGTGTACAAAATTGTTTATGTTGTGATGTGATCTGCTGTAAGAAAGCTGATGGAGGGAAAGTGCTCAGAGGCATGGATGTAGGAAGAGGAGGTATCCATGGGAAATACAGAAATGGGAAAGTCGAGCTGATATCAGTTCTTATGAGAAAATAAATCTCTATCTGATGCCTTATCCTATTCAATAGTCACTGACTGACTATTTGAAAATGGTTACTAGTAAGGCCAGTTTATGTGCAAGGTTGCTTTTTCTTGTAGTACAACTAGAGAAGCCATTAATCTGGCTGACTGTATGGTACAGTCTTGTATAATATTCCTTAGATAATTTAAATATTTTAAAAATAATGTTATCATATATGTTAAATTCTAAAATACTGATAATTGACTTATAATGATGTTTATTTTTTGTGATGATGGATAGGTTGTTGATATTATGAGAGTAAATGTTGACAAAGTCTTGGAGAGAGATCAGAAATTATCTGAGCTAGATGATCGAGCAGGTAAATATGCAGTTCCATGTTCAAATTGAAAAGTTATGTTTGTGTGTTAGTTTTGTGATTTTAAGGCAGCATGTACTCTATCTTGTAGTAGTCTGGTATATGATGAATTTTATGTTTGTTTCCTCTTAAAAGACCTGTTGCATACAATGCAGTGTTACTTGTGGGTCATTCAGGACTACTCGATAGTGTAATGGTTAGCATGTTAGCTGTCAATCGAGAGGTTGGGCTTCAAATCCCCGCCAGGGCAGAAATTTGGTTCGAGATTTCTGCTCCACCTGCACCCCTAGCCAACTCAGCTATAATGAATACACTGAACTTACACTGTCGGTGGGAAGATGACAAGGGAGAGGACACCGCCCTCATATGCTGAGGCTAAGAAAATGAAGTCGCTAACACTTCCTACCCATGGCTGCCTCAGGGCTCGCTTAAGGGACTGCTCTTCTTCTTCTATGTACAGTATTACACAGTGAAATGGGTAGACTGCCACAGTGAATCCTTGTGCCTTCTGTAAGGATTACACTGTACATTTTTCAGATGCACTTCAAGCTGGAGCATCACAATTTGAAGCGAGTGCTGGGAAGCTGAAGAGGAAATTTTGGTGGAAGAATATGAAGGTAAAAAAGTTCTTTTTGAAATTTATTCATTTTAGCAGCACTTGTGCTTTCCATAGTTACCAGTAATGTAACCAGTTTGGCTACTGAAACGTTAATTGAGGCGATGATTCACTTACTGTATGCTTCAATCAACAGTTGTCTTGAGAGGTATAATGCTGCAGTTGTGTGTATTTATGTATCAAGATACTTAATATAGCGTATTTTAAGTGCCTCACAATGGCACCTGAACCTAAGACGGGTGGCATCAAGCCCCCCCACCTGGAATGGGAGAACAAACCCCCACTCTGGCAGACATACATAAGAGGCTCAGAAGTCACTCAGAACTGTAATTTATTATATAAATGTATCAGCATCATGCTTGGTAAACCCCCGCTTCTGGTCGTAATGTGATGTAATGTAATAAAACATTTATACAGTGACCATTAAGAGCCTCACAGAGGCACATACACGGTCAACCCCCAATTTCTGGCAACCATGGGGGGTCGCTCTACCATCCCCCCCCCCACCCATTGGTAGATGCCACTGCCTACGACAAGAAAACAGTATGTAAATGTAAAGGGAGACTGTTTCAGGAGTATGGCCGACTACTTGAGAAGTTCTTGCTTGATCTTACAGCCGAATCTTTGCAGCTATGACACAAATAGAACAACAGCAAAAATATATATCGCAATGACAATCCAGCAACCTTTTTTAGTTGTTATGGTTAAAAAGGTACACAGTACTGGCTATTTTATGAAACACAGTGGAGATTAAACAGAGAGAACGATGCTTTAACACTTTTTGCCAGCGTATCATGCATCTATTTTGTTTGACATGTTATGATTCTCTCTCCTGTTGTTTGAACTGCTATCTCTCTTGCCAGTTTTTGTTTTTACTTCCAACTTTTGACTCTGTCCATCAGGTGCTTCAGTGAGTTTATGAAAATACATTGCAGATAATTCACTGGTGCATAAAGTTTACATAGTTAGACTGTTTATAAAGTTTTAGCTTTTCTTAATGTTTTGAAATTCCCATTTGTTTTAAAGCAGTGTATGGTGCTAATGATATGTACCGCAGGTCACTTGGTTTCTTGAAATCTTCACTTTTTCGGTGGAACTGTAAAGATCTAGAAGCCCTGAAGCACCTTTCAAATCGTTACTGTCTTGTCGCAGTTCTAATGACCTGATTAATTAATGACTTTTTAAAATTTTGCTTTTGATACCACTAGTTCATCTCCTCTTTCAGACTTTGGTGGGTGTAGCTATAATAGTTCTCTGAGGGCATTAGTTTGGATTGAAATCTGACATAGTTTGGATTGAAATCTGAGGTAGTTTGAATTGAAATCTGACATAGTTTGGATTGAACTCTGAAGTACTTTGGATTAAAATCTGATAAAGTTTGGATTGAAATCTGGTGTAGTAGGGATTAAAATCTGAGATAGTTTCAGAATAAATGTTAGTTTGTGTTTCAGTAATGTCCTAACCTGTGAGATCTGTTAAATGAGAGAAACGATTAAAATCATCAAAGTTGGAGGAATTTTCTAGGGAATGCCCATGAATGATTGTCATCTATGTAGTTCCCCAGGGAAATTGTGTGGAGTATTGGAGCGTCCAGCCATCTGGATTCTTTTCCTATTGATTACCTCCTGGGATATATCCCAAGACCAATTTCCTGTTAATTAAGCGACCACTGATTTGCAATTCTTTGATAACAAAAGTTTAAGTTCTTTTTTTAATACTGTGGCAACAGATGATGCTGATTATTGGAGCTGTAGTGGCTGTATTAGTCATCATTGTCGGAGGTAATGTGCCCTGCACAAGGCTTGGTCGGTGATAAGTCTACGTCTTATTACTGACTGGGTCTTGTTGTCCACTGTTTCTTAGCTAATGTCTTTCTGTGAATTTGTTTTTGCATGAAGCCTATAATATGAATTTGTGTTTTGCACTACATTATTTTTGAACCTTGTGCAAGTCTCGTAGGAATTTTGTTCAATTTGTCCATGTAATTACAAATATTGGTTTTTAATTGTATATTTGTTATATTTTGGTTTGTTAAATGTCATTTATGTTGTTTTTACCCACCTTGCTTCTTGTGGAGCATCTAATTTCTTAGGCAGTACTGGGCTGGCTGGCTGTTTAGCAGAGCACTGGATGGGTGTATAGGAGGTATGTGTGGGAGTTGGCAGCTCTGGCAGTGCTTTTTGTAGCTTGTTTTGCAGCAGTGACATGAATATTGTATAAGGATATGTTGATGTATTGGCTTTGTCAGTCACTGACTCGGTGACTATTTGAAAAGGTCAGCATCTCGTGGTTTTCCAGGTCCGATAGGCATAAGCTGCAAAGAGAATCTGCCATTAATTCTGTATACTTTTTCTTTGCAATTTTTATTCAAACTACTTGCCAATTTGCTAACGTTTCTGTAGCCTTTGAAGGTAAAGACGTGCAGCCAGTTTGCAACAGTCATGATTCATTTCTCTCCCATCTCATTAGATGTGACAGGTCCAGTATTCACATCCAACTGGAAATATGATAGCACATGATTTTGCTATATAGTGCTTCTTTTTCTTTAGGGGTTTATTAGCTTATGGCTGCATTCATTAAGAAAGTATGGGATGCTTTGTCCTGAAGGGCACCAGCGCAATGGCAAGTTTTAATAACCGAAGAACGAGGGTACTAAATCATTGTCCTTTCTCTGTTAACCTTGGATCACATCAACAGTGCTCGGAATCAGCAAGTGACTTCTAGCGTGGTGTAACGCCTTTTCAGAGTTTAAATGAGATCTGCCTCTTTCTGATGCAGCCAATTTTAAGGCAGGATTGCTGTCTTTTGCCTTCATATGTTGCCTTAAAAAAATTACTGTTGCACCGAAGCAGTTGCCACTTCTTGATTAGAGGAAAGATTTGAGGTTTCCCTTATCTTCTGTATTGGCTGTATTTTTTTAGTTTTATGATTAAATTGATTGTTTAATTTATTATGATAAATTGCTTTTTTACACTTTTAAGTTGTTGTTTGATTTTGTTTTATTGTTTTTGTAATCACAATAAAATTATTTTAGCATGGAAGTAGCTGTAGCTGTGTCTTGCAAGTTAATCTCGGCTGCTATTATCTCACTGAGGCAGTTTCTTAATGCAGACGGAAATGTAAGTTTTATTTGATTCTTATGTAAATATTGGAAATGATTTTATGATATTTCTCTGAGATTGCTTAAATTTAACGTAATTGAATTATCATCGTCATATTATTTACCGCTAATTGTATGAATAATTTATAGTCTAACATAATTAACTGACCAGTTTGTAGTCTGTATGCTTAATATTACTTATGACAAACAATATAGAGCAGGTTGATCTTGTTGACCAGATTACTGCTTGGTTTTGGTGCACCATCGGTTATATGCCTTGTGCATCACTCACAGGCACGATGGCAGTAATTATACAGTGACTTTAATTTTTTATGAATGGACAGAAGGTTTTCATCAGTCTTTGTAATAACCAGTAAGTTAATGCTTGTGGTATTTATATTTTGTTACTGCTTTCTGTAGCGTGGCTATACAACAAGTAAGTGTTACTCAGTGGATATTCTGACTAATGACTATATTTTCAACTTGAATGTGAATATCGAACAGTATGATGCAACTAGAGATTAAGAAGTTAGGGGTCATCTATAAAGGACGTCCGCAATGAGGGGGAGGGAGGGGTCATCGAAATGTGGACAGGGGGGAGGGAGGGTTATGACCAGTGCGGACGTCCGCACCTAAACTTTTAAATTTGATAGTTTTTTAAACACCACATTGTTTCAACCTTCCCCAAAAGACGAAAAGGTCAGTGAAGTGATTGCCTGAAACCACGTGCATGGTATAACCTTAACTGAGACTTTAAAGAGGCTTTTATTACTGGGGCATTCCACGTCAAATCAACACACTTTAGAAAAAAAATGGACGTCATCGTCTCCAATTTTCCTGAAATTTGGTATGGTGATAAACCACCATGAAAAACTTTCAAAACCAAAATTTTTGATTTTTTGGTCAACCGATGTCCGAGATATGGGTCAATGAACATTGACCAAACGGGCCAATTTTCGCTGACCGACGATGTTCAAACTGCTGTATCTCAGCTTCTACTGCACATGGAAACACAATTAAAACACCAAATTGAAGGTATTAGATAGCTCTATCTGGGCAAAACATTCAGAAACGTTCATATTTAGTAAAACAATTTTTTTGAGCAACTGTAACCTAGTGACACTGATCTAGGTCAGTTTGTCACCTCAGAATTTTATCAAATTCTTTCCATGCAAAGCTTTCATTGTTCTTAACAATTGGCAAAAATTTCAGAGTGGGCACTCTTGTAGTTTTTTTACAGTGATTTTTTTAAAGGTACAGTCGTGGTCGTGATTCGCTACCATCATCGCAATCGTTGATATGCCATGAATGTTTAACTGCTGAATCCCAGCTGTTAACATCAATGGTCTTTGTACAGTGTACTAACATTATCTCACACAACATGCTGAACAAAAATTATTCTTACTTACATGCCTACTTATTTACTTATTTAAATGAAATATTGTTTCAGTTCTAGATTTCATAGTCTTTCCTGTTGTCTGAATGCTTGCATGACATAAATTACAATTTTATACAATTTTTTTTATATTGTTATTACTGAAGTTGTGAGAAACTACCTAAAATAGACAGCTAAGTGGAGAATCTTAAATATTTAAATTTCCAAGTATATCTGGCAGGCACACAAAAGCTTCACTGCATCTGCCCAGTATCAGCCAAGTCTGTTGAAGTGAAAGACTTCTCCAGCAGCCTGGATAGTAGAACTGAACGTGTCTTGCAGTCTGTAGAGATAGACTGCGTCACAACAAGACCACGATTAAACTCTCAGAAATCAAGGGCTACATCACTGCAAAGTATGACGGGCATTGGTGGCTTGGCTGTGTTCTGCAAATATTTCTGGACACAAATGAGGTGGAAGTAAATTTTTTACACCCACATGGACCAGCTCAATCATATCGATATCCTTATCCAACAGACATCTTAGTAAAGTCATGCCATGACATATTAACAACTATTCAACCAACAACTGACCATCACTGGAAGAATGTACTTGCAGACATCCAAGGAAACTATTGCAGCAAGCCAGGCTCTTCAAAACAGTCCAGATCTATCGGACAAGAAATGATGGTCGCGAATCGCCATCATGACTGTACCTTTAAAAAATCACTGTAAAAAAACTACAAGAGTGCCCACTCTGAAATTTTTACCAATTGTTAAGAACAATGAAAGCTTTGCATGGGAAGAATTTGATAAAATTCTGAGGTGACAAACTGACCTAGATCAGTGTCACTAGGTTACAGTTGCTCAAAAAAATTGTTTTACTAAATATGAACGTTTCTGAATGTTTTGCCCAGATACAGCTATTTAATACCTTCAATTTGGTATTTTAATTGTGTCTCTAGGTGCAGTAGAAGCTGAGATACAGCAGTTTGAACATCGTCGGTCAGCGAAAATTGGCCCGTTTTGGTCAACGTTCATTGACCCATATCTCGGACATCGGTTGACCAAAAAATCAAAAATTTTGGTTTTGAAAGTTTTTCATGGTGGTCTATCACTATACCAAATTTTAACAAAATCGGAGATGGTGATGCACGATGACTGTGTTGATTTGACGTGGAATGCCCCTACTGTACATCCTGCAATATGAAACCCCAACTGTCACTTAAATGTACACAGGAACTGTGGAATAATTGTAAAAATAACGATGATGACATTAAAAACTGGCTTAGGCGTGTGGACGTCCGCAAAGGGGAGTGAGGGAGGGTAAGGTCAAATGCGGACAAGGGGGAGGGAGGGGTCAAAAGTAGGATATATTTTTGCGGACGTCCTTTATGGACCCCTTAGTAAGTTTGAAAGAGAGAGAGCATGTAGAACATAGACTGCAGTAAAGCAATGAGCAGAAATCTGAAGTGTGTGTGTGAGTTTCTGGTTTTGGGAAATTGGTTCAAAAGCGCTTGGCACCATTTTTGTCAGAGGGACGCAGTGGTGAAGTAGTATGTTCTGTGCCTTGTAACCAAAGTGTCGCAGGTTCAAATCTACCTCGAGCCACTGCATAGCGACCCAGTGCCATCGATGTTTTGTCATTATGGTCATGTGCACTTCTGAACTTTGGAAGGAGGGCAGTATCAAAATACAGTTCTATTGTATTGATCAATCTTGCCCACATTCATTTTTATTAACATAATTTTCATAAAACTTCCAGTTCGTTTTGTGTGTTGAGTGCAAAACTTATTTAATTACTGTGCACAAGAGTGTTAGCGTTATGCCACACGCTGGTAATCATGAACTTCTGTATGCATTTAAAAACAGAGCACTGTCAAATATAAATTCAGAGCTTTCTCAAAAGGTCAGATCTCTGTAGGAAACTATGATTCAGGTGTAAAAAAATAAGATTTTTTCTGTTTCTGAACTCTTGACCAAAACAAGCTGAAACAATGCAGACATACTGTAGCCTTTTCCTTCCTAGTGTGGTTCTTTGTTATTATGAGCTTGAAAATGGTAAACTCTTAGTAAAACTCGGAATTGTTATTTCAGGTTCTCTAGCGAGGCTGCACCTGCGCCAGCACAGGCTGTTGTGCCACCCCCCGTTTCTGAAGCTGGAGCAACTGCAGCTTCTGGGGTGCATCAGCCACCATTGCCGTCGGGGAAGACCCCAGGCCAAGGAGACACCCGTAAATGAGTTCTGTAGTTGCTCCTGGGCCAGTAATTCTGATGCACGATGGCCCGATGCGCACACCAGCTTGACACATGAAGAACTTTCATTGACCAAATTTGTACGTTGTGTATTAAGGCTCCTGACTATATGCATTTTTTGGCATCGTTTAGCAATTTCTAGAATTACTGTTGTAACAGACTACCTAGGATTTAGTGTTGGTCTAGTTTATGATTTTTTTCTCTTTCAATCTCTGTTGATGTGGTTCAAGCTGTGTGCACAGCTGCAGTTCAATACCCTGTGGGTCACTGCAGATGATCTCTGCTGTTTATGGTCGGTCAGATTTCAGGATATCAAGAGACTCTAAATTTAGAACAATAGAATAACTTGAGTATTTGTTTTTCCTGAACTTTCGTCTTGGTCAGTACTGTTTTCAGGAAATTTCACAATTGTTATACTCTGTGTGTATATGAGAAGAACAAATGTCAAGAACATTTCTTCATGGTTATTCATCCCTTTTAAATCGGTGTTCTGTTAATTCGTGTTGGCAGATTTGTGCAGTTGCCCTTGTCTACTGAAACCAGGGTGGTTTGAATCATGGTCTGGCGCAGCCCATGAGAGTGACCATATGTTGCTGAGCTAAGTAATTGCTCAAGAGGTTCTGTTGAGTTGCCATTATGCTGAAATATCATGCATAGTCTTGAACTGTTATTACTAATCATAATCTCCAAATTTCTGAAGCGCTACTCTAAAGTAAGTGCAAAGCACCAGCTTATTCACCTGTGCTAGAGACGTAATGTATGCTAGTTAGAAATATTCTACCTTGGCTGCTGCTCTTTCAAGTTTAGAATTTACAAAGTACAAAGTATGATTCTTTGTATGGGTAGTTCTAGATTTATGTGACTTAAAGAAGCCAGCAGGATTTCTTATATTTAGGGGTTTAGAGATATGCAGGCCATTCCAGATTTTGAATCCTCTTTCCCTTGAGTTTTACTAGGAGTTTTGGAAATGACATAGCGCAAAAGCGATTGAAAAGCAGGAGTCAGAGACCACTGTTCAGTTGTAGCAAGTGGGAACACGATCGACTTTTCAATATGACGGGCTGTATCTGGTTTAATTGCAAAAAACATGAATAAATTTTTCGAAATGTGAACATTTGAAAGCAAATAATTTACATACATTGCAATTATTAATATTACAAACTTCATATAGGAAAACGATTGCCATATGTAAGTAATTAATTAGCTAATTTAAATGGTACAATTGAATTTACACCTATGCACCTTGCCTAAACCACAACATATACCCTTCTTTACTATCTGTTTACAAACTAACCAGTTAATCATCTTCAAAATTCTGTTTTCAAAAAGTTCTCAGCTCTTGTAAGCTGCTTCAATCTATTCATATAACTTTTGAATACAGAACCAAATCAATCGTTTAAACGTTCCTGACTAGGCTTGCCCTGTAAAGTCATATGCTTTCACAAACCACTTTACAAACTGGCAGGGCAATTATGAAATGATAATATAAAAACTAATGCTTTGCATCTTACATTAAGGATATCCGCAAAGAGGTAGAGGGAAGGGTCACCAATAGGAGTTTTATACTGCGTTGGATCTATTCCCTGTGCTGGACGCAGCAGTATCAAAGTACTTTTCCACACCAGTTTTGCAAAGATCTACAGGTTAGTCTATTCTAGGCCCTAGTACTCTACTGTCTGGAGTACAGACTTAAGCACAAACGGGCAGAGCAATGCCAAATGCAGACGAGGGAGCGATTCAAAGCATGAAAGTTTTTGCACAGGTCATTCATGAATGATCCCTTACAGGGAATCTTGTTAACTGAAATTAGTTTCTACTGCTAGATATTTCACAGCTGAAGTAATGCCATAAACTATCGCTGCCAGATGGCAATTACGATGAACATTCAGAGAAATCATTGCAAGTGCACTACTGAATATGGACAACTGTCAAAGTGACAATGCACTTGGACATTTGTACATCACACAAGACAATCAATGAATGGAGTGAAGGGAGAGAAAGAGCAAATGCAGGAAGCAAAGAAACAACATATAAAGCATTCAGTTAGAACTGTATGCACACAGCATTAAAACCATAGCTTTAAACTTCTGCTGCTATACTCAAGAGGACAGAACAGAATGACTGACAGCGAAAGAAATCAGTCAATGGTTTGAAGTACACTTAACTTTATCTGCATCTACTTTAATGATGAGAGTGTACTAGGTGACTGGGAAACCAATGCAGCTCATCGTTAATGTGTTAGTGACGAGCATGTACTAAAAGCTACTGGAAAAATAATCCCTCTCATTGTTAAAAGATTAACATGAAAAGTACCATAAATAATTTATAAAAAGTTGATGAATAACTGAACGTATGCATAAATTATTCAGTTACTTTCCTCTGAAAACAGTATGTGTAAAAAGTACTTCACAGCAGATACAAAAAACCTGGGAACAACGAATATATTGGGAAAACTAAGATCATAAATTTTTTATATTCATTTACTTGTCACTAAAATCTGCCCTTACAAACCGAGTTTAGATTCCTGGACATGAAATGTGCATCAGCAATTTTAGTACTAAAGGTTCTTTGGTTGTAAGGTGCTTAGATTAAGAGAATCTTTTCCCAAATGAAACTCATTGTCTGAAAAATTACAATCATCAATTGACAATATACAAGCAGTACATCGACTCAAAACAGTCCCTGTGTTACACCATTGTTGATGAACTGAAGAAACGTCCGCGTGAAGATTTTGGCAAGCAAATTAAAGCAGATCATACAGAAAACAGATTTACTTCACTCCTTATACTGCAAACAAATTCTAAACTGTGGTAAATAGACAAATGGAAATATTTAAACTGGATAGAATCAAAAGCAATTCTTGAGAAATGATAAAGTTTCACCACAATAATAACCACAGTTACTGAGCTCACAAAACTGTAAGAGTCGTTTCAGATTTGCTCTCAGCCTTCCAAGTTCTCCTGAATGTTTCAAATTAGTAGTTAGGCTAAAAAACCTTGAGGCAAGCAAGTTCAATTTGTTTTCTTGTCACCATCTGCCGTTTGTGCATCTTCCTTTTCAGCGTTGTTCTTTCGCTCCTTATGTTTGTTTAGCGGATTGTTTCGACACTGCAGATGTAATTCTGTCAACTGAAAATCTCGCTCCACGTTTTCCTGCAAGTTTTAAGAAACACAAAAATACACAATTTCTGAGATGTCAATTTCTAAGAGTACAATAAATACTAGGTCAAAGTAATTGTAAATCCGTATAGCACCTCTTCAAGAGAAACTCCTCAAAGGTACTCTCAACATCAAACAGGCTGGTTTCAAACGTCAAAGGAAGAGTGCCAGAGAAATTCTATGAATCATTGAGTGCTTGAGCAGGCACACTATTCCAACATCTTTTAAAAAGTCCTCTACAATGCAACCCTTTTCCATTTCCCTGGAATCATTAATACTTTTACATTACATACTCTACATTCATTTCTTGACAAATAATTGCCCACTTGAACTTATCAATTCAAGAAACCTTGCAGCAACTGCAAAGGACGTATAAAAAGCCAAAATTTTAACATCAAACAGAAGCCACTGACCATAGAGAAAGTACAAGTGAAAAATGTTGGGAGCTGACAAACCTTGCAGAATATGAACTTTGACACAACGTTTCCCTTGCTGTCAATTGCTGGGCGTCTCCTCGTCTCTTTGCCATTTTGAAACAGAATCACAGTTGGCAGCTGCTTTGACCAAGATGATGTACTAATCTCAAACCTACACACCAATCAACAAAGAAACAGATCATGAAGTAATTACCAAAACTATGCACTGCATTGTCAGCTGGTATAAATTTATAAGTCAGTGGTCAACAGGGGCAACAGCAAGTCACACAAACTGCAAAGGGCAAAGTAAGGAAATCAATCATTCATTCACTCGTCATTTGACGTTACCATTCCTCAGAAGCACAAGCTGGTCATTCGAATGCCTAG
Source organism: Allolobophora icterica (assembly GCA_963556255.1). Taxonomy (NCBI): domain Eukaryota; kingdom Metazoa; phylum Annelida; class Clitellata; order Crassiclitellata; family Lumbricidae; genus Allolobophora; species Allolobophora icterica. Next base: position 84,873,727 of record OY744602.1, read on the forward strand.
ATATTCTTCAGGGGTGAGGGTGCAGTTTAAAGCATATGTTGGTAAAAGTGCACACACAACAGCAGACCACCAACTACACAATGCTTGCAGAAAACTTCCAATTTCGCATAAACAACTTTTACTGAATCACCTACCTCAGATTTACCGTACTGTGACCATTTTTTACATAACACTTGTATGTATACATACATACACACAGTAATGATGATGATAAAAAATTATATTAGCAATAATAATAACTATATTATGTAAAAGTTCCCATTAACGTAAAGCGCATGTGCTTACTTTGTTGCAATATCTGGATACCTTGTCACATCGATTTTTCCAAACTTCAAATTGTCCAGTGTGTACCTAAAATTGTGTGTTGTTTAACAAGTGGAAAGTTATACAACTACACTGACACCAAGTGAATGTTGACAAAGATATTCATAAAAATATAACCATCTGACTACCGGGTTGCTTGATGGTTTTCCCATTAGCACTGTTATCTAGATCAGTGGTTCTTAAAGTGGTGGTCCGCGGACCGGCGCCGGTCCGCGGAGCTCTGGTCACCGGTCCGTGAAAGAGTCCTTAAAAATTCATAATTTTTCAACTTTTGGATAAAACATCAATAACATATGAAAAATAGTTCAGAAAGAATGTGAAACTGGGAATCACATCATGATAATGTACATTGCAAAACTCGATTTAGCTTGGTTTAGCAACTTTAGCAGCAAAACCCTTGAATCCCCCATATTTTGTGTGCGTATCCTCAGGTTCCAATCCCGCGCTTGCCAATTATAGTGGTCCGCGAAAAGCACAATACACGTGGTGCCGGTCCCTAGCTTGAAAAAGTTTAAGAACCACTGATCTAGATAGTAATCATACCCCAAAACTTACATAACAGTCTTAGATGCATTGGCCATGGTCTGTTTACAAATAATATCTTCGAACGCTGGCACCATTTCACAAATAATAGGATAACAAAAAGGTTGTAGCTAACGGGAAGCAATAGAGAAATTTCTCTAGAGACACTGTTCTGCAAACGCAGGGTGATTTGGTTGTTCCCTCATCGCATACTGTCACACTGCAACATGGAAGCTTTGCCATAGTATGCCACTCATGCCCTGCCAGGCTTCCATGCTATATGAATAAGCACTTACAATTACCATTTGCCAAACTAGCATTCAGATGCTCTGAGTGAAATAGGCTAGTTTATTATAATACAATTGGGGTCTGGACTGAAGTGAACTGTAATTCATTCTGAACTATCAAAGTCTGTACTCCAATCCAACCTTCTGAGCATGTTGCTATAAGGTATGTAGCAACGGCTGCACTGAATGAACTCTGCAGTCTATGCACATGATTAGCCAAATGTTATCCAAGTTCCAGAATATAGTAAATAACATTCAGCCAGAATACAACTGAATCTGATATTGCCCTCCTTCCAATGCTCAGAAGTGCACATGATCATATGACAACACCTTGATGGTGTAGAGCAATTATTGTTCAGGAAGGACTTGCTCAACATCCCTACACAGCAACTGCCTTGGACGAGATTCAAACCCATACTCTCCGTGCTACAGGCCGAGCGCTCAAACCAATCGGCCACCGTGCCAAACCAAACTTAAGGTTAATTTAAATTAGATTATGGAACTATGTTAAGTCTGAAATAAAATAATTGCGGCATTAGCTACTGAGGTTCTTGAAATATGCAAAATGATCAGCTAAGTAAGATTCAAACCATAACCCATGTACCATTGTACCTCAAGTTATCAGACAGTTTCATAACTTCAAAACAATTACATCATGCCAGTAAACTTAAAATGATAAATGGAAACACTATTAAAATTGCAAATATACCATTTTGTTAAAAAAAACATCAACAAAGAATCAAATTTCACTTATTTATAATTTGAGTTTGTAATCTCTTACAATACTACCAAGTATGTTGAGTTTCTGCTCTTGGCAATACTACAAGATACACAACTGAAGAGAACTTACTTGGCTGATAGTTCTGCAAAGTCATGGCCAAAACTGACACATGTTGGAGCCCAGGCGGTGTAGAACTCAATCACCCATGTAATTCGTTTATCACGCTCAATTTCATTCTGTGGATCAAATACCACATACCATAAGATCCTGGAAACACTGATGCTATGCAGGTGTATGAAAATCAGACACTGAAAAGACTGTCCAGAGCCACTTATACCAGAGATCATACCACAATAAACTGCCTGGGCTACTGTTTTATGCTTATACATATCTACACAGCACTGTTCAGGCCCTCTCACAGCAAATCCATTCAATCAAACACACAAAAGTCACAAGCAGCTAAAAAAAACTGTTCTAACCTACAACCAAAAGAATATCCACGCATTCAACTGACAACACCATAAATGACTTTTCAGCATCCAAAGAACATGTGGGGCGTGGTGGCTCAGTGGTAAGTTTGGCGCCTTGTGACCGGAGGGTTGCAGGTTCGAATCCCACTCTAGCCGCTGCGTACGGACCTTGGGCAAGTCCTTCACTCGCAGTTGCTCGTGGCGCTTCGGCGTGAAAATTCCGGCACAGTATCAAATGCTGTAGTCGGGAGCGCCTCTGAGTAGTAGTAGACTTCGAGAGGCGCTATAGAAATATCCAGAATAAATAAATAAAAAATAAATAAATGAATGCACTTTACGGGCTTACAAACAATATACAGAAAGTCAAAAGAAGCAAAACGAGGCTGTAATATAGTGTAATAAACATAACTTTAAAACTAGCACCAAGTAATTTTAAAGAAACAAGGCATCTTCTCAACTGCTATTGACAGAGAAGGAATGTACCTCTAGATTTGGTCCTCTGAAGTAGGTCACCAAGTCAGGACCAGTGTAGACTGGCCGTGGAAAAAACACCAGATGAACTACAATGACATTCATACATATTTGTACAATCAGATCAGAGATGACCTTTGAACAGTTTTAAGCAAGCAAAATCATTCTGAAAACACGAAAACAATGTCAATAGAAGAATGTTATCATTCAGCTAAGAATAAGCTGAAACTTAAAGCCAAAGCTATTGTACTTAAAATAATGTCTTACAAATGATGACATTTGTCTTTGCATAATTCTCAACTTCTACTTGACCACTTAAATATCACAGGCATACCAATGTGTGACATCGATAAACTAAGGTATCTAACCTCACCACAGGCAAGCTGGTGCAACCATGGGGTGCTCATGCTGAAGCCACACGAAGTACGGGAATTCACCATCCACCTCAGGAATTGTGGTTATTCTACACTTCTTCCCAAAGTTGCTTATTGTGAAAATGAGGATGAAGAGATCTGAAGTGAAAAGTTCTTTTCCTGATACTGCATTAACATTTTCAGGCATCAACAGATTTTGCATTTGAGCTTAATTCTGACTAGAAAAACACTTGACTGAATTTTCCAAGGATAATCATAGCATCCTTAGCCTTCAATTTTTAAGTGAACTGTTCAAAGTATTTACCAAAAAAGAATTCAAACGCCACTTACATAAACAAGCAAGCATGTAAAGCAGTCCGAAAACTGGGTTTTGTCTCATGAAGAGAAACGTGCTGAGAAGCTTGGCAAACATGCACGCCGTCTCTATGTACGTCGAATAGGAAGCTGGGGAAAAAAATTTAGTAACACTTTATAAAATAAAACTCAATTTAAAATTTTTTTATCGTTTGCCAACACATCACTGTGTTTTCTCAACAAATAAATAGAGCCACTATGCGCAAAATCATAACTCTACTATGGTAACTTCTTTCGTACATTCAAATAATATTGTACAAGCATACATAAGCAAGTTATATCATTCAGAGTTGAGAAGCTCAAATCTAATGAAATACACAACTATCAACTATAATCATATCTGTCACACTATTGATGATGCATGCCATATGATGTTGGTGATTTCTGGTAGTTCGTGGTTGATTGTTTTCTTAAGATTTAACTGCACACTTAATCAAGCAACCAAAATCAAGTGACTAGCATCATCCAACTTAATAGCAGACATGATTCCAGTTCTGTTTTCCAGATCCTTTCAGGCACAAGCAGATAAAAGACCTATTATACATTGTACCCCATGGTTGTGAAGACAGTGATCCAAAAGATTTTGAAGACAGTGCAGTTTCATCTATATATGAGATTGTACAAACAGTTGATTCATCTTTTTGAAGATTGTGACGAGTGAAGATTCATCTATATGAAGCCACAGTATTAAGTACACGATGGTGGCAAATAGAACAAGACTGGAAGCAGTACATATGTGGCAACAAAGAATTCCAAATGTCATGGCATGATAAAATGTCAAATGAAACTATAAAGACAGGAAGGAGGGATAGAGAAACGACAAACACAAATGTCGGCATGGCAAGTGATTCGTATGGACAAAAGAGCCAACGAAGTAATGATCTGATCCCTGACAGGAAAAGAAGAACAAGAAGGAACTGGGTGGAGACCATCAGAGATGATCCACAATGTCTGGAGCTGTTGTAGGATGAGGCAATTGTAACAGTTAAGTTTGAATACATTATAAATTTGCCTACCATTTTTATTTGGAGTAACAATAACTAGAAATATACACAGTCCTCAACTTCCTTACAGTGCTACCTCGAGTGCCATATCAGTACTGCATTATAACACCTAGTACCTTTGTGAGTTGCCTGAAAGCTGCTATATAAATGGCCAGATACATAAATATATACATACATACATAGCAGAACTGCACTGAAAAATCATGTTCTATGGCTACATTTAACTTGGGTGCAAGTTCTCAATCATATCATGTACTAGAATATGCTGACTGACTTGCAACGAGTCATATTCTACAAATCTAAAAATAGTCTTACGCTGTTTCCTGTTCTTCATGACAATAATACATCCCATGAAAGTCAACAGTTCCCATTCTCGCTGAAATAAGAACATGATCATACACTTTTCTTAATAGTTTTTAAGCCGAGTTAAAATTATTGTTGCTCTAACATATACACTACACACCATTTACAGCATTAGTGTTCTATATATAAAAACCAACAGCCTTCTGACTCAAAGCTGAAAACTAAACTATGGCATCATCTGGGTTTTTAAATTTCTTCACAAATTCTTCAGCTTGAACACAACTGCCATGACTTCGTTAGTTGCATAAAATCAAATCAAATCAAATATTCGTTTATTCGTCTAACCATTTGACATAACACAATTGGTAACAATCATAGATAAGTAAAATAATTAATAGAAATCTATCAGCTGTATCTTGTTCATTTCAAAACTAATACAAGTCATGATATAGAACCCTCAATATAAAGTTTTTATCATTTTTAATTGGAAGGGAAAAATTGTGAGCCCAAGGGCGAAAGTGATAGGGAGTGGGTCGGCTCTCTGGAAAGTAAGGGCAAAGAACATGTTGTGGGTTGGATACTACTGCATTAAATAATAATCGATCGTCAGCATTTAAAAAGCAGGATAATTCTGAAACAATGATTAAAATTGATCAACACAAGGACCTTCAGGTGTGCTGACGTACAAACACGTCATTCAGATTCCATGTAAACCGTGTCACCTTGAAAAGGGCATAGTACAAAAAAGGATTACACCACAGAGCACAATGACCCTTTGGCGAAGATACGGGCATCAAAAACCGATGTGGGAACGCCAAATTTACTTTCGGGAATAACAACAAGAAATAAATTATCACCTTTACCAGAGAAGCCTTAAAATACTGTGCGTAAATAAATACTATTATGAAAGGAAACTTCGTGGGCATTAGACAAGACTTGTGGATGCTGAGCGATAATAGATAGACTTCACGCAACTCACCAACTCCAGCTGACAGTCGTCAAAAATCGCCGAGCAGGCCGGTTCGATAGTCTTCAAAAGGAAGAAAATGACGCTAAGTAATATGTTGAAGATGTAATGTGGATGAAGAAACATGTAGACACCTTTTAACAAATCCCCCATGATTGCTAAAATTTATAACTGCACCACTTCTCAACGAAACAGCCAAACAGTCTACTGTCTCCCTCTACCGTAAATCGGACCGACACTGAACCAATGTCTGTATGTTGTCCGTTAAGATTATTTTGATGGTCACCGTAGCCCGTAGAGGGCATTGACCCAACATGTAGGTGACTACAGCTTAACCTTGTTTAAGCAATGTAATGTAATGCAAGTCTTCGGAAATTTAATTTAAGTGGCAAACAAAAGTCGTTGTTTGCCACTTTCTCGAGGCAAGGGTTAACCTCCAATGGGAAGCCTCAACTAATAGGGCCTATTATGCACCGCATACGGTCTACCATATTAATCAATTGAAGCTGTAGACTGGGTAAATGTCAATATGCAAATTATCTCTGCGCCACACAAATGTCGCGTCAGAGAGACCAACTTTTTACCCTGGAACTTGGACCTCTTTTGGACTACTCTCTGGAAGTTTGGAACCCCCTTTGATTTGGTTTGGCCTCCTGGAAATCGGACTTGGACCTCTTTAAATTGGACTACTCTCTGGAAACCCCCTCTGATTTGGTTTGGCCTTCTGGAAACCGGACTCGGGCCCCTTTGGACTACTCTCTGGAAACCCCCTCTGATCTGACGTAGCACTCGTGAATAGGCTGCATGGTGTCCTGCGCTTGGGCTTCGAGTGGCGCTTTAGAAGTTTGGAGATTACGATTACGACTTTTCCCCAGCACTAAACCAAAACAAGTCCTCTAAACTTTAAAGCAAGGTCGTAATTGGTCGCTTTCGGTGCCAGGTCAGAATCTTGGGGTGGGTCAAACCGATCGAGATCTCGAGGCAGCATGCATATAGGCCTACGTGCTCAAATAATTTATTATAATGCTGGGAAGTCAAAATTATATCATTATTATTATTGAGTAGCTATGCCTATAAGGCCTAAAGCTATTTCTATGGTGAAACTGCATGGTAACCGAGAAAAGGTAAATGTAAATGTAAATCTCAAAAAATTTCTCAACGCCACACAAAAGTCACGTCAGAGACCATGCAGCTTAAAACCGGCGCTATATCAAATCAAGTCCGCAATAGCCATGTCCGCCTTGTTCGTTCCGGTGCCAGGTCAGAGGCCGGGGAGGTCAAGCCGAGGTGCTGCATACGTGCATGTGGGCTCAGAACAGAGCCGGATTAACATTTTGTAAGCCTGGTTCCAAAATTGTATAGTAGGCCCCTATAAATATGTTCAATCACTGGCGGCGATCTTAATTGTTTGGCAGGTGGGGGGGGGGACACGGGACACTTTTGAACCGATCTGGTCAAGAAAAGTGAAAAAAAATTCGTGCTCATGTACGGAAAAAATGTCTTGACCTTTTTGGTGTTCTTCAAAATGAGGGGGCAACTCTATATATAGTGTGTCCCAAACTCTTAAAGGTGGCCAGAGGTCTTGTCTCCCTCGAACCCCCGGATCGCCGCCCATGTGTTCAATCAATAGGGCCTAAGCGGTGACGAAATTTAAATTATAGCACAGATATTTATGAATTTAAAACTGTTTACGACGTACTTTCATAATAGAAAAACTGTGAACAATACCCTGAAAATTTAGCCATTGCACAATTTCACACTCTATGTTCATAAGTGTTAAATTTGTCAGTCTATCTTGTCCCTGAAATAATAGTTAAAAATTAGAAGGCAGCATACTAATGCAAATGGTAGGCCCCTTATTAATGACATGTTTGGTAGGCCTGGGTCCCGGGACCCATGCAGTGGAACCATAGTTAATCCAGGCCTGGCTCAGAATAGCCCGACACTCACACCTATTTCCGAAACTATTAGCTTATATCGCTACTATAAAGTTTATACATGTAGGCCTAATTATATCGAGGTACTGTATTGCAGCCCACCCATGGACTTTAGGAAAGAGAGAATATACTTTTGTTATGTTAATTCTCTTATAAATATGAGTGATATCCACATTTGTTGGGCTCATATAATTAGGCCCATTTCACAGTATAAATAATTATTTATACACTGTGCCCATATATATGGGGAGGCCCGTAGAGTAATAGATTACACACTGGCGTGAAGAGCTGATCAGGTACCAAGATCGAACCCGGTAGACCCGTAAGGTTTATTTAGCCTTCCACTCGCTAGGTGGCAGAGGTTAAATGAATGTAGGCCATGATTGTGTGGCTGCCGCTTAAACAGTTATATTCGACTCCTGTAAAACTGTACACTGTTATCATGTGCTTCTACTGTAGGCCTATACAATGTTTGTATACGGCGCCCTGTGTGGCTGCCGTTTCTACTATATGCATGTTCACTGCACAGCGCAGTGCGTTTGCAGGCGCTTAATTAAAGAACAGATTATTATTATTATTATTATTATTATTATTATTATTATTATTATTATTATTATTATTATTATTATTATTATTATTATTATTATTATTATTATTATTATTATTATTATTATTATTATTATTATTATTATTATTATCACAATAATTATTATTATTATTATTATTATTATTATTATTATTATTATTATTATTATTATTATTATTATTATTATTATTATTATTATTATTATTATTATTATTATCGCCCGAGGTACGAAAATCCCTCAGGCTCTAAGAAACTATAAAAAGAAGTGTATTTAAGCTTGGAGCACGCCGTTCTCGTCTCCGGGGTGTGGTGTGAAGGTGCCTCTAAAAGCAATGGCGTTAAAACGTTGGAGACAAATTGACAGTCTCTGGAAGAGGTAAATTGTCTCCCTTGGATCACCTGAGACTGTCATGGTGCACTTTCGGCATCAGCTGCCATGGTGCACATTTTGCACGATGCGTTTCCACTCTTGGCCCACGCGAAAGTGACTGGATTAAGTTTCCGTAGGATCTATAGGCTCTTAGATATAACGCAAACGTAATCGTAAACTAAAAATGTCAACAACAAAATCAAATCAAATATTCATTTATTGCAGACATTCCTATCGACACCAACGCGATAGGATTAGGCCTACACGGTTTTTAAAAAGTCAGCAATTGTAGGCCTAATTAACTCGATCGGACCTCGAGACTGTGACGGTTAACACATTTAAAAATAAATGCTATTTAAAAGCTAAGTGCAAGGCACCACGCAATTTATTCAGAAGCGCTGCGTCGTGTCAGAGGGGTTGTCCAGAAATAACCAATTGAGTGACGGTCTAAGTGTGATTGCCAACAGTGCGTAGTTCCTCGAATTTGGCGCTCAGGGTGGTATATTTATATATTTATATACAGTGCTTTTTTTCTAGAAAAAAAGGTTCCGGAACGGAACAATAGGTGCCGGAACGCAACAATTATGGGCGGGCTAAAATCACGAGAAAAACGGGATTGGGGGTTGGGAGGGGTCTCAATAAACACTGAAAACAGTTCAAAAACACTTAAATTAAATTAAAATAACTAAATTATTGTTTTAATTATTAAAATAAATAAATTATTTTTTATGAGCTGAAAAAGGTGCCGGAACGCCGTACCGGCGCGTTCCGGCTGAAAAAAAGCCCTGTTTATATATAAGGTTACGCACAATCAATTCGGCAATGCTCCTATATCTCGTGAAAATTTGACGCGGTAGTCTCTCGTTCACTATCATCACAACCACCTCGTTGATCACCACCATGGTGAAAGAAATACAATAGTGGATCCACTCCGTCGAAAAATTGGTTAATGATAATTACATTCGCTAGGTGCCACCAGTGGCGTTCGAAGCGCGACCTTAATCGAATACACATACAGTTAACGCGTACGCTCGCAAGTTTAAAGTACCTGGAAGTGCATGTAAATGCCACGTAAGTGCCATTACCAGTAAAATGCCACTTCCTCTGACATTCATTTTGGAAATTTATATAGCGCCTCTCTAAGAGACCTGCTTATAGGCGCTCCCAGCCCAACTGAGGAGCGGGCCTGAGGGACCAATAGCTCCCCATTAGTCGCAGAGCGCAAGGCTCTGCGAGAGGCTAAGTCACGGGTGGTGATCATGGGGGTGGGAGGGGTCGAGGGGGACAAGACCCCACCTCTAACTGTGGGGGGACACGCCATGCATCGGACACACACACATTTTGAAGAAACACCAAACGAAGTCATCAAATTTTCACTCGCGAAATTTTTTAACCTTTTTTGACCAGTCTAGATCAGTTCAAAACACTTTTTTGACCAGATCAGTTCAAAAGTGTCCCCCTCAAACAATATGGCCGCCACTGGGCTGAGTCAGAGTTGCGCTCAGAGGCAGGAAGCCAATGCAGAACGTCACGCATATATGCCTAGGCAGAGACTGGGGCGTATTTTGGAATACCCCCAATAAGTCTAGCAGCAGAACGAAGGACCCGTCCCAGTCTCCTTATTAGGCCCTCACCCCCGCACCCCCTCGTGACGCCACTGTTCTATGTTACCAACAACCTACACCTCTGGGTTTGGGGGGTCAGGTTGAAAAAAATTATATGTGAGCCTATATAGGTCAGACTAGTTCCAATTAAATGTTTTTGAATTTAATGCCTTCCGTCTTCCTTCTCTTCCAGCCCCTTTCTCATTTTTCTCTCATTAGATCATCATTTATTCTCTCCTTGTTTGCTTATTCGTCCTCCGGTCTTTCAACCAATAGGGCCTACCCGCTTGGCTTCTCTCTCGCCTTGCATCCTTCTAGCTGTGGAGATCCACTGTGCTGATGATTCATCCTCTGTGCCTCTGTAGGCCTATACTTTCTTATATATATATATATATATATATATATATATATATATATATATATATATATATATATATTCACGTAGGTTCAAAGTCCTGGACTATCTTCTGTTTAATATATAAAGTTCATTAGTGTTATTGTTATACTGTTTCTGAGTGGAAAATACTGTAGAAATTTATAATATTTATGAAATATTTCTGATATATTCAAATATTGGGGGGATATAAGGACCTCCGTCCCCCACCTCAAATTTCGGATGGGACCGTCCCCTCCTGTCCCCCCTAAGTCTCCGCCCCTGTGCCCTCCCCACCAGTCAAACAAGATCGCCGCCTCCTCAAACATACACACACACACATACATATGTAATTACACATATACATGCATACTGTCGCACTTTCTCCCGACCACTGATTTCACATATAGGATGCTGACTGTTGGTCGAGAGTGGTGAATAAGCTTTAACTCTACGCACTGCAGAGCTCCGTTCACGTCATTGCATTATGAACGTAATACATGGCAATTAAATTTCTCTACAATATATACATACATACATACATACATACATAATTACATACTAAAAAATCAAATTGTCCGGTTTTATTTTATCACTTTCTTCATATTTCGTCATTTTATTTTCCTCATGAAAGATCACATAGTGATCATCGTCTACTTCGTGGTGGGGGGACGTCCTGTGTAAATTTCAAATGGGGGGTATGGCCGGATTGGCCCCTTTAGATCCGCATCTGAGGCCTAATGCCCATGGAAATGATCACACTGTCAGTACAGTATTGCTAGGTAATCAGGTATATCCAAATAGACATACCTGATTACCTTAAAAGTCGATAGCAAGTCGCTAAGTCAGTCGATAAGTCTAAGCGACTTAGTCGACTGAGTTGCTAAGTCAGTCGGTAACTCCTTAGCGACTGACTCCGGGTACTACCAGTCACATCTCAACTTCTCCAACCGAATTATATCCAACACAGCATCACGTCTCTGGAACGATCTCCCGCCTGAGCTCCTCAGAGTCGGACCTCATTTGAACTACTCTCTAGAAATATCCCTCTGATTTGACGTAGCGCTCGTGAATTGGCTGGTTCCCTGCGCTTGGCCTTCGAGTGGCGCTTTAGAAGTTTGCCTATTACGATTATATTCTTGTAAAGGACATCAACGGGCCGCGCTGTGTAAGTTTCTAGCGCCACCTACCGAATGCAAATAAGTCTAGTCAAAAGTATTATATGGCAGGTATAGGAAGTGCACCCACTATCTATATATCTTTCACCATGATCACCACTAACACGCAAAAATAATGAATATTCTATGCTACTTATACCGTGACGTCATATCCGACGAATAAGAGAGAACGTTGCATCGGGTATCATTAGGTCGGTTCCAATATATGTTTGATCTGTACCGGTTGGAGGCGATGATTTAGAAACAGGTTTCGAGAGTGATATTGTTCGTAATATACCAGATGCGATTTAATTGTTTTAAGTAAGATCGCTTCTGCCAAAGACAGCTGCTGTGGATATCCGCGGCCCTTCCTTATAAGTTTATTATGTTTATAGTTTACAGCATTGCATTTTCTTGCCCTTAAGGTAGTGGGACGTAGTTAGATGATACACTGTTCATGTTTAATCGCGCGCATTGAGTCTCGTCTGTAATTTCGAACTTGACTGTTTTCTTAGTTTAAAAGTTTGGACTGCTAGAATAGGTTCTGCCAAAAATTGACAAATTTAACGTCGACCATCTTTGTCTTCAGACTTGCTGTGGGAGGCCATCTGTTTATTTGAGGAAACAACGAAATAGTTCTTAAAGGGTTGTTAGAGACAGTCTACAGCTGTGTGATACTTCTAACTAATCAACTAGTAGGTAATGAAAAATTATACGTGGTTCTTGAGTACTAAAACTACCGCTTGGATTAGTTTTCATATTGCCAGTTGAATCTGAACAACCGGGAGGTCAGTAATCCTGTAAGTCAACGTGCACTTGATTGTGATTAAGCCTTTTGTGGATCTTAAATTCAACGTATAGTTGAATGCACGTGTTGAAGCCAAGTAAAATTTATAGCCGCTTCTACACATTCGAAAACTCGAAAGTAGAATCATGAGGACTATACTTGTCATAGTTTCAATTTTTGGTTTGGCAAAACCAGAATATTACACTGATTACTGGGCTGTTCATGTGGAAGGAGGCCCAGATGAGGCACGGAATCTAGCAGAACGTCATGGATTCACATACGTTGACAAGGTGAGGTTCACTTTCTATGTGATATTTTCTATGACTGGCTGAATGTCGATGTGTTGGCTTTTAACCTACTTGTCTGGGCTACAAATCCCATGTGAAAATGACCAATCCTTGAAGAGGCTTGCGTAACTTGTGGGTAAGGTTATTGTGCTGGTGGCTTGCTGCTATGAGGGTTTACCTTGTGGTCCCTCTGTGTTCTTCCAATCTGGAACATGTTCATCTTGACCATTGGCAGAGTCTTTGATGCTAATGAAGTTTTTCAGAAGTGATAAATGAAAATGAGAAAATATGATGTGTCATTATTACCGACTCCCCGGTTTGCCCATATCTCTACTTACATGCTTGATGTCCTTCACTGGCTCCCTATTGCTGCGCGCATCCGTTATAAGATCCTCTTTTTTGTCTCTAAATCTAAACAGCACTGCCCTGAAATATCTCTCGAACTATGTGCGATAACCGCTATCTGCATCTTCTCGCTCATTGCGCTCTGTAAATCGGCTTGATCTTTTTGTTTCCAGGGCTAAAACTGGAATGACCTTCCCCTCTGCTCAGGGCTAAACTAATGACTGGCTTTTCCTCATCGGTCTCGCGTTCCCTAAAGGCATTTCTGTTTCCCCGGAGCTTCTGTGCTGAGAGCGCCTCTGAATAGTTATTCTGCGAGAGGTGCTTTATAAATTTCTAGATAAAATACAATACATTATGGGTTTTGTGTGTGTGTCACACAATATGAACAGCTTGATTTAGAACATCATCAGCCAGTGCAATGTATATTAGAGTTGAGGGGTATTTTAAAGGTACTGCTCAGATACATAAAAACCTGTATAAATTATATACATGCATTTGTTCATACATACATACGTACATGCATATGTGCATGCATACATGTATGCAGTGTTCTGCACTCCTTTACAGCATTTTGGAGATAATGCTTTATTGTGCACTAGAATGTTCTTTTGGAATGATCTGTCGCTTACCAGAAATATCACAGGAAATATTTTCAGCTTATTGGATAAGGATGCAACTTTCTGTTTCTGTAACATGAGCATGCATCTTTGCATTTGAGAGGATGTTACAAGGACCATGTAATTGCTCAGTTACATACACACTTTGATAAAAGAGTACTTTCTGGTTTCTTGGAAGTTAATACTCACACTCAATGCCTTATGTTTTAGATTATGCCGGATTTCTATCATTTTCAACATAGAAAGGTGTCAAAACGGTCTATTAATCCAAGTCATCAGTTTCATGAGCAGCTGGCACTTGAGCCACAGGTAAGATAGTAGAATTGGACGTGCATTTGACATTGAACTTGGGCATGAATAGAAGTAGAAGAGCAGTTCCTTAAGCTGGCCGCGACAGGCAGCCATGAACACGAAGTGTTAGTAAATTATTTTACAAGTCTATGAGGGTGGTAGGTCATTTGTCTTCTCTACCTGCCATCAGTATATGGTCATTATATTCATTTTTTAGCTGTGTTTGCTAAGGGGCACAAGTGGTGCAGAAATCTGAAAATGTTTCTAAGTACCTCTCTCTGGGTTACAGTTCAAACACTCTGACCACTGGATTATTCCACATTTTGGAGGATTCAAAATGAACTGAACGTTGTAATAGGAATCGCGTGGGTACATTTTTTAAAACACCAGAAACAAAAATATATATATATATATATATATATATATATTGTGCTTTTATGAGGTTCCTAGAAGTTGGTATAGAAATGACCAGATATGTATGTACATTTATTTATCAAGGAATACAGTTTAACTATGCTTTTTATTTATTAACTATTTATTTTTATTTGAAGGTGTTGAACAAAAAGTTAAGTTATTTAAGAATTCAATTATGGTGTTTACTTTAATGATCACTGGTACTGTTCTGCAGAAAGCTGGTTTTGAAAATAATTAGGCAAAACGGGAGTTTGCTTTTTAGTAGAAATCTTGATGAATGGTTTTATGATGCACAGCATTCATTCATTAGATTATTGCTTATGTAGAGAATATCAGGAAAGCAAAATGAAACTGACGTCACAATACAAAAATCTTGAGGAAGTTGTCTGATGCATTCCAAAGTCAGATCAGGAGACATTTTAGCTGTCGTTATCAGCTGCTGTTTTTCCATGACGTACTTCAAGGTTATCGTTATTAACAGGTGGCTTTTTGGCCAGAATTCTTTTAGGCTGCTTTATCATAGTATATTAGACTATTTAATTGGTAGCACGCATTCTTGGACATTCTTGGTAGCTGGTCGAAAGCTTTGGAATACACTGTTCATTCAGTTTCTTAGTGTCATTCATGTCTAAACTTAAGACAAGTTGGTTTAATTGAATACCTACCGCAGCCTGACTTCTGGTGTCTCAAAGCTATCAGATTTTGACTGGGCTTCTCTAGTGGACTGTGCTTTTTATTACTGTTTTATTTTAAATGCCCATCGACTGATGTCCTGTGCAGTATACAATACAATGCCATACAATGAAACTGTAATTTGATAATGCCGTACTTCAGAAGTGCCCATTGAAGCCAGGCAACCGTTAAGAGCCGTAAGTATACTGGAAGAGGTAAGTTTACAGCAAAAGACAGTCTCAGTAAGATAGTTGCAAACTTGAGGAGGTAGAGAGTTCCAGATGGAGTGACCGGCAACAGTTAGTGAACGCTAGCCACAGACAAGACGTATACCAGGAACAACAAGATACTTTCCAGCAGATGCTGATCGAAGAGAGGAGTGACCTTTAACAGCATTGCATGGAAGATGGTAGGATCGCAGATGACCTGCACATGCTCTGTACATGAGGAGTGCCAGCTTGAAGAGGATACGCTTACAGACAGGAGGCTATTGTGGAGAATGAAGAGCAGGTGTATTATATGGTCTCGGTCTGAGAGTTCAAGACACAGTCTTCCAGCCTGATGCAATATTCTAGTTAGAGGAAGTAGTTTGCATTCAGGGAGACCATAGAGTATGGAGTTGCAGTAGTCAAGTCGAGTCAGAATGAGGCAGTGTAACAGTCGGAGATCATAGATAATAGATCACTCAAATCTGAGATATTTAGCTGTGGCTGGATAGATAATAGATCACTCAAATCTGAGATATTTAGCCGTGGCTGGATAGATAATAGATCACTCAAATCTGAGATATTTAGCCGTGGCTGGATAGATCATAGGTCACTCAAATCTTTTCTTTTGCCATGGCTGGACTGGGAGCGCTCATGAGTAGGTATCTTGAAGGAGCGCTATATAAATTTTCAGAATGAATGAATGAATGAGTCAAGTCGAGTCAGAATGAGGCAGTGTAACAGTGTTTTCAGTGATGCTGAATCCAGAGTAGAGTGAAGCTGTCGTATTCTTCGTAGGTAAAACAATCACGCCCAACAAATGGCGGCTATTTGAGGTTTTAGGGAATGTGTTGAGTCAAAGATTACTCCAAGATCCCAGACAGTGGATAATGGAGAGAGTAGAGAGGAGGAAATAGGGAGTAGGAGCTTAGAGGAACGGTCAAACCAGATGAGCTCGGACTTGTCAGGGTTAAGTTTGAGGCGCTTAGACATTAGACAGACTCCATAGCATGATGTTATCAATGCAGGCACAAAGTCTCTTTGTCACATCTACAACTTCATTTAGTCGCATTATGTAATGAGATTATTATTCGATTAGATTGTATTAGAGTCTGGGGTTGCCTTCTGTGCGGAAGACATGTAATGGTTTCAAAGTTTTGTAAAGTAATGTTTGTAGTCTATGGGCAGCAGAGCTTCTGTATTTAGCTTTTGAATGTTTAAGAATTTTTATGGTAGAGAGGCATGCTGTGGTGGGACATGTTATGGTGAGGGATTCTGGATGTGTGGGCTGAGTGAAATAAGAATAAAGGAAAACTTTCAGGGAGTGCTTGCTGAGGGACTATGTATTACGTGGAATGATAAGATGCATGTCTCCTGCTGGTGTTGCATGAAATGGGGGAGGTGTGAAGGTTTGTCTGTTAACCCTGGGAAATACCAAAGTTACTGTTGTTTAGATATTGAGCAGGAACATTGTTTGGTGCTTGTACTTTTAACGTGTGGTCTAATAATTTCCATTTGACATTGTTCTACACATTAGGGTACATTTGAGTGTGAATTGAGAGTCTTTTTAGTGTTCCAATGCTATTTTGCTTGAGTTATGAGTCCTTAAATAGAGTTATATGGTGAAGGAAGCCATTGAGAGATATATTTTAAAGCTATGTTTTGTGAAATAGCCAATTCCTTGTAAAGCCATTAACCCAGAAAGGAGCTTGTCCATTTGTTGAATTGCTGTTGTCCTGCTTGCACTTGAGTTAGAGCATCCTTCCAGGCCAGGATGACACCCCTGAGGGTTATTACTGAAATAGGCATTTAAGAATGAATGATTGCCAGACCCTAAGTCCACTACTTTGTCCATGGGACAAAATCAATGGTGGACAGACTACAAAATGTGACCCTTATATGTCCATTTGGAAGGGTGTAGCTTGAGTCAAGTAACAGTTCTACTGATGTATAGTATAACCTGTGCTTTAGAGCTCTGACACTTAAATGTATACTGACTGCAACCTTACATTAAATTACACCAGAACCTTCTTTTAATATGCATCATCATCATCATTGATTCCAGACACTGTTCATTTGGCTGTGATGGCTGTAAATTATATTTGGTCATTCTTCCACTCCAGTGCTCTTCTCCGAGTGGTATTATGTCTTCATTTACATTGTGTGTCCATCCTATCCATCATAGTCTTTGCCTTATCTTGCTTCTCTTTGCTTGGAATCGTGCCTGCATTTCCTCGTTGGGTCTGGTCAATGGATAATCTTTCCACATGACTGGAGCAATTTGAGCTTTCATGAATGAGTAACCTGATCGAGAAGAATTATATAGGAAATTCTGATGTTAGATCATTGCACGAGAACATTGACGAGATCATTATCCGCATTAGTTTTGATACTATTAGTTCTGATAGTATCAGTTCCTGAATCCTGATGGTATCAGTTCTGATAATATCAGTCCTGATGGTATCAGTGTTGGTACTATCAGTTCATGATGCTTTTTGTGGTTTCCCTTCTTCCTCCTTCAGATCTTCTGTAGTGCCTTCGATAGGATCCGCTGAGAAGTCATTCTTTCCATTTGACCATTCATGTGCTAATTGTAATGTAGCTTCCTGTTTGTGAATGTTGCTTGTTTCTAAGCTCAGATTTCTAATCGCAGTCAGATGTGCAGTGCATTTCATTTACACTGCTGCATAAAATGCATATTGATGAGCTTTGGAAGCTTAATTGAATGGAGCAAATATATTACGGTAACTTAAGCAGCCGTTCAGCTAAACCAAGTGAAAAATCGTCAGCAGCAACTTTAAAAATACAGCTGATAGAAGTAAATGTACACGTTTTTCTATAGCAACCATATGGCCTCGAGCCTGCTCAGTTTTAACGATTTGATACTTAGGTGAGATCCTTCACCACTGCTGATAGAATCAGACCTTAATCATGAGTAACTAATCCCCAGAAGTTACTGCACAATGTGTGGAGCCTTGGCATGGCAGTGATAAAGGCAACAGTGGTGGGCGTAAAGTGTTACTGGCTTTTGTCTTCGTCTGGTCCTTAGCTAGACAGATGGCTGCTGGCTTACGGATTACCTGCAGTGGGAATGCTGAATACTGAATTACCCTCAGGGTCCTGTATTGGGAAATGTTCGTTTTATTTGGTTCGGTGATGACTTCGCCTGGGACGCATTCTTATCTGGCAGTGGCGCTGTCTTGCAGTGTGTACTACAAGTGAAGGGAAATTTTTAGGCTCTTCACGGTGCTATATAAATGCCTTGTTGCATTACATGTTGAGTTAATGGTTTCACTGTTGGTTTCAGGAATGTTTGTATGTGTGAACGCATGCATTTATGTATGTGTGTATGTATGCAAGTGCATATGTATACATGTATGTATGTATTTGTGTATGTATACATGCAATTATATATGTGCTGCCTGTAAATGATGCAGCAGTGGTACTCAAGCAGTGCATTAGAGAGAGTTTCTTGAAAGGTACTCTATACCATGTGTACATTTTCTCAAATTTTTGTAGATAAATTACCCAAGAATGAAAGGATTTGCTTATTATGTTGACCCTTGAACTTGATGAGTATCTGGTGCAGTGGATCATATTTATGTAAAATCTCCAAAGTCACATTCGTACTTTTGTGCATAAGATAGTTAGTGTTGGATACAGTTTTCAGTTTGTCTTATAATGTAACAGCTGTAACACAGCCTGTAAAGAAAGTTCTTTACAGGCTGTGTTACAGCTATACATGCATAAGCCTTTTAGAAGTTCTACAAGGATGTAGATGTCTGTGTAGAACTCTGATTATGTTATATTACATTCGTTTCTGGCTATAAAGGATATGGTTCTGAAAGCCAGAAATATGTTATGTGTTATGTTCAGTGCTTTCCTCATCCTTAGTCCAAGTTTTATTGTCTTTATTTATGTCGTCTGTACAATATGGTGTTGGTCTTTCATTGCATCTCTTTCCTTCAAAACCGTGCGTGCGTGCTTCGTTTGGTATCCGGTTATTAGGCCTTCTTTGGAATTGATGAGACTGACGGAGAGTCCCTGTTGAATGACTTCCTTTAGTAGAGATGAAGTCTGTCACATGCGATCTGTGCCATGGGCTTCTACTTTCTATACCTTTATTTTGTCAGAGGTTGGAGACAATTTTGTGCGATCGTCATCTTGTGTAATGAGGTCTAGAGCACCTCTGGTGGGTTTTTGAGAAGAGGAGCTATATAAATAAGCAACTACAAATTACAATCTAAGGACTATCTATCGTCTTTTGATGTTAGGTAGTCTTGAGGTTCGTGCAGTTTTTCATAGCAGGCTCATTTCCATCATAAGTGTGCTCATACTTTCTGTGATATACTTGTATTATCAGCATCCATCATTTGAATGGATTCATAGCCAATATTTATTTTACATGTGCTTTTTAAAAATAAGTCTTCCATAACCAGCAGACGAAAATAAGTTTATGTACATTTTGTAGTTTTCCTAGAAAGCTGACAACTAAACTTACTGTGAAAAGGAATTTGTTTTCCTAGCCAAAATGTTTTTACTGTTGAGGTTCTGCATCCGTCACCATGGCTTTATCAGGATTAGTAGTTGATTGGGTCTTCTCAGAGTTGTTTTTATATGCCAGCCTGGACTTTAAACGACTAATCCCTTTCTCAATCTCAGGGGCTTAGAGTGTCCTCTAGACTTACAGGGTTTCTTAGGGTTTACAGAAGTGAATTCACTGAATTGTCTTTGGATGGAATGCATATTTTATCCTGTTCATTTGCCCTACGTTTATCCAACATTTTGTGTGTTCATCCGTCCTTCCCTCCACTTGCCTGTATATCATTATCCATCCATTTTCAAACATTTAATTTCTAATGTCTGACAATTTATCAGTCCTTTAACCCATAAAATCATGCCTCTATCCATCTAACCATTTTATATCCATTTATTTAAATCCTGTAGATTAGAACGACCTAGAATTTGGCCATGCATCTGGCCATGCATCCATTGCTCTGTTTAGCCTGTGTTTTTAACATTCGCTGTAGTTTAATTTTCTTATCTTTATGGTGCTGTTGTATTCAGATGAAGATATAGGGTGGGACAAGGCTTTGCACCAATTTCCCAGGCTTTTATATCAAATCTGTTTTTGCATGACTGTTGCTTCTCTTAGATGTGCTGGTACTGATTACCAATGTTTATCATGAATTCTATGTATATATATATTTATTTAGATTATGTATATATAATCTATATGTAAAACTATGCTAACACGCCAGCGTAACTGCATAGATAGCCAAATTATTTAATCATTTCGGAGTTCAGTTTCCTGACAGCAGATGTGATGTTTGTTTATCTTGTGATTTATCTAAGTTCATAATTGGAGTTGATTATCATCTTCTTTTCATATGCATGTCATGTTCGATGGTTTGGACATGTGGGAGTGTGCCAGCTGACCAAATGCACACAAATTCCACACAATGCACTACATGTAAGATTCAAAGGAGAGAGAAACAAAGGCAGACCAAGAATGCACTCCATAGACAATGTAAATGAAGACGTAACAAGACTTGGACTAACATTGAGAGGACCACTGGACTTGACAAATTACTGAGGACAGTGGAGATCATTTGTTTGCGCCCATCACCGATGATGATCATCATCATATTCTTTTAATTAGACCATTCATCATTTTGTCAGAATATATATTATCCATCCATTTTTCTGCCAACTAACCCACCCAACAAACCAGCCAATTTTCATTTGTAAATAAATGTAAATGGAAAGGTTTTTCTGTAGGAACCATATGGCCTCGACCCTGTCCATTTTTCAATGAACTGATCCATTGAAATCTTTCACCACCGCTGGGTGCCTTGTCGTTAATTAGGGTCCAGGTGTGCGGAATTTGTCTATTGATGGAACCAGTTGTCCACCCACCCAGCCTCCGACCCATCAATCTGTCCTTCCACGAACATGCATGAGCTGCAATATGCTTATGGGTGGTACAAGATTAAGTAAACAGGGAGCAGCTCCAAGTATTCTGTTTGCCCTCCTCGCCCGGGATTAATCTAGATTAATGTGAAGTGGGAGAATGCCACAATGCCCATGACAATAGGAGACTGAAGGAGATGCCTCTTAACCCCATTGTTAAATTCTGTGTTAGGTGAAATGGTTGGAACAGCAGATGAGTAAACGAAGAGTGAAACGAGACCTCTACAGTGGCTTGTTTAATGATCCCATGTGGCCTCGCTTGTGGTATTTGGTAAGTTTCTTGTTTGTTGTTTAATGATCCGATGTGGCCTCACTTCTGGTGTTTGGTAAGTTTCTTGTTTGTTGTTTAATGATCCGATGTGGCCTCGCTTGTGGTATTTGGTAAGTTTCTTGTTTGTTGTTTAATGATCCCATGTGGCCTCGCTTGTGGTATTTGGTAAGTTTCTTGTTTGTTGTTTAATGATCCGATGTGGCCTCACTTCTGGTGTTTGGTAAGTTTCTTGTTTGTTGTTTAATGATCCGATGTGGCCTCGCTTGTGGTATTTGGTAAGTTTCTTGTTTGTTGTTTAATGATCCGATGTGGCATCGTTTGTGGTATTTGGTAAGTTTCTTGTTTGTTGTTTAATGATCCGATGTGGCCTCGCTTGTGGTATTTGGTAAGTTTCTTGTTTGTTGTTTAATGATCCGATGTGGCCTCGTTTGTGGTATTTGGTAAGTTTCTTGTTTGTTGTTTAATGATCCGATGTGGCCTCGCTTCTGGTGTTCGGTAAGTTGCTGTGAACTTGAGGTCTGTAGTGCAGACTGGTTTAATTCATCTTAGTCACGAAGAATTAACTAACGCTGTAGCACTTAGAACACAGTCAATGCATAGTCACGAAGAATTAACTAACGCTGTAGCACTTAGAACACAGTCAATGCATGTGCACACTATGTCTAGTCAGATCTTATCACACTCCCTTACTGTTACCAATGTGTGGTTTCTCGTACATCAGGCTTCTTTAATGTATTTATAGAAGTGTGACACTCATGCGAGAATGCTGAACCATTTGTCCAAAGATCTTCGATCATATTAACGTGATAGATTGGAATGGCAACACAGTGAGATTGGAATTGACCATTGGAATGGAATGCAGAATGAGAAATTTTTGTGGTAGCTGGTAGCAGCAGAAAGCAGACCAAGACAGAACAGAGAGAAGAGGAGGTCATGCAGATGAAGAAAACATATAAAGAGCAAGAGAGAAGAGATAAATGGAGAGAAAGGAAAGGAAGAGATGAAATGACCAGAGATGTACAGCAAATAGGACGTTGTATTTTTAAAACAAGCCACTGCGATTTTCAGATGCATTTTTTGTACAATTGATTTTTAGTATTCAGCTTTTACATAAACTTATATTTTGCCTGCTATTGATGTTATTGGTGACATCGTAGGCATAAACTTTATTTAACTTTTATTGCATCTTTTTATCTCTACTCTGGCAAGTTCTTCCGTGATATGTATGAAGAAATTATTCTAAACGCATTCTTCTTCATGCGTTTCTGCATTATTTGAGGTCACTTGCTGAGACGATGTGTTAATAATGCTTGCAACTGTGGATTAATTGAGACAACCTGTTGAGAAAACGCGTCGATTGTACGTGTTATTGTTTCCTTTCTTTCTGATGATTGATGAAGCATCGTGACGGTGGGCTAGACATGAACGTGGGACCCGTTTATACCAAGTTCAACATAACAGGCCGAGGAGTGAGCGTCTCAATCCTAGACGATGGCATTGAGAAGGACCATCCGGACTTAATGAAGAACTACGTAAGCGCACTAAAAGTTTTTACTTATTCCATGTACGTTGAAGCAGTGTGTTCAGTTTAATTGCTTTACTTGCAGAGTTTGTGCAATCCTCTTAAATTGGTCAGACAGTTACACCTGAAATTTGAAAATTAAGTCAAAATATTTGTCTCAAAATACCATCTGATTGATTTCCAGGAGATCTTAGAACTGTGAAACAGTGCAATTACAAAAGCAATATGCTTGACAACAAGAAAAAGGAGAGCTCCAGGCAGCAATAAATAATCTAATAAATAGTGCACCTTATAGAATAAATCTAATAAATAGCTAATAAATAGACTAGCCCATCAGAGATGCCTCCCGGGTGATTGCCCAAAGAGCTGTGCCATTTGGCCGATACCCATCTGTTTTTGGCGGTTCGCGGAGGACCAGGACATGTCCTTCATGGGTTGCTCCCCCCAATTAAGCCAGCAGTTTACAGCCTGCACCCCAGATGCCATGACCGGGTGCTGCCAAGAGCAGACAATCAGATGAGGAAAACATTTATGGTCAGTATGTTGTTCACATATTAAATTTATCCTGATGCATGCACCTTGATGCTTGTTCACCAGAGTGCTGTTTGGCAGCTGGTTATATTAAAGACTATACTTACTTACTTGCTTAACATTATTATGCTGATACATGCATGTGTCAGGTCTAAGCATTTAGTGTGTTAAGGTGAGCTTTATGAAGAGCTGGTTCGTACTATGTGTTATTCTTAAGATTCACAAATTGGAAAGGGTATAAAAGCTACCCAAAACCAGAACTTGTATATCAAGTGGTTATCACTGTTAACAACTGTAGATTGACTTCCATTTGAGGGCAGTTTGTTTTCCATGCTGTGTGGTCAGCAACAGATAGCAGCAGTTGGTTGTTGGGCCAGCTGTTCTGGAGTAAAGGACCTCAATTCAATCAATATGTAAATTTATCGTTTCATGGTAAAGATGTCACAGCTGCACATACAGCTGATATGTCTTCATGTCCGATAGGCCAACAATTACTGTTCAAGTCAGACTCCTTCTGTTCTCCTGGTTTGATTAATTGAACAGCGGGGAGGAAGGCCCATGACAGAACAGTGTGGTATCACATTGTGGACATTGCTATGCTCAGATGAGTTCACAGAGAGAGATGGGGGATGGGGGGGGGATGGAGGGATGGAGATTAATTGAACAGGCACTAATTAAATTATCCATCCATGCATTACTCAGTTGCTGTGTAAGGTAATGTAAGGTTCATTGGTACTTCTTTATTATTATCCAGACTTTGGCATAAATGAAAACATTTTCGTTCATGTTTTGCAAGGCTTGTTTGCCAGAAGCCGTTGAGTCATTTAGGATCTGGTTCGTTGGTATTGACACGCAACTGAAGTGATGAATCCCTTGATATATGTCTTTGCTTTATGGTGTAATTTGAAAAAGAATTTTGTATACTGGTAGTTGGAGCCCTTAATTTATAAATAAGCAGTGCTTTTTTTCTGGAAAAAAGGTTCCGGAACGGCACAATAGCTTCCAGAACGGAATAATTATGGGGGGGGGGCTAATATCCCAAGAAAACCTGGATTTGGGTTGGGAGGGGTCTCAATAAACACTGAAAACAGTTCAAAACACTGAAATCAAATTAAAATAACCAAATTTTTGCTTTTATTATTAAAATAAATAAATTATTTTTAGTCCCTCTAAAAAGGTGCTGGAACGCCGTTCCGGCTGAAAAAGCACTGTAAATAAGCATATTTATTGTGGCATCTCCAGTTAATCGCGTTCCAAAATTTTGCAATCCATTGGAGAGAGCTTGAAGTGACATATCTTTGTAATTACTTGTAACGTTTTTCTGACCAAATGCTGCAAGATTGCATCATTGACCACGGACAGCACTGTTTAATTGACCAATGGTGGCTCTATTTGATCTGATCTCCTGGGATTTTTGTATCTGATCGCCTGGATGTTTGTATGTATGTATGTATGTACCATGGTGGCATGAGGGACACAGTGGTGTAGCGGTATGTTCTGTGTGTTGTACCCAGAGGGTCGCAGGTTTGTATCTACCTCAAGCCACTGCATAGCGAGCTTGGACAAGTTGCTCACCCACAATTATCTGTGAGGAAGGCGGTGGGAAACCACCTAACTCGTCTCGTCCCCAGGGTGGTATAAAGCCAATGTACTTGCCTTCAGACAGAAAACTCATCATCTTGTACTGCTATGTAGTTAGGGATATGTGTGTATTTTGTGTGTATTGCATGTATTGTCCAGTCTGTCTTTGTCATCATTTTCTAATAGTTCCAGCCACTGACATACTTCTGTGTGTGTGTCTGTCTGTTTATCTGTCTATATCTGTGTTTTCCTGTCTGTGTGTATGCTTGCTGGTTTTATATGAACTAATGCTAAACATTTGAGTTCTGTAGCTGTTTCTTGTTGACGTACTGCTTTGCAATGGATTTGAAGTTTGTTGCTGTGTTGGCATATGTTGTTTTTCTGTACAGTTGCCCTGTGTTTATCCTCTGACAGGATCCTGGTGCAAGTTACGATGTGAATGGTCACGATTCTGATCCTCAGCCGAGATACGACTTTACCAACGAGAACAGGTTCGGTGCAATGTTTACGAGCCGAGATTTGTATCGCAAATGACAGGCAACTGTCTGGCTGCATTAGTCTTCATCTCTGTCTTCTGCATTATGTCTAGTGTCACCCTCTGTGACCTTCTGTCACAACGAATGGATTTCTGTGACAAGTGTGACACAGAACAGAAATCCTGCTGCAGCCAGTCCCCGTTTCCTCTGAGTTCCGGTGACCTCAATACTGAGCATACACAGTTCACTGCAGTATATCGGGAACCTTGTGATTAGTGGCTGCAGGCCCCTGTTCTACAGCACTAAGCAAATCCAAGGTCTGGATAATAAATTCACCTGTAGAAACCAGGCACACAGCATTGTTTGCTCTGTGTCTGTGCATCTTCTGCTAGTCGAGGAGTCCTCAGGAGACGAGGCTTTGTGATGTTGTGTAATATGCAGCAGACGGACACTGCAACCTCCACTGAACATGCACCATTCTAAGGAGAGTTCTGATATAACGCTGAGTTTGGTTGAAAAATCTTTTGAGGGCATGGATCCCAGTTTTAATCCAGTGTTGCCAATGCACTTTATGTAAACAATGTTAAAAGCCAGTATTTGACATGGATTCCTAAAAAATAGTTACAATACAGCTTTCAGAGATGTTTAGTGGTTATGTTAAACTGGCTACTGATTTTTTGCAAGTGAATATCCATGACATTCCCATTCTGGTTTGGATTCTTAAAAACTAATGTTAAGTTCAACGACTGCATGGCCTTTCGTATGGGTTGTATTTGTTTGACAGTAAATTTCATGTGATTCAATTAACCACATATAAGCATTTTGAAAGTCAATACCATTGATGTCTTTCATTATTGATGCTCTTTAAGCTAGTAATTACATTCTTCAATATCTTATAGAGCAAATTTGGTAGCATCTGTGAGATCAGTGTGGCTTTACTGCACATGCATTGAGCCATTTTATGCATATACTTGAAATTATGTAGTCTTCCAACTGCAGCAGTGTTGTTTCATTGTACATCTTATTAACCAATTTGTCATTGGGATGCATAAAAGGCATTAGCTGTGTTGGGGTTGATTCATTGTACATCCTACAAAACATTCTGGCAACAAAATCACATAAACGCTTGAGCCGCGTTGATGTTTCGTTGTACATCCTACAAGCTATTGAGGCAACAAAACCATATAAAACCTTGAGCCTTGTTGGCATTGATTCAATGTGCTTCATAGCAAACATTTTTCTTTAAAATTGTGTAAAACACTTGAGCCATGTTGGTGTGAAGTCTACACATCCTACCATTTTTTATTTAAAATTGCATAAAAGTTTTTATGATGCGATGTTGTTTCACTGTGCTTCCTACGTATAGTTTGGTTGTTGAAACTGCTTAATAGGTTTGAGCTATGTTGGCATTCTTTTTTTGTGCTTCATACTATTGTTTTGTCATTAAATTTGCATAAAAAGGCTGCAGCTGTATTGGCATTTTGTCACTGTGCATCCTATCGACCATGTTGCCCTTTAGGTTGTAAAGAACTCTAGAGCTCTGTATTCAGATTTATCTTTCTGTTCTACTTCTAACTATGACCCCATATATGAATTTTAATAGAAACTGCTCCAGTCATGTTGTAAACACACTGTATTATTTCGTATGGAAATATTGTTTATTGTTTGTGATTCCACTGTTATTACGAACCAAATTTTCTATTTAATATTTATTCAGTATATTGTTATAGTTATCAACTTGTCTTGTATTTTATCCTTTGTAGTTTGTATTGCTGGATCAGTTGATCAATTGTGCTGTTTAATTTTCAGACACGGAACGCGCTGTGCTGGGGAAGTGTCGGCTCAGGCAAACAATGAAATTTGCAGTGTTGGTATAGCATATGATGCAGGCATTGGTGGTAAGTGTATGGGTCTTCCTGCAGGGCATATGAACCTCCAGAACTGGTATGCTTAGTGTTGTTACAATTATTATTGGTTGCACAGTGGCCAAATGGTTGTGCAGTGGTGTTTCACAGCCACACCGGGGCTTTCTGTTAATTGCAAACGTCTGTTTTTGAGCGATGTGACCCTTGAGAAAAGTCTATTTGTTGTTATATCTCTGCCTCGGCAGAAGCACTGTACCACTCAAAACTGCATGTCTGAGGACCTGACTTGATCAAATGGTGTAACATATATTGTAATGAACTGCAACTACTGGTACATAATTGTTGTTGCTGCTGTTGTGTTGTTATTTATATTATTGTTAAAATTAAATATTATTATTATTAGTCGCATAGACTCTGTTTTATGAGTGGGTGAGGTATCCAAATGATTGTAATTAATTGATTAGTAATTTAAAATAGTTTATGCTATGCCAATATGTATTAAGGACTTCCTGAACAGAGGTTGCATCGGGTGAGAGTCAAACATCATTATTGTTATCAGTATTATAAAAATATATGACATGTTGAGTTCAACAACTGCATAGAGAAATGCAAATCTGAGATGCATGTGGTCAGCCGCTGGTTGGTAGTGCAGTTTGCTATCCAAATGTTGGAAGCCTTTGAGAAGTAGTGAGCGTTGAGGCATTTCCTAAGGAAGAAAAAGCTTTTAATCTTTGAAAGAAAGATTGCTTGGAGGTTCCAATGCTTGAGGAGAGTGGCATGGAATGCAAGAGAGCCTATGAGTTCTGCATCATGGCTTAGTCTAGCAACCTGTTTGTAAAGATTGCCAGGTGTGGGGACTGGGGAGGGATACAAGGAGTGAATAGCAGGTGAAGATAGGGAGGAATGCTAAGGACTTTACAGGTCAAGCAGATCAGAGTAGGCCTTACCCTGAGTTCCAAAGGAAGCCAATAAAGCTGACATAGTTGTTAAGGAGTTCTTCAAGGAGACGCACTTAGCACCACACAGGCCACAGGGTAAATGCACAGCAATATGGGTGAGCATCTGACAAATTAACCGACATGTCTGTACTGTTGCAGGATAAAAATTGCATGCTAAAGAATTATGAATTGGCAATGAAACAATGCTTGAAATATTATCAACTTCTAAGAATGTGTTAGTCATGTTTGAAGCAGAAACGCATCACGTCCGCTTTTGCACAAACGCGTTGAGTTTAAGTTCTTAATGCTTATGCGTAATTGCCTTGTGGGCTGTGCTCCATCTTATCTTAAGGAATTGTGTTTCTTGGTCGCATCTATTCATGGCCTTAGATTACTTTTGCTGTGCTGCACAGGGTGACCTGGCTCTTCCCACAGTGCAGCATGGAAATTTTGCTGTGGTCAGTCTAACTTTCTGGAATAGGTTGGCTAACATCCTACAACATGAACTCCTTGGTTTTTCTTTACATCTCTTCCATAAGCGCTTGAAAACCATTTGTTCCATCCTGGTTATCATCAATAGGTCGGGAGTGCCTTCGATGGTTTTTGTTTTGGAGAAGCGCTATATAATTACTTGATTACAATTAGGATTGCTCTGTGGCACACCTCTTTTGTAACAACTTACCTGTTGAAATGTGCTATTCAGGTGTGAGGATGCTGGATGGTGATGTGACGGATGCTGTAGAGGCACAATCGATCAGCCTGAATCCACAGCACATCGACATCTATAGTGCTTCGTGGGGTCCGGATGA
Source organism: Allolobophora icterica (assembly GCA_963556255.1). Lineage (NCBI taxonomy): Eukaryota > Metazoa > Annelida > Clitellata > Crassiclitellata > Lumbricidae > Allolobophora > Allolobophora icterica. Next base: position 84,903,136 of record OY744602.1, read on the forward strand.
TGATGGTCGCACGGTCGATGGTCCTGGACCTTTGGCACGGAAGGCTTTCTTTGATGGCATCACAGAGGTTTGTTGTTTTCAGCTAGTGTTACTTAACTCGATGAAATTCAAATTGATATATTGTAATCACCTTATTGTGCAAAATAAAAAACATTATTTCCTACCCAGAAAGAGTGATGACCAGCTCTCAACTTTATGCCTTGCTTTTGAGGAAATGTTGGGTGAGGTATCCACATGCTTGTAATTGAGTAGCATGAAATATGCATTAGTACATGAGTTATAGCACCACATTCCTCTCCGTTAATTATATTCTGCCTAATTAAAGGAGATGGTTGCTAATTAGATTCACTGAATCTGTTTATGGCTACGTCGGCTCTTTGAGCGCCGAACATCCTGTTGTTATATATTAATGCCATACTATATTGTCGACTTCATGTGATTCAGTTAGTAGCTGATTTATAATGGTTGTGAGATGATACCGTTTGCAGAATTCATGATTAGAATTCAGTCTGGAATGTATGAAGCGTAGCGTGCATTTTTGCAGTAATTCAGGTTAAGTTCTAGTTCATGTAAATACGATGCTATCAGCTGTAGATGGGGATCTGTTGGTTGAGCTTGAGCTGTGTGTGTGGGCCTGTCACTGGTGACTGTTCTAATTTCCTGTGTATTATTTTGTTGACTGCTGAAATTCCACTTCTTAATGACATATAGCTTCACTTACTTTGCTCTTAAAGTGGTGCTTGATAAATTTTAATTGCAATTACAATATGGCAAGCCATTTTGTAAGAGGTTTACTCTCTGTGCATAAATTCATTGCAGTTTTAATTTAAGCAGTATGTATGCTTATTCATAGGACAGTTGTTAGTTGACTGTGAGGCGCCCTTGTAACGGCATGGCTGTGTTATGGCGCCATATAAATTGTCATTATTATTATTATTATTAGTTGACTTCAAAATTGTATCTTGTGATATTGGTAGCCGATTGTCTGACACAGTAGCTGCATTGTGCGACAAGGTATTGATTAGTTAACCACTTGCCCTTTGTGTGAGTTCAAGCCTCAAGTTACTGTGTAGGGACCTTAAGCAAGTCTGTCGTGCATGGTTGTGTAACACCACAGGTTGATGCATTGCCATTAGATTGTGGTGCTTAATAAATGCAGAAATAGCAGTAATTAGATTTTATAACATGGTATATGAATGTTACGTATTCATGCAGTATAATTCATGTAAAATGCATATTTGTGACTGTATGTGTACTTGAATGATAGGGCAGAAAAGGGCGGGGCTCCATTTTTGTCTGGGCGTCGGGCAACGGAGGCCACAATGGTGACAGCTGTGCTTGTGACGGTTATACGAACAGCATCTACACTCTGTCCATCAGCAGTTCATCGGAGAACGGACTGGTTCCCTGGTATTCCGAAGCATGTGCGTCGACAGTTGCGACCACCTACAGCAGTGGTGCACAGGGAGAAAGGCAGATTGTGAGTGGCATGTTTGATGACAATGGACAATGAGGAATGTTGATGATTTGATTTAATTTTATATGATTACATTTGATATTCATTCATCCATTGATAAAAGGTGCTTTGCAGCTCAGCACAGCAAAAGAGGTCAGTTTCAAATGCTGATGAAAGATGCATGTAGTGATCCCAGCCAGAATCCGGATCCAAGTAGATGGCCCAACACTATTGTTGGAAAAACAGGTTTTAGCTGTAAACCAGCAATTAGTAAGTAACAAGACTTGAAGCTTTTAATAAAGTTTTCTGTTTCTATCACTTTTTCCCTTAGGTGAGAATCATCAGGTAGAAAACCTGTGAGAAACAAAGTAGTAGGTTCATTGATGATGGAATTTGTAATTGAATGTTCAGTTCTGTTGGGTAGTCCTTGAAGATTTGCTCCAGTGGATTTTACAAGTTTTAATATTCAATTTTAGTGTGATTATAACTAACCTTTTTCGGCTAAACTCACAGAATTGAAATTTTACTACTAGTAAATAAATATTTAGCCTCATTTAACATTTATGTGAAGTTTATATGAGATTGCCAGCAAGCTATGATGTGGATTGTATCTTTCTATAAATGATATGCTTTTATTTGTAGTTGACAACAGATTTGCGTAAACAGTGCACTGATTCGCATACTGGTACATCAGCAAGTGCTCCTCTGGCAGCCGGCATTATAGCTCTGGTACTCGAAGCCAAGTGAGTTTCAAATCATCTTTTGGGAAAGTGAATGCAGGGAGGGTTAACTTTTCTTCTGTAGAAAGTCTCATTCTTCTTTTGCTGTTTGTTTAAATTTTATACACGCATACATGTCTGCATGTATCTATCATTCGTGATGTACATTTTTGTAATTGAACGTAGCTATAGAACCAACTACGTACGGTACCTTTCGAAGGTGCTCCTAATAGCCAACAGTTCATTAAGAGCAATAATTTCATCTGTGAATAAATAATAGTCAGATAACTGGAAAGTCTCCACTTGCAGACTCTCGTGCACATTTATTCTAGTTTGTTAAAGTCCATTCAAAGTTGACCACTGACTTGATGGTCAGAGATGTTCAGAGTTCCTGATCTATGTTGCACTGAGGGTGAAAAGGACATCCAAATGAAGGCCAATGCATATGCCTAGGCTAACCAAATGGCATTCCTTTGCAGATCAAAGAGGATGCCACATCCAGATAGGTCGTAGAGCCTCTTCGTGATTGATTGTCACTGCCGCTGCAAAGACCCAAGGGTGTGATATTGTCAAAACAGTATCCAGTCTGCCTCTTTTAAGTTGACCAATTCAGAATGATACCCAGGCTTTGGTGACATGCTACCATCCAACAACACATGAAATCCAAAGAAGACTTTAGACATTATACCAAAACATGGCCTCAGATACAGCAGAAGTGAATTCGGTCTATAATGAACTACTCAAGATAAACAAGACTGATAAATAACGGCCATGTTGACTGCCAGATGCCGAGCGATCATCTCTGGATGTTTGTTTTTCTTTTCAGTCCACAGCTGACGTGGCGCGACGTACAGCACATAGTCGTTCAAACAGCTCGAGTAGCAAATCTTGTTGCAGATGATTGGGTTATCAATGGAGTGGGCAGAAAAGGTTGATAGCATTGCTCATTAACTTAAAAGAATTATGTTCTGTACATGTAACTAACTGCCCATGTATCATATATGTGTACAGTAGTATATAAGCATACTTGCTCACGTCCATATGTATATGTATACACATGGAAATTGTGAAGATAGAAATCTTCATTTGTCATAACACTGTTATCTGATTGGGGTCAGGTGTCAAAGGTCCATCAATTAAACTTCAGGCATTTGTAATTCAAGCCTTCCCTCTCCACTGGAAACACCGTCTTTTTTTTAACCAAAAACCAATCTTGAAATGTGGAGCATTGTTCAGGTGTTATGTATTGACATTAAAGAAATCTGCAACATAGTGCTACCTAAGAAGATCTTGTATCCAATGTTAACCTAAGAAGATCCTGTATCCAGTGTTAACGCATCTTGTGTGTTTAGTACGTAGTATCTGGAGGCATAGTGCAACAGCATGTTAAGCAGACTTCTGCACAAACGGTCACATATAAATGGAACTACACTGTACTAATGTTAGTGAATTATCTGTATTCCACTGTAGAGGGAATTTGCTTTCCTTGACTCACCTCCCTGTCTTGTGGGCATGTCTTTTGAATTGTAGTGAGCCATCACTATGGCTTTGGGCTGATGGATGCGGCTGCAATGGTGGAGTTGGCTCAGCGCTGGAACACAGTTCCAGAGCAACATCGCTGTGAAGCTACACCACCTGGTGTCAACAGGCAAGTAGTTAAGGATTTGTTCAATTTATGCATGGATTAGCTCATTTATTATTTGCAATTGTACAAATAAATCTTGTATTAAAAAAATAAAAATTGTATTATTTATTTAAGTAAATAGTTATTTATGTATTGCACTGATTATGAGCTCAAAGTCAGTAGCAAACGACGAACAAATCTGTATTCCTGAACCATGAACGATCGGGACTTTGTATGTTCCAGTATAGCACCTCCTAAGAATCTCTTGATGGTGCTAATGCAAGCCTACAAGATATTACAGTTTGACAAGAAAACAAGGGATCTGATATAACTGTTTGTGCTTTTACAGATATGTGGGGCAGTGGCCAGTGCCCCAGATTAGTAGTATTCTATATAATTTTTTATTTACAGAATCATTGGGTCAGTGGATCAGTAACCTCAGATTAATATTACATATATATGTAACTATGTATTTACAGAGACATTGGAGCAATGTCCGGTGCTGAGTTCACGGTGAGTACAGATGGCTGCAGAGGTCAAATGGATGAGGTCAACTACCTGGAGCATGTCCAGGTGGTAGTAACACTTCAGGCCCAGCGTCGTGGTGAGCTAGAGCTCTACCTGACGTCACCGGCAGGGACAAAATCGATGCTTCTCGGTCGACGTTCATCGGACACGGCAGGTGACGGACTGAGCAACTGGGCATTCATGACGACCCACTCCTGGGGTGAGGCACCCGTTGGGTCATGGAAACTAGAGGTGAAGAACTCCGGAACAACGAGTAAGTGGGTCTGAAAAACTCTTTTGCATGAGATATAAATATCAGGACGCGTGGGATTATTGAATTTTATGTGGAAATGTATTGTGATAACAGGGGCAGTTTATAATGTTCTTGACCCACTGATACTTTGTGCAGCTGTGGCAGAGCATAGGCTAAAACAGAGTTTGTCGATGTCTGTCCAAACATTTATGTATTTCAATGGTGGGCTGTTGGCTTTTCATCGCACTGGTTATGGGCTTGCAGCTGATTTGACACAGTCTGCACAATTTGCTAGATTGATAGATCATAGCTCCAAAATTGCATTGTTGACCCCATGGTACCTGTGGCTAGTGTGATCCTGTGATTATGCAAGCTTGCTACGGGAAGTTGGGTTTAGACCAGAAATTGGATTATTTGCTTTTCTTTGCCATTTCCTGTATATGGAATTTGCTATGAGCATTCAGTGTGCTTCCCTTGATGTTCATCCCTGACTCGGGCTAGTTTACGGATTTTACTTGCATAACAGTGGTTAAAATAAATAAAAATATAGGCATGGTAATGTAAATGTAATCAGATACATATATTTATGTAGCAGCTTTTGTCATATCCTATGATCCGTGCAAAGTTATCTGTCTCATTTTATCATTTCACTGAATGTAGTTAGGGCATTTCAGAGCTGCTGATACAGTGATATTATCGTTAACGAAAACGAAATAGAAACGAAAAAGAAAAGCCAATCGTTAACGAAAACGAAAACTAAAACGAAAAAGATTTTAGAAATGGAAACGAAATAAAAACGAAAACGAAAAAGATTTTGGAAACGAAAACGAAATAAAAACGAAAAAGAATGGATGTAAAACTAATAAAAACTAAAACGAAAATGATTTTTGGAACGAAAACTATTGAAAATCCAACCATGTATATTATAAGAAACGAGATTCGAAAATCAAAATCCAACCAAGGATTACAATTTCGGCGCCGCAGTTGAACGGCGCCGCAGTTGAACGGCGCTCGTGTATAAATTTTTGTCAGAATACAATTTCCTGTTTCCGGTCAAGAATCTCTACGAAAGTGTGGTCACAGTGGGTGCATATTTTACAAAAAAACAATTTAATTATAAACAATGAGTCTAGTCAAGCTTTTATCCGGTAGGAGACGCGAAAGTATTGTATGGGAATACTTTGTATATGAAGACGATAACGATAAAAGCCGATGTACAGTTCTGAATGATAAAGGAGAGCCGTGTGATGTTCGCAAAGCTGGTACGTAACTACGCAATTTACGCATCATACTCACTACTTTTTCCGCATCCTTCTTTTAGCTACACATGCACTGTTATTTCTTTCATCTCGTACTACAGATTTATACTGATTTAATTATGCGTAGTATACCGTTGTCACCAATTGCACGATTATATGATTGTATGTATTAATTTAATAAATGTAATTAGGGTGACCCTGATAGCGAAGCCTTATGTTCCTTATGGGTTTACCTATTGGCGCCATTGCATGTGATTGTCTGTAAATGTATTTTGTTACATGGTGATCAATAAAATCTGAATGAATCTTAAATCTGATATTACACATACTTATTCTAGTATGTGAAAATACAGTAATCACAATAAGAAAAATGTTTTGCAATTTTTTTGTTGCAGGTAAAAATCCAACAAATCTTAAAACACACATAAGTCATAACCATGCCGAGGTTCACATTCAATTAAATGCAAAGGAAGATAAAAACAAGAAAACACAGTCTCAAACACAGTCTAAGCGTAAAGTAGAGGACATGGACAGCCCGTCAATACAGACCCTGGATGCCTGCATTTCAAGAAAAAGAACCTCATACTCAACCGATTCTACAGAATATATTAAGCGACTGGAGTCTATAACAAACTTTATCATAGAAACTGGGTATCCTGCAGCAATGGTGGATCACCAATCTTTCAAGATGATGCAGCGGACATTTGATCCAAAGTTTCAGCCTCCATGTTCTGCAACGGTTAAAAAGTCAATAATGTCCCGATTTACTGCAGGCAAAGAAGAATTAAACAAGAAAATTGAAAACTGTAGAAAGTTAACGATATGTTTGGATGGCTGGTCAAAGAAGGGTTTAGCCTGTTCTTTCCTCGGAATATCAGCCTGTTTCTTTGATATCTCCACCGAGAAGGCAATTCATGTCACGCTTGCCATCGACAAAATCCAACATCCTCACACAGGCAAGATGTTGTCAGATTCTTTGTTCACTACACTCAACACCTGGAATATTTCAACCGATAAAGATCTTCTTTCAGCTCCTGCTTCCCAGGCTTACGTTGAAAGAATCTTTTCTTTATGTGGACTTCTAACAGCAGGCAGACGCAACAGGATGTCAAAATCTTTGGAAATGCGAGCCTTTCTGAAGTTAAATGGTAACATTTTATAAGGCTGCTTAATAAACAACCTTTCTTAATCAGTACCACTGATGGACAACTATTCTAGCAACGACTACAGCAATTTCTTCTTCATTAAAGGTATACTAACCTACTTTTTCATAACTTTCATTCAAAGTAAAATGATGTGAAAAACTAAAACTAAAACTAAAATGATTTGAAAAACTAAAACTAAAATGATTTGGTTTTGAGAAACTGAAACTAAACTAAAACTAAAATGATTTGAGGAATAGAAACGAAATAGAAACGAAAATGATTGAAAAATGAAAAACTAAAACTGAAACTAAATAGAAATGATTGATACCTGACAGAAATAGAAACTAAAACTAAAATGATTTTAGGAACGAAAATAACACTGTGCTGATAGGTTTGTAGTTGCTGACAGCAAGACCAAAGCTGCCTTTAAAATTACTTTCTGGAGTGAGGCCATACATTGAGGCCAGATGGCACAAATAGTTTGTTTTTTAGTCAAATGCTTATAGAGACACTTAATACGATACTATATAAGTACAGTGTGGCCTCGTTAACGTGAAGATATCGGGGACATGCCTTATGATGTAGCATGTATACCAGACCTTGCTTTAAAATGTATAATGCTGAAAAAGTCAATACTTAGTGCTACATTAGAGGTCTTGTATGGAGTGCTAACAAGTATGGCATGTTAATTTACTAGATTTGGGTAACGTAGCACAACTCGTGTTCAGCAGGATGGCAAACCAGTAGTGCACAATGAATCTATACTGTACCTGACAAAACGAATGCTTATGGTGTCCTAAATTGTATGAAAGTCATTAAGAACAAAAGTTCAGTAAGCATAGCAGAGACCTCAGATAACTGAAAAAGGTACCGCTTATAGTGGAGTCCTGCACACACATATCGCCTAACTGATGGATCCACATCCAGAGTTGAGAGGGTCCTTGGACTGGGTTGTACGAGATCGAGGAAGGATGGTGGCCAAGATAGTACGCAACACACAATAATGTCTTCGTTATATGCACCTGTGCAGGTGATGTGTTGTAGGTAATCTGGTTGGTTGGTCGCTCGTCATGTTTGGAACAGTGACATCTCCGAGTGGGTATCCAAGCACACCCTATCCAACTGCATCTCGGGCAACGCGTACTACTTTAGGTGTCATTGTAAACAACAGTAAGTGCATGTTGATTGAAACATTAACCTGGAAGCAAGTTCAGGTCTTTACACTGTCTTTTAGCACAGATGGTTATTGATGCAATGCACTGTAGTAGTAGCTTATCAGTTGTACAGGTGTAATGCTTCTCAAATTAACCAAAATCTGCAGTCTTATGTTACCATGTTACATAGCCCTCACAGAAATTAATTTTATAATGGAGTTATGTTGTGTGCTATTGTATAGCAGTAACCTAAGCAAATGTTAGTATCTAGTCATAAGTAGATTGAAATGTAATGGTGAAATTTTAACCTCATCAGGTAACAATGACTTTCTAGAGTAATTAGGCAGCTGGTAAAAAAAATTAACTGCAAATAGGATTTTTTTCGTATTTGATTTAATGGGATATTGCTTCAAGCATTGCCTTTTTAAAATTCTACAATTGTATAAATTATAAATTACGGAAATTATATAGTAATGCTTAATGAATCCTCAAGGGTTAACAAGAGCTGTAATTTCAAATGACAGAATTGAGGTTTTCTTGTCATATTGTGTAAAGTCCAAAGTTAAATCCCAGTTTTTTAGAATGATTTCATCACCTCCCAGATGATTTATGCAGTTATGCAAATACAGAGCAGTTGCAGTAGAATTACTTGCAATGTACAAGTGCTTAGTACACTGCTTGGATGTTGTGCTTGAAATGATCCGAGATTTCGCTTGTATAACGCATTCAGTTAGTAATTTATATAGCACCTGTGCAGTTTTCGCAAAAAAGATTACGTGAGAACGGATATAGATTGAGCATGTGATAGTTGTTAATTACTCATTACATGCTGTGTTAAGAAGAAACTTTGCACTGATATTTGGAAGATTTGGAAAAGCTATTTCTTAGCAGTAAAAAAATCATTTATGTGCTGTCTAGGAAAAGTAAAGAATACAGGTATGCGTTAATTAAGGTCACTGTGTTGCATTGCTGTTCCTGAATTCAGTTTATGTTCACTTATCTACGTCGTTTTATGTTGATGGTATTGATTTTTATTAACCCTTTGACTCCCAGCATTATTTCACGAAATGATGTACAATCGGTTAATTTTGATGCGCTTTTGTACAGCAGTACTACCAGACATGTAAAATGTATCAGAAAACACCAAACTTATAGGTGTTGTTGAGAGGCTGATGCTTGGCATGAAATTCAGTCCAGCAACCTACTGGACATAAACGTTTCATGCACTTTGGACATTATTCCATTCATCATCGCATTGTATTCTGCCATCACCAGAACTTTCAGTGTCATCATCACCTCCGATATCGCTTCTGTTGCCATCCTCTGGTATGTCACGCAACACTATAAAACGTAGGTGGTGTGTATACGATGAGCTCTGCTGTCCATAAAACTTGCGCGTGTCCATACTAAGCAATTCCACTTTTTTTTCGCTACGTGTAAACTTATGCTTACGATACAAGTCAACTGAAAACTTCAGACCAACTTTTACTGTTGTTTCCTGGCATAAACAAAGTCCATATCACCGAAAATTTCTGGTCGAACTAAGAGCCAGAAGTGCCAGTAAGTACCTAACACATAACTAATAACTTTTATGCAGTTGCAATGCGTTGCGGTTATACCCGTGGTCGAAACACAAATGCTATCTGAAACCGCGGGTGAACCCACGCTTGGGAGTCAAAGGGTTAATCAGTTATACTGGTTTTCCATGAATGTTAATGTTGAACGTGCTTGATAATTAGCCATGTCGTTATTATCAGGTGTCCTAGTGATATGATTGATGTTTGTATTACTTTCCAATGATAGCATTGCATTGTTTTTAAGCATTTAATACACACTCATAAATGCCATATTTTGTTACTTTACATGATATTGTAGAGTCTTTCCAAACATGGTCCCAACCATGTTGCTATTTTCTTCAGTGTCTAACTGGATGGACAAAATGATGGTCATTTCTGTCCACTGGAGCTATATAAATGATCAACTACCACATATTACAGTACCACTTTTCCTGATGCAGCTGATCAGTTACACTTTATTACAAATAATTTCTAGGGTGCAAAACACAGGCTTGAGTTATTTTTGCCAAAATATTTTTTAAAGTCTGGCATTTTTTCATAAACATTACTTTTCTATAGTTTGCCAATGTGATTTTTATTTTTTGCATTTATCACGTAGTACAATTTTATTCCTTTTGGGAACAGAACAAAACAACTTAGGTTTGGGTAAAAATGTAACAGATTTAGAATTATTATTGTTTTTATTTGTAGTGTTATTATTACCCTCACGAATAAGCTGACTGCCCTGTGCTTAGCTTTCAAATGGCGCTTCAGAAATTTGGAGATTACAATTGCATTCATTCTCTTTCCTGTCACATTGGAATACATTTTCATTTTATGTCTCTGTATCTATCACAAGCAGTTGAAGAATACTCCATTGGGTCTTGGTCTTATATTGTCAGGTTGGGAGCTCCTCTGACGAGTTTTCTTGAAGAGGTGCTATATAAATATGCACTTACAGTTTAAAAAATTACTGTCATTATTGCTGTTACTTGTAATCTTATTATCAATATTAATAATTATAATAATGGTAATGATCATATTGTTATGATAGCAAGATTTAAAAAGTCATAATGTTAGCAGGCGGCAGTGATCTATGACAATTAGTTATATCTACTGTAGTACCAGAGTCTGTTGTATTTTATTTTCATTACATTTGTGCATTTATTCAAATGAAATTTGCATGGAACGTATTTAAATTCCTTTACATTGAATGTATTATGTATGTTATTATACCGGAGGCCGATTGGTTAGAGCGCATGGAGAGGACAGGTTTGTGCCTCGCTCAAGACAGTTACTGTTTAGGGATGTTGAGCAAGCCCTTCACTCACAATTGCTGTATGCCATCGATGTTCCGTGTTATGGTCGTGTGCACTTGTGAGCTTTGGAAGGAAGGCAGTATCAAATACAGTTGTATTGTATTGTATATTTCATTTTTTGATTACATATCACAACAGACAACAGTGGTTTTGTGAGTGTTCGTTTGAAGTTATTAATGTTAAACAATTTAGAAAATGGTTAACAAACTTTGTAAGTTTGCGCTGTATCAGTGTGAGCAACACGACATCTAACGTTGGTTATTTTTGTATTGTTACCAGACGAAAGTGTCGTTTGTCAGCTGGGTCAGTTCCTTCTGAACAGCTCCTGCCTCCGCGAATGTCCTCCAGGCTACTTTGGAGTCAATCAGACTAACAACAGGACTGTGGAGGGGATGATCACAGTGATGCCGTCATGCATTGTCTGCCACCCCACCTGCATCCAGTGCAGTGGACGGGAACCAAGTGATTGTCTGCAGTGTGTGGCAGGCCGCAACCTGACGAGCAAAGGCACCTGCGTGACGACAGCACATCATCACAAGGCCTGGTGGTCAGCCGTGCAGGTCGGCGTCCTTGTCATTATCGCGTGCCTTTTTGTGCTGCCTGTTGTCGTATGCGTGCTCGTCCAGGTACGCAACCGCCAGGTGAGGCGTAGCCTTTCCAGGAAGTATTCGTCATTCATCGTGCACAGTCGCAACGACAGCCACATCCCGATCGAGGTGAGCATCGACAAGCCGCTGCTCGACGTCTCAAGCTCTGATTCGGAGACAGAGGACAGTGATGAAAGAAACGTGGATCGTCACTGACGATGAAGTTGGCGTTGGGTCCTGCTGCAGGCGAGGCTCGCGTCTCGCTGTCCGTTGATCATCATCATCTTAGAAATTTAATATTAATCCCTCCAGCGAGGAGCGTTTACAGCTGGGTTAGTTTGTTAGGCTAAATGAATGTCTGTGGTACTCATCTCTCTGTGTCTTATTATTAGGCCTGATTCAGTTCCAGACTATATCTACTACAGCATTTGTTCTTGTAAAATAATGATGACACTTTAATGTTGTCAAGTACATATATAAATACTGACAGGTACATGAATATGTACATGTATATATATATATATATGTAGGTATGTACGTATATGGATATATATATACGTTTATGTGCTTATATGCGTGCAGTATTTGTATGTAACGTTGTATTTGCACGAGTTTAGTTTAGCAGCTGATGCATGTACATAGGTCAGCCCTTTGAACAACTGACCATTACACCTTGAATCTTGTCTGAGTTCATTTCTTTGTGCTTGTCTGTTTCTCGGTTACTTTTCGTTTATGAAGACGATCTTCTTTGAGATTAATGCTACTGATTTTACTAAACGATCCTCTTCTTTCTTCAGTATAAGATGCAATAGAATTTATGTATATCTGTGTGTCATACAATCAATCTGCATACTTGTTTGTGTGGATACACACAAGTATACACACATGTGCGTGCACACACATATATATACAGGATCTGTGTATACCGACTTCTTCCAGATGTGTGAAGACAACCAATTATTAATAAATGACTGCCTGTTTTGTAAATGAGTCTCTTCTTTATAGGTGAGATTGTCTTTAAACCTGTGTATTTTCTGTGATGAGATTTAGATGGTTAATTGTTCATTCTGCTTCTGAGTGCTTGGAAATTAATCTGAAAGGTGCAGCTGAGATTTGATTATGGTTGTTACCTGCACTGGTTCGGTACTTGTCAATTGCTTAGTACTTTATCTATCCATTTACCTGTTCTGTAACAACCATTTTCTTTTAGTTTTTGGCGCTAAATGGTCGTGGCACTTCCGACGAGGTCCTTTACTTTGGTTAATTCCTGGGGGGAAGGCTGATGTATGTTGATCATTTTCCTGGTCACGTTTGCCATTACTTTGAGAAACATAGTTAAGAGAGGTAGAATGGCCGGAGACAACTGTTTAGTTATCAATATACATTAGTGGAGTGGATAAATGTTTTCATCATAGTGAGCCGTAGGTGAAATAGAGACATGGCTGGCTAACTGTAGCAATGCAAGACACGTCAGTACAACTTCTTATATAAGGCATTCTCATTTTGTATGATATAATTCTCACTGATTGTGAACAGCTTTAGGAGGATTATGGGAAATGTATTAGGGGATAATTAATGGTTTATCCTAACGATGACCATCACAGCACACTTTTCAAGCATTGGATCTGTAAAACACATGTAAACTTTAAAATGTTATATTAAATTCTCAAGCACGGTTGTGTTCTATGCAATGTTGTGCTAGTAAAACTTTCACAAATAATTATTGTATATGTTGTGATCAAGCAGCAGTAATCTGGGCTTTCCACTGTCTGTGGATCCGGAATCAGTTGTCTAACATGAACCTTGTGCATAGTCTGGTGACTCTACAACCATCCTTGCACAGTATTTAACCGTGGTCCTCTTGCCCCTGGGCACACCTTGTGACCCTTCTTAGTGGTCACTGGTCTATACCTTTCGATGATGGATGCATTGTTGGGTCTTCAGTATAACTAGTATTTGTTAGTGGCACTGACCAGATTTTTGATGATGTTACGTTTTACTTGTGCAATCTCGGTATGCTTACTTCTTGTCCCTGGTGTCACACTTATGCTAACAGCTCCAAAATACCATGTTTTCTCATATGTTATACGTATCAGATCAGTGATCATAATGTATATTTAACAAGTTGCTGCATTGGATGTGACAATAAAAAGTAAAAGTTTATCATTGGTGACCTCGTACATTCATGTCGCCAATTAAAGTATAATTATGTGTAATAAATGCAGTGTTCATCCAGAATTTTAAAAAGTGAGCAGATGTATTGCTTGCCATCTGCATAGCATACTCTAAAGTGCCATTGCTGATGTTCTAAGAATCTGTGATTGTGTATGTGCTCGTTATTTTTTACTCATATTATTGGACGTTGACATAACTTTGGTTTAAATATGTATATATAACACGTTTCTGTTCAATTTCATGTAAGAATTTCTAATATGCAACCAAAAATTCAGTTGCCTCAGGATAGGAAATACCAAGCAAGTTTCCGTTTGTCTACAAGTTACTCCATAATGGTTTTTTGTTTAAAGAGCATAATTTCATTCCATAGACTAGATGAAGCAGAAACGTCTTCAGGTAATTACCGGTTTAAATGTTTTCTGGTGCAGTATCAGACACGTAGATTTCACAATTGTTTTAGGTAGCACTACTCTGCAATATGAACAACTCTGTTGCACATTTGTGATGTATTTTGGAGAGGAGTGGAACAATTATAAGATATTTCTCGATCTGGTGTATTTTGATCTTCGGACAAGACTCGATTGCACTCAATGCCATTTTCCTGACACTGAGTAAAGCCGCCTAAGAGAGATAGATTCCTATAAGCTAATCACAAGAGGCAGCCATTGGGATGACGTGTTAGTGACCAATTTCCCTAGCTTTGGCAGTTGGCACACCAGGGCGGGTGGCGAGCTGTCTCCCTGGTCACGTGTTCTTCCCACCACAGGTGATGGGTCATGGTACTGATTTTATAGCCAAGTTTGTTAAGGGTCACAAGCAGGGCATAAGCAACTTTCTACACTGGCAAGAATGTGACTACCAGTAACCACACTCCAAAGCTACAACTGTCCCTAAATGATCATATTCATTTCATATCACGACTGCCATACAACGGCCTGTATTCAAATGCTGACATGCCAAGACATTTAAACTTTATCCAGATTTCTTCTGTCCACAATACGAATTGGTTTGATCAGTACACTGAAGCACCTACCAGTACATTGTGAATTGAGTTTCCTTGTTACATGGAACTAGTGAACAACAGAACAATCTACAGATCTACAAAACAGAATAATCTGGACTGGTCTTTCCTGGATTATGTCAACATTTAATATATTCATTTCCGAGACAACAGCTTTTTCCTAAAACTGTCATACAGCTGGCAAGAACATCTCACAAGCCACAACACATCAGACAAAACTTTGCAAGCAATTTCTCACGACACGATTCACTTGAAACATAATTTCAAAGTGTTCCTATCACCATTTCTTTCACATGAGGTCAACTTTTAAGCAAGTCTCCCCAACAGTCACCGTAAGAAAATCTTAAGACTGGCACATGCTGTAACCCACCAGAATCAGAACATAAACAAGTTACGAACTATCCATACAGTCTTGAGCCCATTATGCTTTACTTCAGCAGTTTTCTACATTACTTGCGAGCGATGAGCACAGAAAATTTTACACTATGACCAACGCCTTCTATTTGCTCTTGTACCGGTAAAACATTAGAAAATTTTAGTTCTTTCTATACACAGGAAAAGTTGTTGGTTGAATGCCCAATTCACTGATAAATAATGATTGTTGTTCCCCTGAAACAAAACAGTTGAAAACGTGCAAAAGAGTTTCCTGACACCAACAGTTTTGGCCAAACTCAAAAAAAACAACCGTCTGCTTTAAAGTCTACAGTTTCAATCTTGCAGGAACCTTCCAAAAACAGTATCTTCTGCTGTGTAGTTAGTCGGGGCCTGATGTGGATGATCACGCCGCCTGCCGCACCTGGGAAAACCAACCGAACTTTATCCGATGTCTTCGTCCTGCGCTATGAGTTCACTGATCTGCTTTGGAACTCGTCCTTCATCCAACTCACTGCAGACTTTCTTGTACTGCAAAACAGTCAATATACACGATTCTTTACTTTCAGAGAAATACAAGCATTGCAATGTTACAATTTGGTTGTTTATGAAAATTTCTTGTATAGTTAATTCTGGAAAATATCCGATATTTGCTAAGAGTATCAGACAGCTGGTAACAGGAAAATTCATACAAATCAAATGCCAAGCTCAAAATGTCTATTACTTTTCCTAAAAGGTAACAGTATTGTAAAACTTCTTATAAAACCCTCTGAACATTATGGAGACCAGTGTTTAAAAGAAGACAGTATTTGTACAAATAGTTTACCTCCACCCCATGGCCCCTATATGAGATCCAAAATTTTAATGGACAGGCATTTAAAAAAGGCTGGTGTATTATGCATCCCCATTAGCTGTTGAAGACTGGTGTGTGGGGACCCGGCACCTAAAAGAAGCTCTATCTATTTTGATGTCAATTGTCACCTTTCTATATAATTAAACATTCATCATCATCATCAGTTCCTGATGCCAGCCATTTGGCGGCGATAGGTACAAATAAACGATCTCTATTGTCCTTGGGCACTTGTAAAGTCCATCTCCCCTTATTGTTAGTCCAAGTGATGTTATGCCCTCATACCATCTATCCAGCGTAGCCTGGGTCTGAGCATATGCATTTTAACAATTGCAATTACCCATTATCATAGGCATATCTACATGAAGGCAAGAGGAGGCAGTTGCCTCCCCTTGCTTTTTTTAGATTTCAAAAATTTTCCGTGGATTATACCCCCGCACCCCAAGTACCCCCTTCCAAAACCCCACTACACCTGGATGTTGCCTTCTCTTGAATTTAAGTCTCGCTACGTCACTGCCCATTATTATTATTAAATTTCACAACTATGGAAACAAGTATTCAACTTGTATCTAACTTTGAAAGGCAGTCTCTTACTAATTCCAGTTCTTGATACAGTGCCTGTATTGACCGTTCCCGACTGGCCACCAGCTCTTCCAAGTACTGGTATCGTAACTTGCGCCTCGTGCGACACTCCTGTGCACTCTTACGGCTTCCTTCAAGCTTAGATCGCATGTCTCCTCTGACTGATCTGCGTCCAGGTTTCACATGGATCGGTGGACTACGGTGGTGCGACACATTCTCTTCCTGTAAAATTTACCAGCACACAAATCCTGCAATAAGGACGAATGGCAGTTACTTCTAACAGGTAGCATTCTAAATTCGGTAGACCCGTTGACTTATTAACGACCAGCTCTAGTAAAAAGCGAATGACAAGCCATTAATCAAGTATAATGTTTTGCGTCGTCTAACAATAACTCCCGATCCGCCTCATGCTGAAGTTATTTCTGTGCACTACGCGGGATTTTCATACCTCTACGAATGGACGCCTGAGAATCCTGACCCAACCTGGGACTAACATTGCTAAATGTTAGTCCCAGACCCAACCAAACTCATGATGCATGAAATGAGCCTACGCATTTTAACAACTGCAATCTGCCACTTCGAAATTTCAGTAGGCACACATTCCAGAAATCACGATGATCGCTAGGTGGCGGCGAACGTGCCGCTAAGAATTACGCAGTTAAACCCGTAAAGGCCATGGGCCGGAGTTAACACTGACCGATCCAAGCATGTCTCCCGAAGTCTTCTCGATCGTATCCGTCTGAACTTCACCGGTCGAAGGCATTCTATAGCCTTCTGTCCTTTATATAAATTAACAAAACCCGAATGTTGCAGCCATCGTCCTAATTAATTGCACATCAATCTAAGACTCGCCACCTTCTTCGACCGACGACCATCAAGCGCCGTTCCTCAGCCACAGAGCATGCGCCGCCACCTCCGCTGCATAACATTACGTCACCCACTAAAAATAGCATCACCCTATTAAGCCGTAAACACCATAGTCTAAAGAACATAGAGAAACTCAAGAGGACCTCAACGGCTTCTAGTAAGTAAGTATCTTTGAAAACTTGGTTTTTAACGTTTACTGTGCCGATTCTGTAAGAAGAAATTTTAAAACGCAGCGTTTCCAATTATCTCTGTCTACTTCTCAATCAGTCTATAGCTGCTTTACCTATATGTAATCTTTAAACTGTCGCAAGAATTATTATTACCGATTTCTATAGTGTGGTGTCTAATGCACACATCAGCTATCAGTGTCGAACAAGGGTGCACCAAGGCCAAACTAAGGTCAGTTCACAGAGACAGCAATCTATTTATTATGCTGGATAATGGAGCTGTAAAAAGGTAATTCTTTACCCGAGACTGAATTAAGTGATATAAGATGAGAGATTGAGTAAATCCTTTTACGAATATGAAGCCAATGCAATGAGGCTCTCTGCTTGCTTAGGACTCTCATAACTATCGAGTTCTGAACTCCATGAGGTTTCTGCGTATTTGATTTTTGTGATACCTGAGTTAATAGTCAAGCTGACTGGAAACTACTTATGCATTTGCCAATCATAGCCTTGAAGACATAAGAAAATAATTCTGCGTATGTCTGGAATTCACATATTCAAGACACATATATGCAGAAGAGTTGTTTTCAAAAAATTTTCCAAGTCAAGTCCCTTAATGTCCCTTACATTATTTTTACTCACCTTAAGTTCTACCTTTCAGCTCAGTTAGGTAGCCATGCATGGAGCACATTTTAAAATGTTCTTAACACTTTGACGATGAGCTGCATTGGTTTCCCAGTCACTTTTAGTAAACTCTTGTCGTTACGTGTTAAAAGTTGTTATACCTTGGCATCTTAATACATAAGGACGGACGAGTACATAGCTGTGCAAGTGGTTTCATCATGTTAGGTCAGGAGTGCCTCTAATGAGTCTAATTTGAAGTGGCGCTATATAAATGGGCAATTACATTTACATCTATATAAGTAAAGACAAGACTCTGTCTGTCTGTCTGTCTGTCTGTCTGTCTGTCTGTCTGTCTGTCACAGCGATCTTTGACCGCGATGCATTTCTACAGCTTTGGACCTTTTCACTCTAAGCCTACACCACTGTCTCGGGGTGGGCATTACACACCCAGTGTGAGGCTTCGCATCCCCCGTTTTCACCGCTTCCATGGTGTCCCGGGCCAAAACCTCTCCCAAACCCCCACTTTTTACCTGGTCCAAAGAAATTCGAGTCGACCTATTTTCATTCGCCAGATGGCGCCGCCCGAGAAGATTCTGTGTGTTGTTTGACCGCGATGCATTTCTACAGCTTTGGACCTTTCCACTCCAAACCTTCACTACTGTCTCGGGGTGGGCATTACACACCCAGTGTAAGGCTTCACGTCCCCCGTTTTCACCGCTTCCATGGTGTCCCGGGCCAAAACCTACCCGGGCAATGCATTTTTAGCTGGTAAAACAAACCTACACTCAACCTATTTTCACTCGCCAGATGGCGCCGCCGGGTTAAGCAGCTACAGTACGGATTCGCTAGAGGGATTGAAACTTTCACTGAACTAAACCCGGCCAACGCCGGGTTAAGCAGTGTTTTGTTGCTTATTCGCTAGAGGGATTGAAACACGCAAAACGCCGGGTTAAGCAGTTTCGCGTCCCCCGTTTTGACCGCTACCATGGTGTCCCGGCCCAAAACCTCCGAAACCCGGGCAACGCCGGGTAAACCAGCTAGTACATACATATATTCATACATACATTCACACACACATATTGGTGGTCTCCCGAGGTTTGACCACATAGCTGGTTATCTGCCTTCATTCGGGACACAGGAAACTGAACACTGTACACTGGCTTCCTATGCCCCAATGCATCTAGTTCAAAACTTTAACTCTTATGCGCAACTGTTTGGTCGAGGTAACCACTTCATACCTCAAGACTTTCTGTACCTCGGTCTCTTCACTCAGAGGCCTTCTGATTGTTCCCCGCATGCACAGGCTACTGCTCAATCTACACGGTGGTTCAATAAAAAGTAAGCCAAACTTTTTATTTCATATAAGTACTTCTAGCATGAAAACAGTATTTAATATTTTTGTGGAAAAACTCTCAGTAGTATGGTTTGATTATTTAATTAAAGAAGATGTTCAAATTGTCCTCCTTCTGCTTGCAAGCAAGCCTGGAGGCGCTGGCGCCATTGAGCAACAGCATCGTCGATGATCCTCTGATCCAGACCATCCCACATCTGCCACTACCAATGACGCGGTCGACTGACCCTGTTACACTAATTTTTCTAAGCAATTTATGTAATCCGCTTCTGGTCCAATGTTTTTCTGGAAACTCTCGTAGAAATTGATGGCTGCTGTAATTCTTGGATTCCCTCAAACCTTTTATCATGTGTAAATCTTCTTTACTAAAAGGCATTTTTTCCGAAATTGCTAGTTTCTTGTTTATGTTTCTATCGCATTATCGTCTGCTTTTTTTAGTAGGAAATAAAAACCGGAAGTCATTCAAATAAAAAATAAGTAGCCTATGTGTAGATTTTGATTTTGAAAATATTATTAATAAAATATAGTTCAAGTTTAAAATATTGGTTTATAAAGTTTGGCTTACTTTTCATTGAATCACCGTGTAGAAGTTTTGCTTATGTTGGCCCCTCTGGTTGGAACCAGCTTCTGCAGGAATCACAGCTTGAGCTCCTTAGTCCTTCTCTTCCCCTGTTCTGGAAACACCTGAAGTCCAGTTTATTTCTTATGATAGCACTGACTCAGGTCCGGAATGCCTCTGAATCGCTGAGTGGCACTTTATAAACATTCGATTACAATTACAGTTACAATATATATAAGCAAATAAACACGCCTTCATATTCCCATACACCATTAACAGACTTTTACTAGTAAAACTAACACATTTCTCACAGTCCTGTTAATAAGCAAAAATGGTATATTTATAAATATGTTAAAATCCTGCACTCATCAGTTGTTCACTGTACGCACAAGCTACAACAATGTCAGCTGCTGCAGAAAGGACTACAAGACAAGTCGATCTTCAGCGGCAGATGAATCTGCCATTCTTCTATGCTTGCCACTCGGTCGCACTGAGTCGCCACCATCAGCTGAATGGCCAGAGTTGCGCTGGGCCAGTTGCAGCTTCACCTGCAGAAGACGCTCGACGTCTCGCCACATTTTCACCTGGTTCACGTTCACGTCCTGGTTTTCACGAACGCTCTTCTGTTTGTCACGAAGACCCTTTCCGAGGTTCTCCTGCTCCTGGATCTTTTTGGTGAACTGTTCTCTACAAAATGACATTAACAAAAACTACATTGTATAAGAATTGACCCATCAGGTTTTGAGAGGATTCTTGAATGGATTGTGATTTTTAATCAATCAATCAATCAGAATTCAGTCAATCAGAATTTATACAATGCCCCTTCAAGTTTCCTATTCAGAAGCCATATACATTATGATAACGGCACTACAGACATTACTAGATCAGATTATTTCAGAAAGGAGACACTCAACATAACATGAGTTTCTAAATACATGGATACAACCAGAAAATTACGACATTCAATGTAAAATACAAAAACTGTAAGTTATTCAACATAATTCTACAAGCATCGATAAAACTAGAGAATTAAAACGTTCAAGGTACAATACAAATGCTGCAAGTTATAAACAGTAGCATATGAAAACTTCCATGGTGCCACTGTAATCAGATGGTGGACTAAATTATCCACCAGATGTGGTTACCCTGACCCGTCGGATTTCATCCAACAGCTTACAATTTCTTACTATGGTTTCACTTCCAGCAACCATTGTCTGACGCCTTGTGCATTACAAAATCAAGGCTAAAGTAGTCAATTGATTGGAATAGATTTGAATTTCTGAACAGCACTTTAACAAGGAACAAAGCCATGTAGATGAAGGAGTCAGAAACTCAAAGTCTGACCGTAATGATCTTTTCTTGTCGGTTTGGTCACTGGAGATGTAGAGTTTCATCTCATCTTCTGTGCGTTGCAGTTGGCCATCGAGAATCTGCATCAGGGCGTTCAGATAGTGAAAGCGATGTTCCAAGGCCGTCAGCTCCTCTCTGTACGCATGGACTTCCTATGCAATGGACCAGAAACAGAATTAAGCTTTGAAACACCAGATGACTATATGGTTTGTAATGTAATGTAAATGTAAATCTCCAAAATGTCTCATCACCACACAAAAGCCATATCAGGGAGACCAACTTGTTTTTTGGCTCTATATCAGACCAGGTCTGCAATCTTGAGCTAGGTTGTTTGGAGCGTTTTGGTGTCAGGTCTTGGTTAAAGTGCTTGTTGTCAGCCAAGAGGTTACAGGTTCAAATTCCAGACAGGTCATCATATCGTAATCTCCAAACTTCTAAAGTGTAAAAGTTCCACTTGAAGGCCAAGTGCAGGGCACTAGCCTATTCACGAGCAATAGAACAGAAACTAGAACAGCGGTAGGACAGAAAGATGCCTCACAACTTCTTCACCATTTCATACCCTAGTGAACTCCGCTATAAAATGACCACACTGTCCGTATGTCGTCAGTGGGAAGGTCAGGCAGCGAGGGAGAAATGTGGACATCTGCTCCACATACCAATGTAAAAAAAGTGAATTTTTTTTTCATAATCCATATTACTCATAGCAGTACTCAAGTGTAAGGCTAACAGACATTTCTTAGTGTCAATATGTCTGTGTCCATGCCACTGTCAGTCTATGAGTATGCCTCTGTCTCTGCATGTGTCAGTCTGTCGTCTCTATCTATGACTCTTTCTGTCTCTCTCTATCTGTATCTATCTGGCTGGTTGTCCTGTATGACTGACCTGTTCCAACTTGGACCGGTTGGTTTCAAACCCAGCAGACAATGAATCGTAGGATGACTTCTTTTCATTGTAGATTTGACTCATCTCCTGAATATAATTAAATTGTCAAACATCAACTGTGCTTCAGTTCAACTAACAATATTAGCAGATGATGGGAAGAAACATGTCAAGGTCTCAAAAGGTTAGCAATCTGTACAAACTCTTGCATTTGAGTGATAGGAGGCGTAAAGACCAGAGTAGCATCCTTCGATCTACTAATTCCTTGCACTAATAATAACAATAAGAAGAAGTAGTAGAAGAAGAATAGAAGAAGAAGCTATCCCTAATTTTTGTAATCCTGAAGGATCATTATGTACCTCAGATAAAAAAATAATAATTATAATAATGATGACACATGTAATATTACTATTATATACACTAGTTTTGAGATCATAGTGCCATGCGTGAAATTTCAATCACAGTCACGGACAGTCACTCAGAGTCAGTAAATGGTGGATGTCAGAAAGAGGAAACTAAGTAACTGATCAATGAAATAAAAAAATTAAGTTGCTCACTGAAGGAAGCAGTAGATGAAGCAGATACGTTATATAAAGGAATGTCGTTCCAGCCCAAGGTTGAGAGGCTCTATTATATCCTAGATGAGTACAAGTGTCAGAGGCTGATCTGCATGATAGCTGACCTGAAACTGTTGCCTCATTGGTCGCAGTTCCTTCAGCATTGGTGCCAGTGCTGCCTTCTTCATTTCAATCTTCCTCGTCAGCTTCTCCACCATCTGTGACATATCCTCCAGTGTCCGGCCCTTCATCGTGTCAAACTCGCTCTTCATTGCCGACACGTTCTCAAGCGCATCCTGAGTATTACGGTAGCCAGACACTCCGCGCTTGGCTTCTACGTTTGACTATACACACAGATTAATGCAACAACAGTTAACCTTTTAGAGAATACATGAGTTGGTGCACGATGGTCTAGTGATTAGCGTGCTGGACTGTCAACTCAGACGTCAGGATTCAATCTCCACGGGCAGAAATTTGTTTAGACATTTCTGCTCCACTTGTGCCCCCAACAAGCTCAGCTACAATATTACACAGATTGCACATGGTTGGAGGATCAGGTAGAAAGCAGAGGGCTGGCCACCCATTCTCATATGCCGACACTTCGAAAAATGCAGTTGCTAATGCCCATGGCTGCCACTTGGGGTTTGCTAAAGATACTCTCTTCTTTTCCTTCTTCCTGTTCTTTGTCTTCTTCACCTTCTTCTTTGTCATCATTAGTGACTATTGCTGGAAAATGTTGCAAGTTATCAAAGAGAAACAAATGGCAGACAAAGCAAATGACGACATGCACCAGGAATTTTTTTGCTGATATCACAAACTGTTCTGTTCCCTTGTAGCTACGTACGTATCTGAAGACTTAAAAATCATAAACAAATGCAAATGCATTAGAACACCGCTTTCTAACAACTTTTCATTCCTAAGCATCATACATATCCAGTGTTACACATTTCTTCTCCACAACAGCAAGTCACACAGGCAACTCTGTTTAAGCTTAGATTTATCTCTGTGAACTAAAAGCAGTGCTGTGATTTAACACCCTCCTTTCAGGATAATGTTCTGGATACTCTAATTCTCTAATTACACAGTAATGTAATCAATATAATGAAATCGAACACTTATACTGCAACACTAAGAACCTTTCAAGGATAGACATCAGGCTACAAAGCAGGAGTATAAATATTATCAAATAGTAACTTCCATTGCACCAGCATCTAATGCACAAGGCATCAGCCAAGGGTGCACGAAAATGAAGCAATAATCAGGTCAATATCCAGAAGATTAATCCACTATTACAGAAAGGCAACCTATGGAGGATAAGCAATTTAATATAGGTTATGTCTTAAGTTGAGAACGAAATGACATAGGTGACTGAGCAGACTGAACGGATACAATGAGAGAGTAGAGCAAGTACCAGTTTGTTGTTCATGTCATCATACTTCTGAGCCAGAATGTCTTCAGTGCGTGCAAGAACTCCAGCCTCAGCACGAAGTTCAGCCATCTGACGATGTTTGTCGGAATACACAGTTCTCTTGGATCGCATTTTGTACACATATTTATTAAACTAAAGAAAAAACAGAAACGGAAAATGTCAGAGATCAAATAACGCAATAACATAAAATGAGAAATCAATCATAGGCCTACTCATTATTTCAGAGTTTGTTTCTTGATAAACCCATATATACACAAAGCTGACTGTTACAGCCATGATCATAGCTAAGTTTGCTATGGGCTGTAAGTGGAGACAAAACTCTAAACAAAACAATAACTTTTTACCCAAAGTGGCAATTCTATAATGCATTAGCCACTTTCGTTCATAAATCCATTAGAATTGTCTAAAGTATTCCTTTTTTTAAACTTTTATTTAGTAATCTTAATACAAGACTGGTGATATTATCTGGTAAAGTTTTTGAACTCACCTCATCTCCTTTGACAACCTCTCCACCAGTCTGTTTAAGCTTGTCCTGCTTAGTGTCTCTTTCTGCCTCCGCAGCCTGAAGTTCTTCCCTTGCCTGATGCAGTGATTCAGCTGCATCATCCTTCTTACGGCGGTTTATTGATGCCTTTGAAAAATCAAATCATATGCCAGTTTCTTAAACTGTCAAAAAATGAATTATTTAATACACAGTATGACATCTGTGTGTATTTAACTTGTGTACTGTACGATAAACCTCATAAATTTCTCAATATCAAAGAGAACCAGGGTCAAACATTTGATAAAATCCACACCACCCAGGTAGTTTGACAACTTTTGGTGCCAGGTTTAGCATCTGAGGTCATGCCAAGGAAGCCAGTATGGAATTCAGTCAAAAGCTATTTGCTATGATGGAAGCGAATATCAGTCTTGTTGTCCTCGAGACCAAGGTCTTGGTCTCGAGTGCACTCGAGTTCGTTTTTAAAAGTCTTGGTCTTGGTCTTGGTCTTGAGGTTCAAGGTCTTGGTCTTGGTCTTGGTCTTGAGGTTCAAGGTCTTGGTCTTGGTTTTGCAAGACCAAGACTTTTGACAATATAAAGAGTCATTAACAAAACGCAAGGATTTTAATAATTTATCCAATAATTACTAATGCAATTGCTTTAGTGTTTACACGGTGTGAGTGAGGCTTTACTGTTGCTTTCGACATTTATTTTGACTTCCGGTTAGTTACCATGTAATGATTTCAAAACAGACTCACAATTTGTACATTTACATCCGGTACTTGAAAAGCTGCTCTGTGTGCCAGTGAATTCAGCACTGTAGAACGTATTTTTCACATAGCAGAATTTTTATGAGGACCCACAGATCTTGGTCAGAAAATTCTGAGCAAATTGATTTTTATAAAATGCAACAGGCATATGGAATAAAATTACGCCCGAAGGACTTCTGTAAATACGAATTCGGAATTCTCTGCAGTCTGCATTTAGTATTGTTTTGTTTGAATAAAATAAAAGATTCGTGCTTTAATTCAAATAGCGAGTTGTGTGACTTGACAATTTTTTTAGTAAGGAATTGAAATCTGGATATGGTTGTGATTTTTGGGTATTGTTCTCGGTTTTGGTCTTGAGTTTCAAAGTCTTGGTCTTGGTCTTGGTCTTGAGGTTCAAGGTCTTGGTCTTGGTCTTGGTCTTGAGGTTCAAGGTCTTGGTCTTGGTCTCGAGGTTCAAGGTCTTGGTCTTGGTCTTGGTCTTGAGGTTCAAGGTCTTGGTCTTGGTCTTGGTCTTGAGGTTTAAGGTCTTGACAACAAGACTGGCGAATATATATGTTTTATTACCCAATTCACTTCTCCAACGAGTATTTAAATTGTTGGTGAGCTGATATATGCTGGTAAAAAATAAAATATTTTAAGAACAAGAAATTAACACTTAATGACATCAGAAGAAAAGAATGTTTAAAGAAAAATTATGCAACCTTAAAATAATTTAATGAAATTAAACCATGAAAACACAGACATACAATTGATTACAAAACAGACAGATGTCATCAACCATTTATATAGCACCTATTAATCCTTGAACATGACGATCTTTCTAACAGATCTAAAAAGGTGAATCACAAGAAAAGCTGAAAATGTTGTTGACCTGTTGGCGCAGGGCTCCAAGACCGGCCAGCTTATCGCTGCTCTCTGAGCTCAGCATCCTCTTCTCCATCAACTGATTTATCTCGGAGTTTGTTTCTCGAATCTGGAAAAAAAACAAGCAAGTCGAAAGCATTCAGCATCAGCTTCCCTGATGAATGAAACACATTCAGTACCACTGAAGAAAACTTCACACCATCCACCTGTAATTCAATTCTTCACGACTTTGATTTATATTTGCTGACTTTGCACACACAGTAAGTGCTTTCAATAGGTAATAAATAATGAAATAAATTGTGATATTCAAAGCAGGACAGCACTTTAATCATTACGGTACTCTTCCTCGCTTAAGCCGGTGGATCTCCCTGCTTGTTGGAATGTTGGTGTTAATCACAAGTCTCCAATTGTTTTACCTGTTCTACATATGCACATCTGAAGCCATTTCTTTACCAAGACCTTATGAACCTCTTTCAAGCCAAACATTCAAAAGGCTGTCTCGTAGGACTATCTGCTGGACTGCGACAGAACTGAAGTTCTTGGATTTAATGAGCAGTGATCACTGATGCCTCAAAGCACATGATGCTACTCATTTTCAGCATAATTACAAGTAATATTTTAAAAACATTCTTAGAATGTTAGAAATACACTTTTCTAGTCTAGAAGCATTTCTGGAAGCGACAGTGAAAATTTGTCTACAACATCTTAATACTTTGACAAACTTTATTATGTACAGCAGGTATAAACAGGTAATAACCCGGACCCATATGGCCCGGTGTGAACCCAATGGAAATTTAATCTTCAGCATGCAAAGGGCTTGACAGAATATCCCGCAACTGACACTCGGCTCTTACTGCAGGTCTAGCCCAAATTTAGCTAACTGACAGGTGTTGTTAAAAGTGAACCGTCGTTGCCAACTCATTAACCCGACTCACCTTCTGTGTAATCACATCAAGGTCCGACTGTCCCATGGCTGGCTCAGCGACGATCTTTGTCAACTGCTGGACAGACTTTTTCAGGGTGCCAACCTCATTGGGGAGTTTGTCTTTGACCATATACATGTTGACACGAGTCTCCTCTTCCAAGCGCTGCAGTAGACCTATGAGACAGAAAAGTCATGGAACAAGTACAAAGAACTGTCCTTCCCAGCATAACCAAATACAAACCATACAATTTCTTGAACATATAAAAATACAAAATGCAAAAGCACTTTTTACAAACAACTGTATAAACATAAAGTAAGTATGCATATACAAGTATGTTTCAACTCTGCAGAGGGCTTTATCAGCAGGATTTTGTATTGATCTCATCACTGATTTTTATGAAAAAGCAATGAACGCCAAAGTTTGACAACAAGATCTTCTAGCACAGAATAGTGCTTTTGTGAAGTTCCAAAAGATGCAGTATAGATACATAGATGTCCATATACACATGTATAGGCCTTTTACTTTCACGACCCTTACATCCTCGGCTGTTGTGGATTCGCTTAGTCATGTAAATAGGCTCAAAGGAACATTTCAGTTTGAAGTCCTAACATAAATTGATCGATAACTATATAAAGTGATTCATTGACTAATATGTATATATATATATATATATATACAAATTATACATATTCGTCAATGAATCAATATATATATATATACACACAGATTACTCATAATGGTAGAAGTCAAACTTAGGCATAAAGTAAGTAAGTAATTAACTGACATAAACATACACTAGATATATCATGTTTGTAGAGTCACAAAAACTACAAAATTCCATATTAGGCTATCAGATTAGATTAAGAGTCAGAATATCATTAATTAGTGCAATACAGATCGACAGAGGCTGAAGCAGTGGCGTTAGAACAACGTAAGTGTACCTGAGGGGGTCAACTTACCTGAGGGGGTCGTGCCTATAGATGCTTGAACAGCCTCCTTTATCTGTACCTTCAACCTCTGAATTCGGTTTTCCAGTTGTGTCAACTGGAATTAACAAACATAGGCCAAATGAAGAAATGCAAAGCCTAGAAACACAAACATCGCTGTCATTATTATTTGCATGTTATAATATCACTATGATTTAAATTACTACAGCATAGGATATTCATATGCAACCAATAAGAAATGGTGCTGAGCTTGTGATTTTTGCTTTGAACAAAAAACATGAAACTAAATGTGACAACAGCTTTAAATCACAGCATTCTCTTACGTCAGAACGTTTAAGCTTTTTACCAAGTTGCGCTGTTCTTGCTTCTGTTTCTTCAGTTGATCCTCGCGATCTCTTTCCATTCGAAGATTCCTTGCAACAGCCAACATTGGGCCACTGTTTGGTGATGCCTCAACCTAAAGACATGAAGTCCATGAGGAAATGACAAACTCTACAGACCTCAATAGATTAGATATTAAATCCTAACCAACAGAGCAAGATAGCTTACAGACTGATCTTCTGGATACTGACATGATTACGGCTTGGTTTTGGTGTGCAATCGGTTGATGCTTTGTGCATTAGACACCGGCGCAATAGAAGTTACTGATTACAATTACAGTTACAATAGCAAAACATAATGTAACATTTTATTACCTTCTTAAGCACTATTAAGCTTACAGAAACAGTGCAACAGAAACCACGAGCTAAAGAGCTACAAGCTTATAAAAGACCTGGAAAACATTGGAAAACATCTGGCGTAGAGTGCGAGAGGTACAAGGATCGAGTCCCATAGGCGGACATGCTTTGTAGGCTGCAATTTGCGCCGTGTATTGCAGGCTGTCTGTTCTGTTAGTAGTTAACTAGTCAAGATTTATCGCATAACATGTACATGTACAGCGCAGTGCGTTTGCAGGCGCTTAATTAAAGAATAAATATTATTATTATTATTATTATTATTATTATATACACTCGTGCATTTTAAAACACATGAAATTGAAAACAGTAATAAAGATTAAGCATAAAAATTTATTCATCATCAGAAGTTTACGATAGGTCATTCTTTTTGTGAGTATCAAGGCAACTTTATACGACCATGTCCTCCACGAGCTACTTTCCCCTAAAAAACCGTTGGCATATTCTCTCAGGCCCCGTTCTCATGACCGAGTTTTACCAATAGCTGATCATAACATGAAAAACTTTTATATGTAGAATGTTCTATTGGTATTGACTTGATAACAGTTGTTTATATGTTGTATGTACACCGGAGTGCGTCTTGCAGCCGGTAAAAATAAAGAATATACTTAACTTAACTTTAACATGCAAAACATATATTTAGAACAATTAACAGTGTTTGTAACATATATGCTGCTCACTTCTAGTACATCTCAGAAATTTATCTGTGAAAGATTTTTGTGGATGCAAAATATTCTTCTCATACGATTACTATTTGTGGTAAAGCCAGTCTAGTTATGTATGCCTTCCAATGGTTTCCTTACAATAGCGATGATATAACTCTACCTTTCGTTTCAGTCTCTCCGTGCGTTTGAGGAGCTGTTCTTTTTCGTCTTCCATTGACGCTATATCCTTCTTGATGTCTGTCGTGCTGAATCCACTGTCTTTCGTCGAAGTGTATTCCTTGTGCACCTCCGTGAATGCTTTGATTCGTCCTTCATACTGAAGTTGAAAATATTGGCTTAATACAGCTCCAAATGAACTTGTCTTCAGCACTGTTGTTACGTGCCTAATATGTGCTATATAAAGTGGCATGCTGTACATATATATACATACATGCATACATACATACATATGTATACATACATAATGCATACTTACAAACATACATAGGTATGTAGGTATGTACATACATACATACATACATACAATGTCATACATACAAACTACATACATACATACTATACATACATACTACATGTACATACATACACACATACATACATACATACATACATACATACATACATACATACATACATACATACATACATACATACATACATACATACATATATTCACAACTTTTTGTTATTTACATCTACCGGTATGTACAAGCTTGTAGACTTAGGACAGTTTGACCTGTATTACAGACAGCAGGTAGATTGATTGGATCAACTTCTCCTCACTGACAAAACAAGTGCTGTGTCACTACATGCACAGCTCAAACAGTATGTGGTGTGCTGGAAGCGTGGTTTTTATTGTAATGTAATGTAACATAATGCCTACCACTCTGTTCTTGGTCCTGCGCTATGACAATCAAGTGAGTGCAATCTGACTTCTGCCACAAGCACGACTCTTTAATTCACAGCCCAAAAACCATTCCACACAAATGTTTTCAAGTACAATGGAAGTGTAAGAGCCACTAAACATTAAGCCGGATATACACAGTTTCAATTAAACACTCTTACACCTTCAAAACACAAACATCTGAAGTTTCCAAAGACTACCATAACCTTTTAAGAGCAACAAACGTAATACTCCTCAGCTGATGATGCAAAACACTACATCTCACACGATCATTAACATTTGTCCTTGAAGCAAGGCAGTTGGTACAAAATGAATATAAACTTTAAAACTTATAAAAGTATATGACAATTACCTCCTCGTTCAGTTCAGAAACCTTGGCATCTGCTAGAAAGTCGGCAGGGACGTTGATTCTGACGAGATAATTGGCTAGATATGCACGTTCTTTCAGCTTGGGCCTATTTCGCAGCAACCACTCAATTATTGGCTGTATCACATGCTTCTCTCCTTGCACGATACTTGCCGGCCTGAAAGAAAGCCATGGTATGCATCAATTTGCTTTAAATCATCATACCATAATCAGGGTCACTATTAAAAAAGCTACAATCATTTTTTTTTCATTTGCTTCACCACTGTTACAATGACCTCTGCTGTGATGATAAGAATCAACCTCATCGTCGCTGCAATCACTCTCTTTCATGTCTATTTGCTGCACGTATCTGGATGTTTGTAAAGGTTCCTCTATGATATTGCATAAGTAGCACAGAGGGTAGGTGGACAGCTCTTACCCTCACCGCCTGTGGGAAAGGGCTGAAGACAATGCATGTCAGTGTACTCATTAAAGCTGCATTGCCTAGAGGTGAAAGGGGGTTGAAATCTCAAAACAAATTTTGCCATGGCAGGAATTCAACCCACAACCTTTTGATCAACAGTCCGGCAAACTAACCACTAGACTATTGAGCACCTCCCAGAAATTTACATGTCATAGAAAATGTATTGACAGTTTTTCAGGGCCGTGTCATATGGGGAAGCACAAATGTGCACTGAAAGATTGGATGGTCTGAGATACATGAGAGTGAGCTATGAGATGTTTAGATATTTCAAGTCTTTTGTGGATATGTACAAGAGTTTAACTGAAAATGTGTATAATCTCCTTTATGTTAAGCGATTCTTGCACTTGCATTGTGTGAAAAAGTTTTATAAATTGGTGAGTGTATAGAAGCAAGGCACCACCATGTCCCATGAAATGCAGTGACCATTCAGCCAGATGGCTCAAGATTAGAATCGAACTCCCTATTGCTAGCCCAATAGCACTGACAACCAAGAAAACAAATCACCAGATTTTAAATCCTAAACTTTCCTCACCAGCATATGTCTCTTGCAGGTAATCCAGTACAACAGGGACTGTCAGAATATGAGCCATTGCTTTGGGGGCTTGCTTGACTATAAGGGAAGTTTTTTCTAGTAAACATCTGTGTCTTTAAGCAATGTAGTAATAATTTCAAAAAAGGTTACAGCATAGCTGAAAGTGATAGAGGTAATTGCCTACAGCTGTGCGGGATCTGTCGTTGGACGATATTTGAGAACTTTGAGTTCTGAGATGATGCGAATGGCTGTTTCATCTGCTGCTTCCTCTCGCACGTCAATCTTTTGCTGGCAGAACCAAGTTTAAATAAAATCAAATTCAGTTTAAAAACTGCAGCAGAATCCAATCTGAGCTGAATTTCATTGCATCACAAATAGCAAAGTCAAAAGATGACATTACTTTCATTTCAGAACTACAAAAATATTTAAATGGTCAATGAGAACAGCCTACTAAGTTGTCTTATTTAATACAATCTGAAAACTTCTACAGCATAATTACATTAATACTCAAGACATTATACCCGAATCTATGGTCACTTTTAGCAAAATCCATATGCATTCCAAAATCCAGGATGCATCAGTCAAAACACAGTAGCAAGTGACTGAGACATCAGAACAGCAAAATTCAATCCAGAAAACATAAAGTTTTAGTTAAGATATTAAAGGCAGACACGGATTCAATATAGAATGCCTTCTATGCCCAAAACTGTCAGATTTTCATCTACTCAGTTTGTTAACATCATTCGTTAGTTAGCTCTCTGGTCACTGCATAAACAACATAGTGGCTTTCAGAGGTTCTTAAAAAATGGTCTATGAATAAACACATAAACACAAACATTAGAAGAGCACACAGAAGCAGACAGAAGATAGGATAAGACATAAATGCAACAGCGATCTTGAAAGATGTTACCTTCGGATCGACCTCTGCCAGGACATCAGTGAGGACTTGCAGAAGCTGAATGGAGCCAAGAGAGTCAAAGGTAATCAGGTTATAACCTTTGTTGAATGGCTCCTTGTTCAGTTCACCAATGATGTACTTCAGCTGATCACTCATGATGACAACTGACAATTTATAACGAATTATAACTTACAATTTAAAACCAATAAAAACTAATATTCTTTTAATCCATCTTAATGTACGCCTAATATTCTCAGTGGAAATTTATGAAGTACAAATGTGAAATCTGTTGCTGTCTAGTGTATATCGGTGAGGACATCCAGCGATGTTGATATATCTCACCCATGGATTCCCCGCACTATACAAACTAGTCTCGGGCATTTAGTGATGCTGGTTACTAGGAACGCTAAACACGAAAACTTTAACGATTGATAACATTTATCTTTCACCGGCAATACATATCCCAAGATAAGTTTTAGACAGTTGGTACAGGTTCTTACCAGCTGACGTACTTTTAATATTAAATAAAAACAAACAGTAATTAGTTTGGCCGTAGTTAAATCCAATCAAACGGCCTGAATCTGCCAGGAATGTATCGCAGTCCAGTCAATACTCTTGCCTCCAATATTAAAAATTAAATATCTTAAGCTTCTAATATTTCTATTTCAATCAAATATAAAGCAATAATTAAAATTGGCAAATGTTATCAATATTTATGTCTTCAAAACTAACATTCAACCTAGTACAATAATGCCGTATTTAACAGAAAAGTGTTTCGAGATTAGCGTTTCCAAGCGTAACATCTAATACACATGGCGCACTCCACTGCTGCTCGGAATATGGCTCGGGATCGACACAGAGTAAATGCCATGGTCAATTGGTCATCAAAGAACTTCTATAGCGCCACTCCATTAATGCTCAATGCATCAGTCGAGGGTCGCAGCTCGCTATTATCTAAAAGCCTTGTGCAAGCCAAATTCGAGGGTGAATCCGGTCGACAGCCAAGAAGGGAGTCCGAGAGCATACGGAAACAGCCTACGGAGAAAATTCAATGGGACAAGTGCGATATCGAATAGCGAGCAAATTTTTGCATGCCCTAATAGGGCCTAATTGTTCCGTTGATGTTTGGAATTTTGGAGGTCACCTCCATATGGCAATAGGCTGCGGAATGTAGGCCTACGTACAGTTTATTCTCAATGTGAATTTTTTTCTTATTACCAGCAATAGGCCTAAGTTTTGTAGGCTATTTTCCCTGTTCGAAATCTGTCGCATTGCATATTATTCGCAGATAATATAGCCACTTTGCAGGGGCGGCGCTACACCAGGGCGCGCCAGGGCATATGCCACATGACTCAGTTTCATGACCCCACAGCATGCATGTATTCGCGAGACCCTCGTCGACTGCGCCATACTTGATTGTAATCACTTTTTTCAGCTACTAAAAAATAAATTG
Source organism: Allolobophora icterica (assembly GCA_963556255.1). Taxonomy (NCBI): domain Eukaryota; kingdom Metazoa; phylum Annelida; class Clitellata; order Crassiclitellata; family Lumbricidae; genus Allolobophora; species Allolobophora icterica. The sequence continues at coordinate 84,937,502 of OY744602.1, forward strand.
ATTTTAATAATAAAAAAATAATTTAGTTATTTTAATTTAATTTCGGTGTTGTGAACTGTTTTGTCTGGCGCTGAGAACAGGGCCACCGACAGAAATTCCGGACCCCTAGACATAGTAGTCAGTAGTCATGGGCAGGGACGTATCTAGCGTTGGGCTTGGGGGGGCTTAAGCCCCCCCAAACGAAGTTGAAGCCCCCCAAACAAGTCAAGCCGTTGTATGCTTACGGCTAAAATTCGTATGAACACTGTATAAATGTTGCCATGTTCAAGGCTTAAGCCCCCCCAAACGAAAAAGGCTAGTTACGTGCCTGGTCATGGGCCCCTAAACTATCATTAGGCTTTATGAGAAAAGTTGATTGCGGGCCCGGCCCGGGCACCTAAAAATCGCCGGAAAATCGCCGGGCCCATGGGCATTTGCCCCCCCCCCAGGCCTGGCTGAGAAATGTAGACTTACATTACATTGCATTACTGCAATTAGGCTATCATTAGATTAGAATCTGTTTGTATTTCTAAAGCGCTCAGATCTAGCTCCTGGAATGCAGGATTGTTACCAGCTTGGCATGTATAGGCCAGGCATTAGGCCTACCGTGGAAACCGTTGGTGGAAACCATCGACTGTGGAAACTGACATCCTTTTAACTACCGCCATCTAGCGACTGCACGTACGTTCCTTGCAATCGCCAGAGAGATCGTCACATTATTGCTCCTAAAATTCATTAACAAAATAATTATTTAACTTTGAAATTGTCTGGCCTTTATATAAAATAAACGCTGTAATAAGTAATTAGGCTATTATTAGAATTTGTTTTTCGAGCACTGCAAGCACAATAGTTTTGTTGACTACTGACACTAAAACACCCGCCTTAGTAGAAACCTATGTAATATAATAATCCCAAAGAACTTAAACTCGTTGATCAAAAATGCATATCTAAACCTATGCCACGGTTGCTTTGCCATTAATAGCGATGCGCACCGCCTGGTTTGGATTAGATCAAATACAGAGGTTATAAGAAGCAATCGTCCCAGTCATTGGATAAGATTGTGCCGACCTCTGTGACATTGTACTTGAAATTATAACGTTAAATGCGAAGAAAGAGACCTTATTAAAAGTTGATTTCCTTGAGACACGAGTATGGACTCTTGACAGTTTTAAATTGAACGAAACAATAGAATTAGATTATTTCAGATTTCACTACTTTGAGACCCATAATATCTAGCAAACATTTAGATATTTACAGAACCGAAGTTTATCCAAACGTTAAGGAAATTAGGCTATAGGCTAGGCCTAGGCATGTACACAAAGTTTAGGGCCTACCCTTAGATTATTTTCAACAAGGTACTGCCAATCTGGGGAAAATAAAATTTATGCTAAATCAAATGTTCCAGCTTGAGGGTTGCTTTAAATGATTTCTTTTAACGATAGTTCATTTTCGACGCTTCTTTAGGGCGATGCTAATATGGACTGATTGCTTCACAAAAAACCGTATTGCATAGGCTATACGCGCGCCGGATTCTGCAAAGCGACATATTAATCTTAGTTTTACTTTTAGGTAGCCTAAGCCCTGAGAAACGTTGGTGACAATCTAGAATCATTATACGTAAAAATACATTGTTTGGATTAATTACTAAAGTATAATTTCATTTTTTCCAGTGCGAACTTATTCGTTTTCTTGCTAAAGATCACTAAAATTAATGTAGAATAATAATAATTATTTATCATTACAATATCGCCGCTCCTCGGTCTAGTCTGTTTTGCTATAGGGGCCTAATAGGTCCTATTCTTGGCTAAGATCATCGACATAATAATAAAGGTCGATGGCTAAGATGGATATCGTCAACGACCTGGTTATCGTCCAATTAGAGCTTTCTATTATAGAGCGAAACCATATATTTGGCGGAACCACATGGCGAAACGGTCAACAAGTGGCACTGCGTTTCGAAATTTCCACGATCGAACACTTAATGTTTAACCTATCGCCGTCATTGTAATGACAGTGAACTGGGAGGTGACAGTGTCGAATTATGTGCCACTCCTGTAAGTGCTGAATGGTGAGTTAATACGTCCGAGGATTTTTAGCCGATAGTGTGATATGATGTTGGGAGTGATATGGTGATGGGAGTGATATGATGATGTTTGGGCGTTCCAGTTACACCCTGGGCTAGTGAGTTTTGGGTAAGTAGCAGACGCTTGACTTGGATGGATTCAAGGTTGGGGAAGAGGTAATTACAGCAATCAATGAACAGTGGAGGTAGCAATGGTGGAGGCAGTTTTAAGGTCGAGCATGAGCCGGATATGGCGCAGTTCACGAGAGAGATATGGATCAAAAGTAATACCAGGATTGCGGACAGGGGAGTCAGAGGTGAAGTAGTACTGTATAGTGTTGGCCAGGCACCAAAACCATGTCTGTTTTCACATGTAAACATGACGAGCCTAGACCTTAAAATGGACGAATTGTGACTGACTTTTAAATCAACTGTTATGATTAGTGCCGAATTGTGATTATAGATGTCTTAAAATATGTTACTATGATCAACCTAAAGTGATCATATGCCAATTTGTCACACACTAGGCCAGTGGTTCCCAAACTTCTCTGGGTCGCGACCCACTTGTGAATATCTTGTCAGTCTCGGGACCCACTGTGTAAATTATGCATTGTGTACCGAAGTTGACTTCGTAAACTGGCATCGAATTATGCGGATTTACATACAGCGTTTAAAAATTGGCATATTTAAAGCATTAAATTTGTGATATTTAAATTAACGTAGTTTATTTAGTTGCAGAAGTTTTTAATAATCTCGCGTTGCTAAATGTCGTGGTCATTGTTTTCTGTTCATATATACACGCACAATTACGACAGCTAGTTATTGCCCAATCATAGCAAAATGTTGATCCAAAATAAATGTTTCTCTAAAACATTTGGCGACCCACAGTTGCCAGAGCTTCGCGACCCACTTTTGGGTCGCGACCCATAGTTTGGGAAACTCTGCACTAGGCACATGGTGTTGCATGGTGTAAAGCATGTGATTTGACAGTTCCTCTGTAGTTAACTGTATAGCTACGATACACTGTTCGTCAATAGTGCCTGTTGTTGTACGCAGATTGAACATATAATAACTGAGCATGGAGTTGACCATCACAACTGGTTTTCTTGCCATTTCATTGGCAACAGTTCTGCTAGTTGTTGTACTGTATCTAGTCATGGATTGGCTGCTACGGCGTCGACTGGTTGCAGATATTACATCAAAGTATGTTCTCATCACGGGATGTGATTCGGGTTTTGGTAAGCGAGCTTGTGAGAAACTGGATTTGCTTGGCTGCAACGTTATAGCTACATGCCTCACTGAAGCTGGCGTGAGTGAAATTCAACGCAAATGTTCGTGGCGCGTGAAAGCCTTCCAAATGGATGTGACAAATGAAGAGAGCGTGCAGAAAGCAGTGGAAACCGTTTCCAAGATACTACCACAGGGCAAAGGTATGAAACTATCCAGAGCTTAAGGCTATGTTTTTGGAGTTTCTGACTTCAGAAAAGCATGATTACAGTGGAAGTGTGTTTAATCAAATTCTTCATAACATTTGTATAAATATTACATTAACTAATACATAACTGTTTCAATATAAGGAACTTCTGAAAATGGTTTTAGAAGTGAAACTTATTAAAAAAATCTATACAGTGTAGTTTCAAAATGTTGATGCCATCTGTGTTTTATACTGGTTTCAAAAGCTTCAATTTACAGTAAGTACTAAAAATACTGCTTAAAAGTTTTCAGTAGCAGGTTTTCATTTTAGATATTTCTTTGTTTTAACAATGAGTGTATGAGAGTCTTATATTCCCTGTAATTCTGTCATTACAGATCACATAACTTTGCTGAAAAATACTGGGGCATTTAATAGAGGGATAGCTTGTGTACCTGAAATATTTTTCTTTCCTTCAGGTCTCTGGGGTCTAGTCAACAATGCCGGAATTTCTGGAGAAGTTGGACCAGTGGAGTGGTTGGAGCCATCTAGTGTGGAAAAGGTCTTTAAAGTCAACGTCCTTGGCATGTACACTGTTGTACATTCATTCCTGCCATTGATAAAGAAATCAGGTGGTGGTCGCATTGTAAACACGACCAGCATTCTTGGCCTTCTAAGCCTTCCATTTATTGCTCCCTACTGTATGAGCAAGTTTGCAGTGGAGGCTTTTTCTGATGCTTTGAGGTAACATAATCGATTTTATCCTGCAACTCTTGTCACATCTTTTGTTAGTGTTTAAAATGTTTCTTACCTTATGTAGCAATATTAAATCATTTCTTAATCTCTTTGTGTTGCCTGGTTTAATCAACAGCACTATTTGTATAGATAATTATTCTTGATGTTTATGCATTTTGTTCTTAGCAGTAATAACACCACTCAGTCTGCCTGGCCTGACCCCTATAGATTTTGACCTGGCCACTTGGCAGTTGCAAACATGATTTGGCTTAGTGAACAAGCTGGTGCCCTTGATGGGGCTTTTTTGTGTTGTGACGTTTCGGAGACATATATGGTATATGTACATTACATGCCTCTCAAAAATGCTCTATTACAGTTTGTACAGAATGATCCATCAAGCACAGACCCATGCAACCAATGACTTTTTCTTATCACTTATTGGCAATTGCTGTGCATGTCATTGTAAGTTGCAACCGTTAAAACTGAACACATTGCAAAACCGAGGACAGTGTACTCGGTTTATGGCAAGGTATGCTAAAGCGTCTGCAATGGGTCATTTTTAAAGAATCATAGATCTGCATTTTCAACCTGCACAGTAAAATCATTTTATATGAAATTTGGGGTGCTAGTTTTCACTACTTGATTTATCAAATGAAGTCCATGTTAAGCTTGATGGTGATGGTGATGCGGTGGCGCAGGAGTAGAATCAGGATGGCATAGCTTGAGGAGTTCGGTTTTCAGTCATGAGTGGAAAGCTGCAGGACAGAGGGCAAGTAGAGGATAGGTGAGACTAATAGATGAGAGTAGAGGATGAGGTAATTTAATTTAGGTAATTTATGTAAGTGACACTACTGAACTTCTGAGGTCTGATCCCTCATCACGTGTATGGCATGTTCACTTGTTTGGAACAGCCCTGCCTGAAATTAATTTTAACACAGAGATATGTATCCAAGAACTATAGAGGTGATTTTGCCTTTGCTAATAATTGCATGTATTAATGTTTCCATCTGAAAGTTGTACATACAAGGTGCAACATTTAAGTATTTTATTCAGGAAGTGATGAAGCAAGGGGTTGTTGAATATCAATTGGATATCAGCTGCGGGTTATCTCTCGCTCCTTATCTCATGATGCTGCAGCTACCCTTATCCATGTCTTTGTCACCAGTCGACTTGACCATTGCTGCTCGATTCTGGTTGACCTGCCACTTTCTCTGACTGCTCGTCTTGATCGGGTTCTTTGATCTGCTGCCCGTCTCATTGGTCACCTTTCTAAACGCACCCCTGTCTCAGCCTATATATGCGTGACACACTACACTGGCTTTCCATCTATAGAATAGCTGCATTGATCTGGCGATGCCTTCTTCGCTGTGCCCTGGTTTACTTATGTGAGCTCTGCTGTCCTGTCTCTCATGTGACTGGCTGCCGAGCCCTTTGCTCTTATTGTGGGGGTGAGCTCTTGGTTCCTCATTCTACCACTGCAACTAGGCAGCATCTTGCTTTCTCTGTGGTCGGCCCCTCCATCGGGAATCAACTCCCATTGCAGATACGCCTGTTGCCTAAGATTAGTTCGCTTATGTTTTACAAGTTACTTTAGTCCAGTTTATATTGCCGTGGTTGGGCTGGGAGCGTTTCTGAGTAGGTAACTTGAGGGGGCGCTGTATTAAATTTTCAAAATGAATGAATGGAATGCAACTATTTCAGTTTATTTTAAAGTATTTATCCTATGATGGAGTGATGAGTATTCACACATCCACACAGAGTGGGCTCGGGTATCTGGGACATTTCCCACTAAACTTTTGACACTCTTGGGACCTACAAACTTTGTAGTGAGGTCCCTTAGCAAGATCAAGGGGACAGGTCGGACAAAAGCACCATATTTTTTCCACGTGATCTGCATTGTTAACACTTTATATTTTTGGTAGGATCCACGTGATCAAGACAATGGATCAAGAGTTATGACGTAAACATGTCGGCCGACAGACATTATTGCCAATTCCAGTTGATAGTCGGGTCAATATACGATAAAAGAAACCCACCTAACCCCAAAAATTGATACAAAAGGTTTCTCAGTTGATTTTGCTGCCATTTGGCATGCTTATTAACATAGTAAAAGTCTAGTCTATTCTGACCATTCGAAAAGGGTGAATTTCAAGATGGCGTCCAAGATGGCTGCCGGGAGCTAAAATTGTCTATATATCAGGCACTATTCAACCTAGAAAGGTGGTTTTGGTGTCTAACCGTAGGGTTTATTGCTCAGCATTCAGTTAAAATATAACTTTAATCACTTAATGTATCATTTCAAGATGGCGTCCAAGATGGCTGCCGGGAGATTTTAAAAAATCATATCTCAAGCACTATTCCACCTAGAAAGGTGGTTTTGGTGTCTAACCGCAGAGCTTATTGCTCAGCGTTCAGTTGAAATAACTTTAATCACTTGATATATCATTTCAAGATGGCGCCCAAAATGGCTGCCGGGAGCTAAAATTGTCTGTATCTCAAGCGCTATTCAACCTAGTAAGGTGGTTTTGGTGTCTAACCGTAGAGCTTATTGCTCAGCGTTCAGCTGAAATAGCTCTAATCACTTAGTGTATCATTTACTGACAAATCCAATGGTCATACAATTTACAGTTGCATAGCTTACACATTCATTTAGTCACTACTCATCGTCATCGTCCAACTCCTTCGGAAGAAACTTGTTATGTCACCTTTTTGAACTTGGTACGGTCCACAGGCAGAAGGCTGATGGACAAATGAGAAAGACTTTTTTGATTAGGATGCTGTATATATTTTAATTGTCTGACATGTATGTAAACCAGAGTGCGTCATGTTAACTGGTCAAATAAAGAATATACTTACTTACTTACTTAAGTACATGGTAGTCCATTTCTTCCACAGGAGCAGCGGAGTGTCTTGCAGGAATTGCAGCAGTTGCAACGAATGACCTTCAAGAGAATGTCTGGAGCGGCGTTCATTGTTGAAATAGCTGGAACAAACCGATTATCCTGAAGGTTCCAAATCCAGTTCAAGGCATCCATACCCTCTGCTTTACCCATCCATATAATGGTCTGGTATACTACGCTCTGCGACAATGAAAGCTTAGTAGCAAGTTCGGTTGATGGAAGACGTTCTGGAGTTACAAATGATGAAGCTGAGACAACCATCTTGCTGAAGTTGTCATATCGCATTTTTGCACTTGCCACCAAACAGACAGTCATTGATTGGCATCCTAGGTCATCAGTCACCTCTGTGGTCTGATTTGGGATTGTGACTGCGTTGGCACATGACCGAAGGATAATGTCTCCTTTTACAAGCTTCTGGAAAGCATTCTTTTTGCCAACACCAAATATGCAAGAACTCGTGTCGCAACCTGTGCAGGTGCATTAAGCACAGTGCAATCCCTTTTTCTGAGCTCACCAATCAATCAGTTTCTGTTAATTGATAATTCTTGACAGGATCTCCTCTTTCTTGCCTTCACTGATGAAACATACAACGCGATAAATATTGTGTCCTCTTCTCTGAAGACGTGGGGATAGTAAAGACTGCAGTAGAGACATTTCTTCTACACACAACTACTCTAATCGAAGAAGATACCGATCTCCTTGTCCTACTCCTATACCATGGAGAGCCACATTGTAAGAGTCTTTACTTCAGCTCTGACAAGATAATTGATGATGGCAAAGTGTATGACATAAACGATCTTAAGAAAATCCTCGGAAATCACATGTGTTCTCAGTTGTTATTTATCCACGCCGTGACAGGTTGCGACACGACTTCTTGCATATTCGAACGTCTTCAACCAATCGAATCTGCTACTAAGCTTTCATTGTCGCAGAGCGTACTACCAGACCATTATATGGATGGATGAAGCAGAGGGTATGGATGCCTTGAACTGGATTTGGAACCTTCAAGATAATCGGTTTGTCTCAGTCATGTCAACAATGAACGCCGCTCCAGACATTCTCTTGAAGGTCATTCATTGCAACTGCTGCAATTCCTGAAAGACACTCCGCTGCTCCTGTAGAAGAAATGGACAACCATGTACTCCTGCCTGTGGACCGTGCCAAATTCAAAAAGGTGAAAATCCACATAACAAGTTTCTTCCGGAGGAGTCGGACGATGACGATGAGTAGTGACTAAATGAATGTGAAGCTGTGCACCTGTAAATTGTACGACCATTGGATTTGTCAGTAAATGATATACTAAGTGATTAGAGCTATTTCAGCTGAACGCTGAGCAATAAGCTCTACGGTTAGACACCAAAACCACCTTACTAGGTTGAATAGCGCTTGAGATACAGACACTTTTAGCTCCCGGCAGCCATCTTGGACGCCATCTTGAAATTATATATTAAGTGATTAAAGTTATTTCAACTGAACGCTGAGCAATAAGCTCTGCGGTTAGACACCAAAACCACCTTACTAGGTTGAATAGCGCTTGAGATTTAGACAATTTTAGCTCCCGGCAGCCATCTTGGACGCCATCTTGAAATGATATATCAAGTGATTAAAGTTATTTCAACTGAACGCTGAGCAATAAACCCTACGGTTAGACACCAAAACCACCTTTCTCGGTTGAATAGTGCTTGAGATATAGAAATAATTTTTAGCTCCCGGCAGCCATCTTGGACGCCATCTTGAAATGTTACATTAAGTGATTAAAGTTATATTTTAACTGAATGCTGAGCAATAAACCCTACGGTTAGACACCAAAACCACCTTTCTAGGTTGAATAGTGCCTGAGATATAGACAATTTTAACTCCCGGCAGCCATCTTGGACGCCATCTTGAAATTCACCCTTTTAGAATGGTCAGAATAGAGTAGACTTTTACTATGTTAATAAGCTTGCCAAATGGCAGCAAAATCAACTGAGAAACCTTTTTTATCAATTTTTGGGGTTGGGTGGGTTTCTTTTATCTTATATTGACCCGACTATCTCCTGGAATCGGCGAAAATGTCTGTCGGCCGACATGTTTGCGTCATAACTCTTGATCCATTGTCTTGATCACGTGGATCCTACCAAAAATATAAAGTGTTAACAATGCAAATCACGTGGAAAAAATATGGTGCTTTTGTCCGACCTGTCCCGATCCAGTTACATTTGCGGGTTAACAGACTGTACTATTGTGTTAAGTGCCATTTTCATGTTTAGAAGTTTCATGGTAAAGAAACTAATTTACATTTAAAACCAGTGTTGCTGCAACGGAATAAGCATCGTCTTCATGTTGACCAGCACTCTGTGTTAAACATTTTCATGTAACTTGTTTTCCACTGAATTCTTATATTTTTTCCATAATTATTAGTCAAGCTGTTTGTACTGTTTCTTCCAGAAAAACCAGTTACATGTATGCAGTTTCAAGTATTAATACCACAGATATAAAATATATTGCTTTATGTGAACTATTTTAGACTTGAATTGCACCAAAACAACATAAAGGTGGCCATAATTGAGCCAGGCGGTCACAAGACTCCTTTCCTAGATCAGATTTCTCAGTTTACCCTTTCTGCCTGGAATAAACTCCCTGAATACAAGAAACAAGAGTACGGTGACAATTTTCTGAAGCAAGGTTGGTACCGGTACTTGGATATGGTGTTTGATACATGAATTTTTCTTTGGTTGGAAAGATGCTACACTCAAGCACTGACCTAAATTGGTATCTGTCTGACAATAAATGGAGTATCATGGTGGGACACGGTAGCCAATTTGTTGGCTACCGTGATACAAGGTGGCAGTCATGCCTGTCATATTTTCTGTCCTTGTGGTAAAACTGCAGTTGCATTGTTGTTATTTAGTAGTACAGTGCTTCCCAAACTGTGGTCCACAGGCCAAAGGTGGCCCTACAGCTGGCTTTTGGTGGCCCTTTCTCACTGCTGAAAAGTTCTAGCCATTTGTGTAAGACCTCTGTATTTTACTTCTGTTAGCTCCCAGTTGGTCCTATATATCTGACTTAATTTGCAGCCGGATTTAAAGTTCTATACCCTATGCACCAGTCTTTACAGAGAATATTTTTATAAAACAGTAAGGGCACGGTCAACCCACCCATCCCTCTATCAGAGAAAAATATCTACTTTATGTGCTCTTGGCCCTTGGTGCAAAATGTTTGGGAACTCCTGATGTAGTCCATTTGGCATGTTTAAATTAGCATTTTTAAATGTCTACTACTTACACTGTGCTTACGTCACTGGCACGTGCATGTTGTGTGTATAGCATTGATGACATGACTGTAGTTTGTGGCAGTTGATGCTGAATTGTAATTAGTAACTTTTACTGCACCGGTATCTAATGCACAAGGCATCAACCGATGGCACACCAAAACCAAGCCGTAATCAGGTCAATATCCAGAAGATCAGTCCGTGAGACAGAGGCAGCCCATGGTGGATAAGCAATTTGAAAGAGGCAAGTTTTAAATTGAGAACGAAATGATACAAGCGACTGAGCACAGTGCACAGACACAGGAAGAGAGTTCCAAACAGTAGTTCCCGCCTAGAACAGTTCTTGATTTAGGTAGAACCGGACAAAGATAATCAGAACCTCGTTGAATAATGACAAGTCTGGGGAGTAAGAACTGATTTTAAGTATTGTGGCTGGCCAGAGTTCAAAGTATTATAAACTATGAGCCCTAATTTGAAACTAATTCTTTGCTGAACAGGAAGCCAATGCAAAGATTTAAGCACAGGGGTTATATGTTCAAATTTTGATGAATTCTGAATCTCTGCGGCTTCAGTATGTTTGACCTATTGATACCAGTAAGAAGCGAGTTACAGTAATCCAGGCAACTGGAAACCAATGCATTAGCCAGATTTCCTTGCAGACATGGGCACTTGACCCCTAATTCTGCTTTTGTCACGAATAAACATATATGATGACTTGCAAATGCTGTTAACATGGCCAGTGAGATACATGGTAGAATTGAAAACAAACCCTAAGTTACGAGCAGCGTTTACAATTGAGTCACCCAGTTTCAATGACTTAAGCCGATCAAATTTTTAAGTTGCTGTGGAGTGCCCAGTAACAGAAATTCAGTCTTTGATGGGTTAAGAAGTTTATTGGCTGCCATTCAGGACTGTACTTTATCAAAGACAACAGCTGCATAGATGAGTCACAAGACATACTGTCGAATGAAATGTAGATTTGAGTATCATCAAGAGAAATGCTATGAATGATTATCCAACAATGTTCCTAGTGATGTGATGTATAATGTAAACAAAAGAGGACCAAGCACAGAACCCTATGGAACACCTCATGCCAACAAAGTACTGGATGGCAGGGGCGCCTGCAGCGTGACGCACTGGACGCACGTGCGTCCACCCTCTAAATACAAATCAAATCAAATCCACACAAGGAATGGACTTCACATCGATATTTTTGAAAGCAATTGAATCATTTACATAACATGCAAAACAGAACATTCTTAAATTATGTTTAATCAAGAGCGGAAATAATTAAATAAATGCTCCCAGATAACAGTGTTTTTTGTTAAACGACAATAAGGCACGTTAATGCATTTAGATGTTATCTAAATTGAATTTCTTTGTTGTGCGTCCAATTTTTTTAAGCCTGCACCCCTGCTGGATGGATAATTACCATTTAAATACACTGATTGAGTTTGTGTTCTAAGATAAGTACTAAACCAATTTAGTGCAAGACCAGAGATACCAAACCAGTGCTTGAAAAGACGAAGCAGAGACTGATCCACAGTATCCAAAGCAGCAGACCAGTCAAGAAGAACAAGTGCTGTCACCTTATCCCTCTCCATTGAGCATATGATGTCATTATGAACAGTAAGAAGTGCGGATTCTGTTGAGTGAAACTTACGATATGCAGACGGAAAAGAGGAGATTAGTGAGTTTGATGAAAGGTGAGTGTGCATGTGACTATTGATTATCCATTCAAGGATTTTAGATATAAAATTCAAGGTTGAGATTGGCCTGTAATTTGACAGATTATCAGGGTCAAGAGGAGGTTTCTTAAGCAGCGGATGAACTATGGCATGAGCAAAAGTAGATGGAAAGGATCCCTCTTGCAATGAGAAATTGATAATCGATGTAATGGTTGGACCCAGGGCACCAAAGCACTCTTTTAGAAACCAAGTAGGAATGGTGTCAAGACCAGTTTTGTTAGGCAAGGAAAAGATGAGCGTTCGAACCTCTTCCAGAGTAGTTGGCAGAAAGTAGTCCGTGATAGGAAGTGTAGAATTTTGATGGAGGAATTTGTCCAATGCAAAGGAACTGACCAATGTATACAGTACCAGAAATTTTGTCTGCAAAAAGGGTCAAGAACAAGTACTAGAGATTTGTAATATTTCATGGTTGACATGTGAAGCATAGAAATGGCAAATATTGCTTATTTAGAGTGGTGAAGGCAACCAACGCTACTCTGTTTTCTGTTCATTATGTTCTTTCCATTGTCTAGTTATGTTTCTTGGAACAAAGCTCATTCCATTCCTGGGGTCAACCGATCTCAACCCAGTTGCCGATGCCTACTGTCATGCTCTGCTCAGTGTACGCCCACGAAATCGTTACCTGGTTGGACTTGATGCGCTTAGTCTTCGTTGGCTTTTATACCTTCCTTCTTTTCTGATTGATGCTGTAGTCCTGTTTATAATTTGGCTCTCAGCCATTTTTACATAACATTTAAAAAATGTAAATACCATTATTTTATCTATTTCATTTTATTCTGTTGTAATTGAATTGTAACTGCCTTTTTGTGGAAATGGATTTATTACTTCTGTATTCATCTAATAATCTAGTGTACATCTGATTGATTCAGAATATGTCCTAAAACGAGCACATTGGACAACATACACATGCCAAACATCCCAACACCAAAGAGAAATCTGGGTAGTCCAGATATTCTTTTAGTCAAAGATTAATAATTTCTTAAATGTTCACAGTTCTTCCTTTTTTATGTTGTGTTGATCATGTTCCGATTTGTCTTTTCCTTCCAAGTTTGCAAGTACTTCAGGATCCACCTTGGTTCGCTGTGATTAAAAGATAAATGTAACTTCAAACCTTCTATCAATGACAAAATATTCTGTAGCAATACCCATTCTTAGCAGAAGCAACAGAAGAGCAGTCCCTTCACACTTTAATGACAAGCTGCATTGGTTTCCCAATCCCTGTTAGAACACTCTCGTTGTTCAAGTGTTAAGCTAGCTTGGAAGTCGGCCACTTCATTTTTCTGGTGGATGGCCAGTCCTCTCCCTTGCACCAGTTGACAGCACTTGTACATTCAGTGTACTTGTAATGAACGCTTAACACAACCCCTAAATGGCCAAACAAATTTGTGAAGATTTCCACAAATCTATAACTTGTCATTTTACTTATGGTTAACTTGAAGAGCTGCTACTATTGAGTGCAAATGAAACAAGTTCTAAACAATGAGGTTAACTGCATTTTGTCAAGCAAATTTGCAACATGTAAAGCAAGTGTAGTGTTTTAGGAATTACATCATGTATATAATATCCCAATGGACTATATAATATCCCAATGGACTAAACTTGGGATTCACCATCCTTGATGCCAAACAAAGTTGACACGTGTGACCCGCACTGGTAAATAATGCTTTACCAGCAGTGGCTAAATATTTTATTATAAAAGGTTAAAAAGAAACCTCTGGAAGCTTTCCACCATTTTCTACGAACTCTATCAATCTTTCGAGCGTTGTGTTGATATTTTCAAAGTCTACTGCCTGAAACGATGATTGAAAAAACGAAAATTATTTCAATTATGTACTTGAAATTTGTTATTACAATTAGTAAAATTGCTGAAGTCTGCATGAATTTATTTAATATTTTAAGCAGTGACAGTCAGTTTATATAGCATCCTTAGCTAAAGAGTTGCTTACAAAATTACTGATATGCAAATTCATGGTTGTCACACCTAGAATTGTTAGCAAGCTAGTCTTGTTACTTAACATTTCAGCCACAATGCATTTACATATATGGCATCATCATTTTAAATACTTCCATAAAGCTGGCTGCACAAATTTTAATTAATATATTGTTTCAGTTAATTCCAAAACTGGTGTTGCAGTGTTTTACACTTATGCATCATTTGGCCTTATAGTACAAGAGACCAAATGATGTATGAGTCATCACACCTCCCTCTGCAAACCCTAATGATCTTCTGTAGTTGTATTTGGTTCAAATATACAAGTAAACTTACAAGATACAAATTAATAAATAATAATTAATAATAAGTAGAGCTGAATACTCGGACCTAATTTAATCAGAGAATGTCTAGAACTTAACCGTGCCTCGGTTTTGGACACAGATCAGTTGCTTCCAAACATTAAAACCAAATTGTATAGTATTCATTTTTGATTAACTAGAATTGCCATTGGTTGGTGTCTTGTACAGTAGACATCAGCACAATAGAAATTATTGATTAAAAAGAATAGTAATTAATGATTCACAAAGAAATATCTAACCTCACTGCTTCCTTTTGGAAAGAATTTCATTGTGGGAAAGATTTTTATGCGAATGCCTTCGATTTCATTAGCAGTGGCATCCATTTCTGCGATAACTACATCTTTGCTGTCCTTGTACTTTTCTCCAAGGGCTTCCCACGTCGGAGCCAAGTCCTTGCAGAAGCCACACCATGGAGCATCTACACAGCAAACACCAATGCTACATCTTTATTGCATGAAACAAATCATATGCAGAGGTGATGGCACGTATAGTGCTGAAAATAAACATTGGGCTTAAAAAGTAGTCTCACACTTCCATAATGAAGACATACACGAAAATAAAAGTATCTTAGGTTTAAAGTAGTCTCTCATATCCCCACAAGTTACTTTCCTTCTACTTGCAAGGAACAAATCATGAAGTCCTGGACACATTGTACATTGCCGAACATGCTAGATCATTTCTAGTTCACAAATCAACTTAGTATGAAGTGTAGCTTTATCCTGTCATCCTTTGTTGCTTTCGTAATTTAACCTGTAATAAATCCAAAGAGAAATAAGTAAACTTGAACAATTTAACTTAAAATCCACACCAGCCAAGTTCTCTCTATCAAAAGATAAAATTACAGCAACTTCTGGCTACTTACAGAACTTAACGAAGACGTCCTTTGTTGGATCTCGTACAACTTGGTCAAAGTTTTTTCCAACCAAAACCTTCACTGGTTTGGAATCCCAGTCTTCAGGTATATCTTGGGTAACAAAGAACTCCTAGAAAGTAATTTGAAAATAATTATTTTAATGACGACATCTTAGTTTAATCTTGCTAATTAAATAAACTGTGCAATATTGAAATTTACTAATCTTTTAGGAGTCACAAGACAGACAGAAGAACATCTGTCATTTTCAGCCAATGGCAACACGTAATGTAAAGCTTTGTGAACTCGCACTCTAGAAACATGGTTATCTAGATGCTATTAATGATAACCATATCGGCATCTTCATCAAAGGCTAACATTTATTGCATCAATGAACTATAAGAAGCAAATAATAGCAATCACTGACTAAGCATCTGATACACATAATGTGAGCAATAAACCAGTGGCCACTTAGTCCTTCAACTTTCAACATTGCTCAATTATGTATTTTACGAAATTTTAACACGTAGATCAAAGTGTTTAGTGGCAGTCTTAACCCATTGATGGAATTTATCATACCGGCCGTTTTCGATCCATTACATCTTGGACAAACTGTCCGAGTTCCTCAGCAGTCCAGTCTTCTGTGTCGGGTCGGTACTTGAGGGTTCCGTCGAGGTTTACGAGACGAGTGCTAGGACACTCTTCTTTGTTTATGAAGAACCAGTTGAGAATTCGTGAATAGTCTTTGTTGTCAATATCAACATGAACAAAAATAGCCTGCGAAAATTTCAAAACATTCCAATCAAATATATTAAATAACATTTTTCCTAAAAACAATACAGACTCAAGTCTTAACCTACACAAAATATTTACACACATTTTGTTGTTACCACAAAACTTTTTGTATAACATGTATGTTTTATCCTTTTAATTGTTCTATCCTCGCTCATCTGTGGTGTATTTAGTTATATTAACTTGCGCTTTATAAAACATAATAATATTTGTTACCAAAAAGTTGTACTATACAAAGGGGCGCCGTAACAAAACGGCGCAGACAGAACAGCGCAATTCAAAGTAACCCGACAAAACGGCGCAGACATAACGGCGCAGACAGAACGGCGCAATTCAAAGTACCCTGACAAAACGGCGCAGACATAACGGCGCAGACAAAACGGCGCAGACAGAACGGCGCAATTCAAAGTACCCTGACAAAACGGCGCAGACATAACGGCGCAGGACAAAACGGCGCAGACATAACGGCGCAGACAAAACGGCGCAGACAGAACGGCGCAATTCAAAGTACCCCGACAAAACGGCGCAGACAATACGGCGCAGTACAAAGATTATGATACCCGTCTAGTGATTGTTTGCTTATTAGCGATCAAAAAGTGCCGTTCATCCCGCTTCTAGTGTAATTTACATTTTAATCGTTCTTCCCGCGTCTCATTTTAGATATATTTTAATCGTTCATCCCGCTACTAATTTTAGTTTAATTTACATTTTAATCGTTCATCCCGCTTCTAGTTTAATTTACATTTTAATCGTTCATCCCGCTTTTAGTTTAATTTACATTTTAATCGTTCATCCCGCTTTTAGTTTAATTTACATTTTAATCGTTCATCCCGCTTTTAGTTTAATTTACATTTTAATCGCTCATCCCGCTTCTAGTTTAATTTACATTTTAATCGTTCATCCTGCTTTTAGTTTAATTTCCATTTTAATCGTTCATCCCGCTTCTAGTATAATTTACATTTTAATCGTATAATGTCGGACTTCGAGAAGGCAAGTCAGAATGCCTGTGCGATTGTCTTCCCGGATACATGACTTGTTGGATGCTTTTCCATCTCGGCCAGAGTATGTGGCGCAAGGTTCAAGATCTTAACCTTGCAGCGTCCTACCGTGAAGATGAAAATCTTTGTATACGCGTGAAGATGCTGTTAGCTTTAGCCTTCGTTCCGGTTGCTGATGTTCCGGCTGCGTTGGACGAGTTAGTTCAGAGCTTTTCACCTGTTCTGGCACCTTTAGCGGATTATTGGGAAGATACTTATATCGGCAGGCAAAGAAGGGGTACACGCGCAAATATTATGACAACGTAGTTAAGACTTGATGAAGTTACACAGTTATTTCTAGTATATATTTTAGTATATATTAAACTACTATAAACTATTGTTCTTTAGTTCAGTTTTGCGCCGTTTTGTCTGCGCCGTTTTGTACTGCGCCGTTTTGTTGCCGCGCCGTTTTCTCTGCGCCGTTGTCTGCGCCGTTTTGTCCTGCGCCGTTTTGTCGGCGCACCATACAAAGGCTAACTAACTTAATTGCTTCAGTTTCCTACTGCCAAAATTATCATGATTTGTGGTTTGTGATGTAAAGAAAGATTACATATTTAAAAAACTACAGCAGAAATTATTTTTACTAACCAGAATTATATTTTGCATAAAAAAACAATGTAAAGGCTTAGAAATGTAGCAGGAATTTTTCTCACATTTACTGATGTCTAGAGTGTGAATTAGTGGCCAGAATAGTTACAAGATACTAAAATACATTACATTAGAAGTGACATGATTGCAGCCTCCACCTGTCCTGTGAAGGACAAATCTTATCTTACCTTATGATTATTTAAAAATGCGTTACATTACAAGTACGTTACACTCATATACATTATATTAAAATACATCACATTAAAATACATTATGTTCAAAAACATTATACTAGTTTTTACATGTCCTTTGAAGTTCTTTGCTGTTTCTCGTAATGTCTGTATTCGTTCAGTGAAGCGTTCATCTTCCTTGCTGATGAAGTAGAGGACATGCTTTCGGACGCGACTGTCCATTACGGTCGGAGCCCAACTTGGACTGAACTCAACGACCAGAGGCAGACGTTGGTAGTCGATGAATTCTTCAAGTGTATGAGCGTTAATTTCACCATCCATTTGAACACGTTCCTCATCAAACTGCATCAGCAACAAACTTATCCCTATTAGAGGCTATGCAGTGCATTTACAAACTACTTTGACAGGCTTCTTAAAGATTCTGCATCAATGTATGGTAACATAAATTAAATAAACACGGTGGACCTCAGGGCAAAAGAAATACACTTCTTTACATGCTTCTACAGAAGGTTCTCGATGAGAGATTTCAGAGTTTGACGAGTCTCTTGGCTCAAGCAAAAAAGGCCACCAAGATATTAAAACTAAAAATGAACAGTCCAGAATTTCCACGTGCTTCTCCTGTAAGCCTTCAGAACTGGACTATAAAGATTTCAGCAACACAACATGTTGCCAAGACTATCGCAGATGCACTCATATCTGGCACTATACTTCAAATATATGAACTTTGTATCATTAGCTACCAATAAACTGACCATTCTTCGAAGTACCATAGAGCTTCCGGCATCAGTTCTGGCTGCCACACGTACGACTGTCTACGTGGAGTTTATAATGCGGTTTTTTCGTAATTTTACTATCGTTTAATTTGTTGACTATCTGTTAACAGCATACCTCTTATTGTACCTGGTTGCAGTGTGTCAACAAGTGTGACCAAATAATAAACGAATATATACATATTAGCAATTTAACTGAAAATGGAAGTAAATATTTTCTGTGGCTATTAAGCACTCACCGTTCTGTACATGAAGACAGTGTCTTTCTTGAATATCGACCGACTGTAAACTACTGCAAAGTGAAGGTCATCAATCTTATCTGCAACCTTTACAAACTCCTTAGCTGCTTCAGATTCTGCATCCTACAATCAGCAAATCTTAAAAATCAACACAATCCTTCGGTAATGACTAACATCTAATTGAAACAGAACATAGGTATAGTAGTACTCATTAAGAACTTAGCAAGTGGACAGCAGTCAGACACAAGAAGATGTCTTAAGTTCTTTAGTGTTTATTTCTTTGTCAGTTGGATTAAAATGAAGAAATAACCATAAAGCAATTAAAATCACTGCGTCAATAATCAAACCAATCGCTATTAGGGTGCAATATGTAGGCCTGTCAGTAGGCATTCAGACCAACTGGTGGCACTTGGCCAAGAATCCTGAGCCAAAACCTGGCCAAAGAAGCATAATTATTTTAAGCAGGTAGCTGTCAGTGTTGTATGCAAGACTCGAAACTTCAAGACCAAGACGAGACCAAGACAGTCGAGTTCCAAGACCAAGACACTGAGGTACCAAGACAGAGACTGAGACACGAGGGCCAAGACAGTGCAAGACATTTTCGGCATTTATTCCAGTGTATCGCAAAATAAATGACAAAAACTCATGTATCAGTTTCCCAGCTATTCTTAAATACCACTACATTTTATGAATACAAGATCCTCAAGCATAGTGTTACCTAGACGTGCATGATGAGGACGCATAAAAGGACCATTATGGCTGAAACCCTTTCAACAGAAGCTGAAGTTGCAGGTACGCTGAATGTTTTTTCAGTAAGAGACAGAACAAGACTTTCACTTTAAGACACTTTTTAAAAATTACCACGAGACCGAGACCAAGACGATAGGTTCCCAAGACCGAGAAATTAAAAACCTATCTTGAGACCAGAACTGAGTCTTGAGACCATACAACTCTGATATCTGTACTTGTCATGGCTTAATAATGCAAGGCCAAGAGGGTTGAAGTTGACAGCTATCAGTCAGTGACATATGTAAAATAAGAAATTTCTGTAGACTTTAGGAGTCAAAGGAAAGAGTGCATTGTCTTAATATTGGGGTGAAAGATATCGTGGCCTCTTGAGGGAGGCGAATGCTTAGCCAACATTGAAGGCTTAAGTGTATATAATGTCTCACATGCAGCCCACTGGATGATTGATATATTATCCCAAGATATAGTGATGGATAGTCAGGTACCGCTCAGAATGACCTTGGGTAACTGAGCCGTATTTTACCACACTTTCAACACCTTGTGAGATGGCAACTGATTGGTTTTAAGGTTTGCCTTGTAATGTGTAGTGTCCAAGTTGAAGCCTCCCTTTGACAGTTACTATGTAGAGACCTCACGTCTCACAATTAGATAGTGGCACTCAATACAGAAATAATAATACTTAATACCATTCCCATCATTTAAATAACATCACAATTCAACTAAAGTCAAGCCTACTAACTGAACCAAAGAATAATTAAGTATTCGTAACCTCCATTTGCCTCATACTAACAGATTCTATGGTACTGAACATATAGAACGATTGTCAGAATTATAATACAAGTGAAATAAAGGACCAATTCACACCAATATCACTGTCTTTAGCATATTTTGCACCCAAACTGCTGAAACCTGCCTTGAAGAATCCTGTGACCACGACAGCAAAGTTATTACGAAGATCGTCCAGCTCATCGGGGGTTGTAATGACTGCTACTGGAGAGCCTGTCTTCTTCTTAAGCCAGTCGACTATTTTCCCTTCGTCATGGTCCTGGATGGCCTTGTAGTCGATGGGCGTTCCATTTTTGAAGAACTTGACCGTGGGATAGCTACCGACGTTGTACTGCTGGGCCAACTCTCTCTCCTGGGTGGCATCCACTTTAGCCATCTTGATCTCGGAGTCCTGGTCCTTGAGGAGCTTGGCTGCACGAGAGTAGACTGGAGCCAGAATCTGGCAATGTTTGCACCCAGGTGAATCTGTTGAGTGATAAAAATGTATCACATGTAATAAGGTAATCACACTCCTGACATTACTGGACCCATAGCAGAGACCAGCCTCTCCAAGTGGCAAAATGCAGGTCATTGATGGCCCCAATGAACATGACTCCCTGGGTCATATATTATCGGTAAATGCTCTTATCAACATTACTGTTCTTAGGCACAGTAACATCCCATGGCTGGCCCTTTGGTCAGTGCTGGGGCTATAAAACACTTCAGTATGTGAAAAAGCAACTCAACAACTAACGACTTTTGCAATCTGCCATCATACCACTTATCAGCAGATCATTTCCATGGTACCCGTTTTAAGAAAATTTTATTAGTGTTTAGAACTTTGAAGTTCGAAGGTTTTGTTAATTTACAGCCATTAACACTTTAAAAACATGACAAATGTCAAGCCCTAACTTTCAGCATTGCTGTTGAGCCATAAACCCACCTTAACATGAAATTTATAAGGAATTCATTATGGGACCAGAACATCAACAATACAGGAAACAACATGCCAAGGAATGATAATGTATACAACAACATAACAAATTACATGTCGAAAGTTTTAAGAAACTCAGAACATGTTACATATAAATGTGTTCACATAATTTAGAAAATCTGGACATAATCTATCAACAAAAGTTTGGAAAAAAGCCATTTGAGAAAAAGAAATACAGAAGTTTGTAGCATTTATCAGTACCCTAACAAGATCAGTAGCCTAACAAAGTCCAAGGATTTGGTACAGCAGCACATCTGTGGCTCTCCCACAGTCAAAGCCTAACAAACTGTTAATGTTCATATCAAATGCTAATAATCAGTGGATAATTTGTCATTTTGTAAGAAACTCACCTTTTTTCACAGTCTCAATCAATTCCAGATGGAGAAGTCAGCAACTTACACTAAAAATATATACATGGCAAAGGCCAATTGTGACAGTTTTTCTTTTTACTTAATCATATGCCAAAAGTCTCACTGCAGTACTTCACAGCAAGCTCTGATCAGCAGATATATAGTCATATAGTCTTGCCTCTTTATCATTTGCATCATTGTCCATGAGCTTTCTAATCTCATAAAACTTAAAATTTCTTGACTTCATTGGCTTGCTTGCTCCATATCAGTCTTAATTTACTCATGTCCATGCTGACTAGCATTGCTTGCTTGTAATACCAACATGGTATTTTGCAAAGCAATCCACTCTGCACAGTGGTAGGCAACAGACTTTGCATTCATACCGTGTCATTACTGCATATCCCTTTAAAGTTTTCCTTTTCTCCTTGGAGCACTGAACACAGGTGCGACAACGACCAATGATTTTCATCAGAACATGGCTGTCCTCACTTCCCGAGATCATCGGCACAGCAGACAACCTTGGGCGTATTTGGCTACCCACTCTTGAATAGCATCCTCTCAGCTGTTGAGTTAACTCCTTCCGAAAGTCCAAAAGATTAAAACTGTTCCTCTTTCTTTTCGTTGATTGAACACCCGGAAGATGGACCTTTCTCCATAACAAAAAGGCATTAACGGTGGCCATATTAATACCCCACCAAAATATATACTGCCACCACTTTTTCGCCCTTGGTCTGCGCATCTCATGATGAGAAGCCTTCTTGCACACTTGTTTAACCACATCCAGGTTCGACTTATATGCAGAGGCCACTGCTACATGTTCATCAGGGGTAGGGCCAATCTTTCCCACTTTCTGCCCAGTCGAAAGGAAGGCAACCTGATGCTTCTGAAAGACCAACGAAAGAAGAACGTCTTTGTTTTGATATTCCACCAACTGCCCGTCCCATTTTAACATTGTCTTCTTTGCTTCATTGGGTATGTCACGTTTGTGCAGAAAAGTCCTGGCACAGGAATACGTCCCCCGACTCAACAAATGTTTACACAGCTGATAAGAACTGAGGCGTTGTTCAAAGTAGACGTGGCGACCAACATCCAGATAACCTTCTAATAGCCTAGTCACAACGTCATATCCCAGGCCAAATTTATTTCTAATGGCTTCCTGTTCAGAGGTAGCACTCTTACCAGTGTATACTTCAAACTTCTGCAGATACCCATTCTCGGTTTCAAAAAGACCCCAGACTCTGAAACCACATTTAGTAGATTTCTTAGGACAGCTCCTTGTAAACTTGGATTCGCCCTGGTAGTCTATCACCGTCTCATAAATGGCTAGGTTCTTGCCTGGTCTGAAATGATCTGAGAATTTTTTATTTAACTGATCCACCAGTGGGCGAATTTTATACATAGGGTCAAAGTTTGGGTCCTTCCTGCTTGTAGTCTTGGATATATCTGCTAAATAAAGGCAACTATTGAGCTCTCCAAAACGTTGCCTGGTCATAGTACTTGAAATCCATGCATCATTAGTCAAGAGATTAGATGACCAATAATCTCCTCTGCGCGACTGGTACTTAATGCCCATGGCCATATTCACGCTGACAAAAGCTCTCATCTCAGCCGAGGACGTAGGATGCCACGGCTCTTTATAAGGGCGACCTGCACATGCAGCTTCAGCCCACACTTGCTGTGCATTTAAATTCGTCTGCGAGGCAAGCAAGTCAAAAAAACTCTCATCTATAAATAATTTGAAAAACTCCAATTCTGGGGCATCGGGACCTGGGGTGTTTAAAGCGCCTGTAAAGTCGTCAGAAAATGGAGCAACCGGTTTAGTAGTAACTGTCGTAGTCCAATCTGACTCATCTTCTGAGCTCTCTTGCTCCGAAAAAGAAGTATCCGATCCACTGACTTCGGCTGTCTTGGATTCAACATAGGAAGTCACCGTGCTTCGAAGGCCGGCATCAAAATCTACATCAACGTCAGACTCTTCTTCGGCCGTAGGGACACCACAGTCCTCCTCGTCAGTCGGTTCTTCATCTGAAGGCTCATAATCGTCGCTGGATTCATCAGCGTCCGTGCAAGAGTATTCATCCAACGATTTAGTTTCATCTTCCTCGCTTTCAATTAAACTTTCTACCTTCGCCGCCATTTCTATAACTTCGCGAAAACTTCCGCCAAAGCTGAGTGGTCACAACAGTTAGTGCTGCCTTCCTGTGGAGTTCTTTGCTTCCATAATTGCGACTTTTCGTCGTGACGATCCACGAGAGCGCGCAGCTGACTCCAATAAAAGCAATCCTTACAAAATACTGGAATTTAGTCATGGATCACAGTAAGGATTTCTTGGCATTTCCTTTCTCAAACGTTCTGACCTTCAGACCTTGACTAAAACTTGATATAGGCCTAGTCTCCACAAATCAAATCAAATCAAATTTTCGTTTATTCATCAACCAGTTGACACAACGCAATAGGTAACAATCATAGATAGGTAAAATAATAAATTGAAATCTATCTGCTAATTTTAACTCATTTCGAAACTAATACAAATTAGAATATAATACCCTCGATATAAAGTTTTTATCATTCTTCGTTGGAAGTGAAAAATTATGCGCCCGAGGGCGAAAAAGGTATGGAGTGAGTCGGCTCTCTGGGAAGTAGGCCTAAGGGCAGAGAACGTGTTGTGGGTTTGTCATCACAGCATTAAATAGCCGGACGTCAGCCAGGCGAGCAAGATCATCTGCTTTCTGGATGGAAAAAAGAAGGAAATCCATTTTGCGCATTCGCTTTAAGAGTCTATCGACTCTATCGGATCCGTTTCACCTTTACTCAGGTAACCCCACCATGAGGGGGAGGTACGGTATATAACACACGGCTAGGATATTATATAGTGATGTCCTCTGGGCCCTAGCACTCAGTGAGTTCCTCGGTTAATTGTTGTATGCATAAAAGTAAGATGTAGTCGAACTGAGACAGTTCAGCCAGAGCGGTCGTTAGCCGCAGTCGAATCGAGTTTGCAGTCTAGTTGGGTCAGTCGAGTCAGCAGTAGAGTTGAGTTCGCAGCTAAATGAAGCAGAGTTCCGAGTCCACAGTTGCTCGCTTGTGAGTTGTGACGACTCCGAGTGTAGTTGGAATTCGTCCTCGCCGATACCAGAAGTGCTTCATGTACTGCTGCAGAACGTCAATTCCTATTAGGGGAAGGCGGGGCAAGTTGGTTGGTGGGGCAAGTTGGTTGTGCGGTCCTGTGAGCTTACGTGGAGGTAGTGATAAAGATTAAAGTACTCCCCAAGATCTAAGCCATCTGTGATGACTTTTGTGCATCTATGTTTTTTCGCTGATAATTTTTGTGGATTTTTTGCCGAATTAAAGGTAATTTTATATCTTAAGCAAACTTATTTCGTAAAATGCTCAGTTTTCTATATATATTATCACAAACTATAGGGACTACAAAATTTGAAGCTGCACAGTGTTTAATGCCGTGATCATGGCTTTAAACGGTATGTCGGCCATGATTGAAGTTATTCACGTTGTCCCGCTACATGTATCTGTGGTTCAGTGTGATTCTCCTTACAGATTTTATTTTAGTTATAGTTACAGTTATAGTTAATGGTTTTTCATTTTAGTTATAGTTACAGTTATAGTTAGTATTATTTTTTAGTTATAGTTATAGTTATAGTTAATGGACTTTTATTTTAGTTAATTTTAGTTAGTACATAGTTAAAACTTAACTGGCCCCGATGGCGCTGCGCCTGGTCCCTATATGGGGTCATCGATTAAATGTCAACAAATTTTCGGCAGTTTTTGATCTCCACCCTTGTCAACAAATTAAGTGTCAAACATTGAAGGTCCCCCTAACAAAATTATGTCAAAGAAAATTACCCCACCCCAGAAAATTTCTATGACTCTAACAAATACAAAACTGAAATTGCCGAAAAAACAAAATGTTGTTATTCAGATTTGAATTTGATACTTAAAGGCCCTACATCTGTAACAGATATTTAATGAAGATTTTCCATTCAAAAATACAATCTCGTTTTCTTTTAAATGTGTATTCAATTTGATATTTATTATGAACATTTCTATTTTAAACATGAAGATGATAACTTTTTTATAGTATTCCTTTTAACATAGAAAATTAAAATCAAAACAAGTTTCTCAGTCTTTAATATGACTACTAATTTTGCGAATTTGCGCTAGTCAACTTGGGTCGCAATCGCTATAGAAACGTTTACATAATAGTTACATTTAATAAATTGAGCCCATCGATATCTATAAATATTGACGAATGAGCCACTACTACTGGGTTAATTCACAAATCAAAAATTTGGGGCGAACATAGGCTGTTGTAGCGCATTTTATCATTCTCATGTTTATCGATACCTGGTATTGCACTTTTATTTCATTAACGAAAATAACGATGAGTTTTCGTTAGTGTTATTTTCGTTATAGTTACAGTTATAGTTAATGATATTTTTTAGTTATAGTTATAGTTATCGTTAACGAAATCATTTTTTGTTCGTTAACGAACATTTTCGTTATCGTTAACGTTAACGAGAATCACACTGCTGTGGTTTTATCAAAAATTATCTTCTGGGGCAAGACGGTTGGGGCAATTGGCTGCTTCAACCAACTTGCCCCTTAAAGCAACCAACTTGCCCCTTACTGTTAGTTTTTAAAGGTCATCAACTTTTTTGTCCACCTAGACCCCCGGAATGGCCGCCCCTGCGACAGTGCCTTGGATTTTGACCTGGAACAGAATCTCGCCTTATCTTCTTGTCGATTTTATTTTGACTGAGCGCCTATATGATATTAAGCTGGTTCCTACAATTTGGCATATTTTGGCGCTGCATGGGCGGCGATCATGGGGGGGGGGGGGTCGAGGGGGACATGTCCCCCTACCTCTAAGAGTGGGGGACACACCATATATTTGACCCCCCACACACCAGTGCATATTTTAAGAGATTTACACTACTGGGACAAAGTCTGGCGAATTGATCTCCCAAAAAAGTTGATGACCTTTTTAGGAATTGACCTAAAAAAATTGACGACCTTTTTAGGAAATCGTCTCCCAAAAAGTTGAAGACCTTTTTTAGGAATTCACATCTAAATAATTTTCCTTCGTACTGATTTACTACTGTTACAAATCTTAAAACTCCTGCAACATTTGTCCGCTAGCTATACTTCAAACATACATTGCCTGGGACAAATCCTAAAACTACTGGGACAAATCCTAAAACTACTGGGACATTGGTCCCACTAGTTATACAGTTAAAATATGCCCTGCCACACACCTTTTGAAGAAACACCCAAAAAAGGTCGTCAATTTTTTTTCCCAAAAATGGTTAAAAAAAATTCACGCGTGAGAGTGAAAAACATTTTTCACCTCTTTTTTTGAGCAGATCAGTTCAAAACTCTTTTCACCAGATCAGTTCAACGGTGTCCCCCCCCCCCACCTGTGATACAAGATCGCCGCCAGTGTGGCGCTGTATAAATCTAGACTACGATTCTCGGCGCAGTGAGTGCCAGAGACCGAGAGACGGTACTGAAAACGTGTTTAACAACGCTTGCACCATTAGATGCCGCTTGAGTGATAACAGAACTAACTTGATAGGTCGAAGCAATAAACATAAAATGCACTCACAGAATTCTACAAGGATGAACTTGTTCTGGGCAATTGCCTCTTCAAAGTTGTCCTTAGTGAGAACCAGGACATAGTCTTCGCCGGTTTCTTTCTTTGCCTGACCACCTTCGTCATCTCCGGTGGTCACTGTCACTTGCAGAAGCCCCAATAGGACCACCCAGACAACACCCGAAGAACGCATCTTTAAAATTTTCTTGACTTCGTCGTTACCTAGCCGTGATCAGATCTAAACATCCAGAGCACCCAGTAGAGCGAACGCGCTCACTTTCCCTAAAGTCTCGTCTGCTCCACGAGAGATTTTCGAATCTTAAAGATGGCGTCGTTTACGAAACGCGTTCTGGTAAGTGATATTGCTGCGTTATCTATAAAAAGTCGCTTATCGGTTCAGAGCACAGAACCTATACACGCGGGACACGTATGATGCAAACCGCAGCAGGTCATATATACACAATAGGCCAACGATTATTGAAGGACAACCATTAAACGCGGCTGTCGTCTCACACTTTTTTCGCACAGGTTTTGCTTACAGCAAGGGCGCGTATACTTTGTAAAACAACAGGTGGTCGTATGGCAGCTTCACATCGTTGCCCAGGGGCGCAACCAGAAAATTTTCCTGGGAGGTGCTTATATTGCAACTTTGCAAGCGTCGAAGGCGCGCAGCCGCGAGTGCTGAAAGCACGAAGCCTATCACGATTAAGGGGTCTGGGGGAGCGTCGTAAGCTCCCCAGCGGGGTGTAGCTATTTTTTCCCGTCAAAATCCATCAAAAAAATTTTTCTTTCTGATTTTGCAAATTGCCTAAACATTTTGTCCAGTGGCATAGCCGATGCTGCTACCTTGTTAGCAGATATTCTCAGTAGGCTTGCAATCGTGTGGCAGACATAGTTGTCCTCAGGTGACTTTTTATTAGAGGAAGCCTAGAAAATGCTCGTTCTGCAGAACAGGATGTCGCTGGTAGGGCAAGGGCAACGTCGAGCATATAATGCAGCGCTGGCTGAGTTTTTGTATGGAAAAACAATTCACCTAGTTCCATAGGCGTAATTTGTGGGGGTACGAGGGTACCCGTACCCCCACTTTTTGGACTGGGGTACCGTCCCCCCACTTTTTGAACAATGCCAATCGATATTTTATTATTGTGTCTTCCCAAAGATCGCAGTCTCCACCATGCTTCGTGTACGTAAGAAATTGGTACCCCCACTTTTTAGACCAAAGTTACGCCCCTGGCAGTCATTAGTTCACGGCACGCATTCACCGCTGCCGCAAGTAAGCCCTAAGTAAATTAAAGTAATGTCAATTAGGTAAATAATGGTCTGGCTTTAGTTCCGTCTATCGTCTTGGAGTCTAACTTAAGCAGTTCGCCAGCTGTCCGACGTGTCTTCAGTTGTAACTCTGTAGTGTGTGCTTGAGCATCAAGCCTACTCTTCGCACTGGGAGCGCTGCTGAGTGGCATCAGCTGTGAGCTGGACTATACAAATCTCCAAATACGATACGATACGATCGCTAATCATGTATGCCTGCTTGCCTGTTTTCTGTTGTAGCTCTGTAGGCCCCTATAGACTATAGTGTATGCTTGTGCATCAAGCCTACTCTTCGCACTGGGAGCGCTGCTGAGTGGCATCAGCTGTGAGCGGCGCTATACAAATCTCCAAACACGATAATGTATGCCTGCTTGCCTGATTTCTGTAAGTCCCTCAAATCACATTTCTTTAGCTGTGGTTGGGCTGGGAGCGCCTCTGAGTAGGTCTCTTGAAGAGGCGCTATACAAATTCTCAGAATGAATGAATGAATATATACTAAGAGCCAAACGTAGGCCTATCTGTAGATAGCTACATAAATTCGCCGAATGCATGAATTAGAAAAGGATTGGATGGATATATAGATGAATTAATGAATAAACGACTGAGTAGGCCTACCTGAATGACTGAATTGACTGAATGAATGAGCGAGTTAGCGAACGGCAGAATAAAGGAGAGTACGAATCCACAGTTAAAGGAGTGAACGAACGATTGAATTTGAACGAATGTAGTGAAGGGATGAATAGATAGATGGATGAATGAATATGCCGCTCCTGCTTGGTGGGGATTGCTTCGTCTGCAGATCGAGCCAAGATTGATGGCCTAATTCGGAAAATGAAGCGGTTGGGTTTCCTTGACCAAGATTTTCCTTCGTTTAATACTCTTGTTAATCAAGCTGATCAAAGACTTTTTCCCTCCATCAAACTTGACCCTTTTCATGTTCTATATTCACTATTACCCCAATAACTGTATTACCATATGATCTTCGGCCTAGGCCACATCACTTTTTACTTCCTACCAAAGACAATAAATTTTATTTCTCGTATCTTGTATAATTGTTAACTTCATTCATTATTCTTTGAAATTGTTTTTACTTGTCTTTTACATGAACCCTAATATGGTTTGTCATTTGGTTTTTTGAATACACGAATATATATATATATATATATATATATATATATTCATATATATTCATTCGTATATATATATATTTTATATATATATATATATATATTCCGTCAAGGTTTAGTCGGGAGCTCATGAATATGCATTTGCTCCGGTGCAATTTTGCTGATAATTAGCGTTAGCTGCATAGTCGGTGAAGGCTACATTTTCACCGGTGGTGATTGGTGCCCGCCTAATGCTGTATGACAAGCATCTTGTGAGTTCATTTGGGTGCATTTGCACCAAATATGGGCCGGTGAAGTTTTGCCGGTACTTAGCGTGAGATGCATGGCCGGTGAAGGTTAAACTTCACCGGTGATAATTTTTCGCGCCATGAGGCTTGTATCTTAAGTTTCTTGGCATGAATCTTCACCTACGATAGGTTGGTGAAAGTCAAACTTCACCGAGGCCGTGGTTTTCACCGGTGAAGATTCTTCGGAACTTCACCGATATTTTGTATAGAAATAAGGACCGGTGAAATTTCTCTTTTCACCGCGGTGGGAAAACTTCACCACCGCGGGGTATATATAGGGCCCCTTTGATTGTAGTAAGTTAGTTAAGAAGTTGGAGTTGAGGACAGTTGCAAAGTCAGTCAGTTCGGTGAGAGTACAGTCAGTAGAAGCAGTTGTAGAGAGAGTTTAGTTGAGTCCAGTCAGTTAAGCATTGATTTCGCGACATTGCGTTGTTTCGGAGAAACTTGGACATTTTCGTAACAATACTTTGATGAAAGTGAACTTTGTCAAGAGTTTGTGTTCAAATTGCGAGTTCTTGAGTGTCGAACTTTTGCCTACTACTTTGAAGAATTGTGGATTAAAGAAACTTTTTGCAGAACTGAGTTGTTTCTTAAGTCTCCTGCTATACTCCGGGAGCCGGACACGCGTTCGGACATCCGGGCGACTCGGTCATCGGTATCCTGGTAAACGTGGCGCCGAGTCGTCCGCTGCCTTCCATTCAGAGGAAAAGGGTCAAGAGCCAGTTACGCCACAAATTGGTACCAGAAGGGGGGGGTGGTACTTTCTGGTTCTGGTCGGTTATGCTTTGGAAGAAGACTGTTTCTGTCCGGGAATTACTGGTGACTGTTCGACACGGCTTCGAAAATGACGGACGAGGAGCGAACCATCATCTACTCGCTTCTGGACTTGGACGAACTGCAACATGACCAGCCAAGCAGTTCAACTCCGGTTGCGAACAAGACGGGTAAGAAAACCACATTCGACCCGAACCAACTGCTAGAGAGTATCGATTTCGACGGGCCGGAATCGACAAAGCCGAAAACGTCGCGTGTGAAAAGGGAGCTGCCAAGCACGCCGAAACCGCTGGAGACTGCCGGTGTTGTTCTTGGTTATCGGAAGACACCGATGAAGCCTGGGAAGTTTGACGGTACGGGTTCGTTGGAAAGCTTTCTAGCACAATTTGAAGTATGCGCACGCCACAACGGTTGGACGGCGGTGGATAAAGTCGATTTCTTGCGTTGCGCCTTGGATAAAGCGGCGACTCAACTGCTATGGGATTTTGGGTCGCAGCCGGACGTTACCTACGAGGAGCTGACCGAACGTCTACGACAGAGATATGGCACTGAAGGCCAAGTGGAGACCTTCAGAGCGCAACTGTATTACCGCCGCCAACGTCAGGACGAGACCCTGAGCACGCTGCTTCACGACTTCCGGAGATTGGTGGTACTGGCTTTCCCAGTGCCATCGAACGAAACTACGGAGATAGTTGCGAAAGATGCATTCTTGGAGGCTCTGAGGGACCGAGAACTGTCGTTGAAGGTACGGGAACGTGAGCCAAAAACTTTGGATGAGGCGTATCGCACAGCGCTTCGTCTGGAGGCTTACCAGAGGACGTCAGAGTCGGAGGATCGGCGGAGACCGCCCCATCAGGTGCGCGGGACCGCCGAGGCCGACACTACAAGCGAACTTCAATCCAAGCTGGATCACTTCCTGGCGACGCAACGGGACGAACAGAGACGATGGCAGCGGGAGATCGAGGCAAAGATCGACCGACAATTCGAGTCCTGGAGGAACTTCGCACCGACGAACCGAGATATGAATTCCGACGTCAACCCAGGAACCGCCAACGCACCTTCGAGTCTGCCTAACCAGTGGTGGACGATGACCTGCTTCGGGTGTGGCCGACCCGGCCACATCGTTCGGGACTGTCGTCAGGGACGACGACGGTTCAACAACCGCACACCCAACGTCGCCGCCGCAGGACCGGAAGAGCAAATCGCCGAGGAGGAGGTCGCAGTGAATCATACTACGCGGAGTCGGACATCCAATAGAGCCAGCCAAAATGCAATCTACATCCGGGGATCCATCAACGGAAGGACGCAGCTATATTTGATCGACACCGGTTCCGAGGTGAGCCTTGTACCTGTTTCAGCTGTTGAAGGTCTAGAGCTACGCCCTTGTACCCGTTTCCTGATGGCTACTAATGGGACGGAGATTAAGGTCCTGGGTGAGGTTACATTTCCTCTTAAGATTTGGCGAGGGTTTGCACTGACGACCACCTTCCTAGTCTCTGACCAGATAGTAGAAGCAATGCTGGGTATGGACTGGCTTAGACAGCACCGCTGCCGGTTGGGCTTTGGTAGGGGAGCGCTATTTGTGGGGCGCAAAAGGATTCCCTTAGTGAAAGGCAATGGGTCTTCTTGGTGCAGACGCGTAATAGTAGCTGAGGAAGTACTGGTCCCGCCGAAGAGCCAGCAGGATGTAAGTGCGAAGACTCTACTCAGATTTAAACCGTACTGCATCGGGATGGATGACGGAAGCCACGGAGCTTCAGCCGGGTGTCCATGTTGCCCGAGTAGTTACAGGGGAGAAGGCCAGCACTCCGCAGATTCGGGTTATTAATTTGACGGAAGAAACGGTAAGGTTACAGAAAGATAAGTCATTAGGCGGGTTACACCCTGTGCAGGTACAGTCCCGTGAAAGTAAGAATGAGACCAGGGAAAGCGGATCTGTTCCAGGTGTAAACGAGATGTTGATGTGCGATCTTTCCAAGGAAGTACCGGCGGATGCAAGAGAAAGGCTGGGTGAGTTGCTCAAGGAATACCAAGATGTGTTCTCTCAGAATGAGCGGGATTTAGGAAAGACATCCGTGGCTATGCATCGGATTGATACAGGGAATGCTGCTCCTGCGAGGCAACCGTTGAGGAGGCACCCTTTCTCATACAGAAATATTATTGATGATCAGTTAGGACAAATGCTGTCCGACGGAATTATAGAACCTGCGATGAGCGAGTGGGCGTCCAATGTTGTCTTGGCTCGGAAGGAGGACGGTTCGAGGAGGTTTTGTATAGACTATAGAGGCTTAAACGAAAAGAAAAGCAAAGACTCGTATCCGTTGCCTAGATGCGACGAATGTCTGGACGCGCTATCGGGTGCAAGTTGGTATAGCACACTGGATCTCCGAAGCGGTTACCATCAAGTGGGTCTGGACCCGAAGGACGCTGATAAGACTGCTTTTGTCACTAGGAGAGGGACGTTTAGATGGACTGTGATGCCATTCGGGCTATGCAATGCTTCTGCAACGTTCCAGCGTCTTATGGACCTGGTTCTTTCCGGCTTGAATTTTGAGACATGTCTAGTGTATCTAGAGTCTAGATTCTAGACGATGTGATTATTTTTGGGAAAGACATAAACGAACATCTAGAAAGGTTGAAGCAAGGACTACAGCGATTGAGAGAGGCGAACCTAAAGCTTAAACCAAGTAAGTGCCGGTTGCTAAGGAGAACAGTAGAGTTCCTTGGACATGTAGTGTCGCCAGATGGAGTAGCGGTGGACCCATCTAAGGTCTCCGAGGTTACTGGGTTAGCCTGTCTCTAACAAGTTAAGGGAGGTCCGTGCGTTTTTAGGACTCTGCTCTTATTACAGGAAGTTTGTTAGGAATTTCTCATCTCTGGCTGCACCCTTGTTTGCCTTGACCAAGAAGGGGCACGTTTTTGCCTGGACCGAGGAGTGCCAAGAGGCATTCGATCGACTTAAGGGTGTGTTGACAACGGCACCGGTCCTCACCTTACCTAAGGAAGGAGAGACGTATCTGTTGGATTGTGATGCGTCCGATATAGGTATAGGCGCCGTGCTTTCCCAGAAAGTTGACGGAGAAGAAAGAGTAGTAGCGTACGGAAGTCGACTCCTTTCATCGGCAGAACAACGATATTGTGTAACTAGAAGAGAACTTCTCGCAGTTGTCTACTTCAGTAAATACTACAGGCAGTACCTGCTTGGACGACGGTTTATTTTGAGGACCGACCATGCGGCTCTGAGATGGCTGCAAAGGACACCTGAGCCTATAGGACAGCAAGGGCGGTGGCTGGAAAGACTGGCCGAGTTTGATTTTGAGATTGTACACAGGCCGGGGCATCGTCATGGGAACGCCGACGCTCTTTCAAGGAAACCGTGTAGACAATGTGGAGCAGAGAGTGAACTGCTAGTGACCGCAGCGGCTAAAGAGGTGAGTGAGAAACAGGAATCGAGGGAAGGATCGGGCGATTCAGTCGCAGAGGCACAGGGCGATGACCCTGATTTGAAAATCGTAAGGCGATGGCTGAAGGACGGAGGACAGGTACCTGAGCTAATTGAGATACTCTATGAGAGTGCAGCTGTGAAAGTATATTGGCATCAGAAGGAGAGTTTGTATTTGAAGAACGGGGTTATGTATAGGAAGCGGCCGGATGAGGTAGAGCAATTGTTGTTTCCCAAATCTTTGCGGGAGAAATTTTTGAGAATAGCTCATACAGGGATAACGGGAGGACACCTTGGAATCCGGAGGACCAGGTGGCAGATTAGGCGCAGGGCCAACTGGGTTGGATGGTCCCGTGAAGTGCAACAGTGTTGTCGGAGCTGTCCAGAGTGTTGTCGCTACCGACGAGGAAAACCTCCCTGACAGGGGCCTCTACAACAATTACCCAGCGGGGAACCCTGGGAAAGATTGAGTATCGACATAACGGGTCCTCACCCACGGAGTCGTAAAGGCCACTTGTATATTCTCACGATGATGGACAATTTTTCGAAATATGTAGAAGCTGCGCCACTTGCTAATCAGGAGGCTGCGACGGTCGCAAAGGCTCTGGTAGAGACGGTGATAGTCCGGTATGGAGCGCCCGTGCAGATCTTAACGGACCAGGGTACTAACTTTGAGAGCCACCTTTTTAAGGAGCTCTGTCGGTTGCTGGAGATAGATAAGGTGAGAAGGACCAGTTATCACCCCAATGCTAATGGTTAATTGAACGTTTCCACCGCACAATGAACGCAATGCTAGGAAAGCTGGTCAGCAGTAATCAAAGAAACTGAGACAAGCTCTTGCCGCATGTGTTGGGCGCTTATCGGGCGTCAGTCCACGAGGTGACAGGGTATTCCCCGAATTTCTTGCTCTTTGGTCAAGAAGTACGGGCACCTCTCGACTTGGTGTACGGAGGACCCTCCGATGACTGGCCGGTCGGTACAATTTACGTCACTTACGTACAAGAAATGGCTGAGCGAATGCAGACAGCGTATCAAGTGGTGCGTGATTCTTTGAAACGAGCCGCAGAACGGCGGAAACATGAGTACGACCTCCGCGTCTGCCCAGCTGCATTTAGTCAGAGGGAAGAAGTTTGGTATTTTTCGCGAAGAAGGTACAAGGGCCGTAGTCCTAAATGGCAGAAGATGTATAGTGGTCCGTACACTGTTCTTCGTCAATGTGGGCCTGTCAACGTCGTACTACAGCGCTCAAAGAAGACGCCGCCTTTTGTTGCACATATAGACAAGTTAAAGAAATATTACAAGTGTTCTGAGGAAGATGATCCTGAGGACTCGGAGCCGGTCCCGGGTCAGCCAGACGAAGTACCCGGTGAGACTTCAAGACCACGACGGGTTGTGAGGAAGCCCGTCCGGTTTTTGTAGAGAATTTGCAATAGGACGCCGCCGATTTAAGGATCGATCTGCTCGGGTAAATCTCGATTTGATCCTTTCACAATTTGAAATTATCGAGCGCTTGAGGTAAATTCTTGCGTACACAGATGTGAATGGAACAGGGAGAACAAGAGACATTTAGCAGATATGCTTGCTCGGCGAAATCAAAGTTCGTCCCGAGACATCTGTAGGAAGTCGCTCTAACATCACCATGGCAACCACAATGGCCGGTGAAACTTTTGGCTAATTTGTACAGTTAAAGCCATGGATGACGTCACAAAACTTCACCGAATGGAGCCGGTGAAACTTTTGGTTGGTTTGTACAGTTAAGGGCCATGGGTGACGTCACAAAACTTCACCGACGGTCTGGTGAAGAAATCGCCCAGGAGTAAAATGTAAAGCCACGGATGACGTCACAAAACTTCACCGAGTGAACCTGTAATAACTGAATGAACCTCCGACTGGGCTACCACAGCTTGCTTCAGCCAACGACCCTTGGATTCATTCTATGGCCGGCAACTCGGCTGCGGAGGGAATCTTCGAACCTGCTCTCCTTCCGGACTTCGACATGTCCGACCTTGACAGACTTTTTCCAGATGATTTCTCTGCAGAGGTGGTAGACGATGTTTACCGTGCCGCTCGTGCGTGGACTGCTAAGGGACACAGTTGGCAGGAGTTTCGCGACTTCTGTCGGCTCACATGGCGGAACTGTCCGGAGAAGATATTTCGGGGTGCTTTTACCTCTCAACTTCCGCGTCAGTCACGCAAATAGAAGAAGTTGCGACCCTGCACACCACCACCACCTCCTCCAGACTCTGACAGTGATGACTCAGTCATTTTCATTGACTAATGGTGAGGTCAATACGTTTTTTTTTCTGCTGACAATTTGTAAATATAACAATCATTTTTCTAGAACCTAATGTTATTTTTGAGTTGATAATTTCAGCAGCCGAGTGTGCTCTGTAAAACTTTCTGCAAAAAAAGAAGTAAATAAGCTCTTGTTGTGGGCAATGCTAGGTAATGTAATGCTGTCATGTGAATTTTGAGATAGCCGAATTATTGGCCATTTGTGTTAAATTGATGTTTTGGACTTTTGCATAAGTTTTCAGATTTGTGTGTTCCTGAAATGGGGACTTTCAGTTTGTTAGTGGGAGGAGGGTATAGCGAAACAGGGCATGTGCCCTCCCGTTTGTTTTGAGTATGCTGTGTTGACTGGCACTTTATTTGTATTTGGCCTTAAATGACACTTAATGTGCTTTCGGTTTAAATTTCCGTCAAGGTTTAGTCGGGAGCTCATGAATATGCATTTGCTCCGGTGCAATTTTGCTGATAATTAGCGTTAGCTGCATAGTCGGTGAAGGCTAGATTTTCACCGGTGGTGATTGGTGCCCGCCTAATGCTGTATGCCAAGCATCTTGTGAGTTCATTTGGGTGCATTTGCACCAAATATGGGCCGGTGAAGTTTTGCCGGTACTTAGCGTGAGATGCATGGCCGGTGAAGGTTAAACTTCACCGGTGATAATTTTTCGCGCCATGAGGCTTGTATCTTAAGTTTCTTGGCATGAATCTTCACCTACGATAGGTTGGTGAAAGTCAAACTTCACCGAGGCCGTGGTTTTCACCGGTGAAGATTCTTCGGAACTTCACCGATATTTTGTATAGAAATAAGGGCCGGTGAAATTTCTCTTTTCACCGCGGTGGGAAAACTTCACCACCGCGGGGTATATATAGGGCCCCTTTGATTGTAGTAAGTTAGTTAAGAAGTTGGAGTTGAGGACAGTTGCAAAGTCAGTCAGTTCGGTGAGAGTACAGTCAGTAGAAGCAGTTGTAGAGAGAGTTTAGTTGAGTCCAGTCCAGTCAGTTAAGCATTGATTTCGCGACATTGCGTTGTTTCGGAGAAACTTGGACATTTTCGTAACAATACTTTGATGAAAGTGAACTTTGTCAAGAGTTTGTGTTCAAATTGCGAGTTCCTGAGTGTCGAACTTTTGCCTACTACTTTGAAGAATTTTGGATTAAAGAAACTTTCTGCAGAACTGAATTGTTTCTTAAGTCTCCTGCTATACTCCGGGAGCCGGACACGCGTTCGGACATCCGGGCGACTCGGTCATCGGTATCCTGGTAAACGTAGCGCCGAGTCGTCCGCTGCCTTCCATTCAGAGGAAAAGGGTCAAGAGCCAGTTACGCCACACACACACACACACACACACACACACACACACACACACACACACACACACACACACACACACACACACACACACACACACACACACACACACACACACACACACACACACACACACACACACACACACACACACACACACACACACACACACACACACACACACACACACACACACACACACACACACACACACACACACACACACACACACACACACACACACACACACACACACACACACACACACACACACACACACACACACACACACACACACACACATATATAAGCAATATTTACCATTTCTATGCTTCACATGTCAACCATGATATATTACAGATGTACTTGTTGTGACCCTTTTTGCAGACAAAATTTCTGGTACTGTATATATATATATATATATATATATATATATATATATATATATATATATATATATATATATATATATATATATATATATATATATATATATATATATATATATATATATATATATATATATATATATATATATATATATATATATATATATATATATATATATATATATATAGGTAGGTGAAGATTCATGCCAAGAAACTTAAGATACAAGCCTCATGGCGCGAAAAATTATCACCGGTGAAGTTTAACCTTCACCGGCCATGCATCTCACGCTAAGTACCAGCAAAACTTCACCGGCCCATATTTGGTGCAAATGCACCCAAATGAACTCACAAGATGCTTGGCATACAGCATTAGGCGGGCACCAATCACCACCGGTGAAAATCTAGCCTTCACCGACTATGCAGCTAACGCTAATTATCAGCAAAATTGCACCGGAGCAAATGCATATTCATGAGCTCCCGACTAAACCTTGACGGAAATTTAAACCGAAAGCACATTAAGTGTCATTTAAGGCCAAATACAAATAAAGTGCCAGTCAACACAGCATACTCAAAACAAACGGGAGGGCACATGCCCTGTTTCGCTATACCATATATATATATATATATATATATATATATATATATATATATATATATATATATATATATATATATATATATATGTATCCTATTATTATAATGAGACTATCCACATATGTTCAGTGATTTCTGACTTGCTAGTCAGCGAGCATCGCTATTATCTTTGTGTTACATAGGTGGCCCTGACCTAGCGGAACTCTCGTCCCTTCTGGGCTTCCCCTTTTGTGCCCACTAGAACACGCTCTTTATGAGCCAGTGCATTAATTTTTTATTGTTTGTGTTCTTTGGACCAAAAAAGAGAATGTTGATTGACTGATTGATTGATTGACTGATTTATTGATCATCTGGGTGGATAGAGGATAGAGGAATAAGTGGTTAAATAAATGCTTTTCGTTTCTCTTTGTTGTACAGCAATGAATGAAAACATTTGCTAAATTTCAACCAGAATCTTTGTCAGAATACCAGTCATTCTGTTTTCGTCAGCATTAAAAGCCTCCATCAGCGTCTCGACAGAGAAGTAGAATTCAGTCTGCCTTCCCATAACTGTTAATTGATTACTTCTAAGTATAAAAACCGTTCCTCACAGACATAAAAAGAAGAACTTCTGTGTTATAGCATCTGTGTCTCGTCTAGTTTCTGAGTAGCAGTTGTGCACTAGCGGCTGTCTGTTCAATCTTAAGCAGCGGATGAACTATGGCATGAGCAAAATTAGATGGAAAGGATCCCTTGTGCAATGAGAAATTGATAATCGATGTAATGTTGGACCCTGGACATCAAAAAGCACTTTTTCAGAAACCCAGTAGGAATGGTGTCAAGGAGACTAGTTTTGTTAGGCGAGGAAAAGAAGTGTTCGAACCTCTTCCAGAGTAGTTGGCCGAAAGTATTCCATGATATGAGGTGTAGAATTTGGATGGAGGAATTTGTCCAATGCAAAGGAACTGACCAATGTAAGTTATATACAGTGCCAGAAATTTTGTCTGCAAAAAGGGTCAAGAACAAGTACTACAGATTTGTAACAGTGATGTAGTACTCGAGTCCGGCCAAGGACTCGAGTCCGACTCGAGACCGATTTTCTGCGGACTCGGACTCGGACTCGGACTTGGACTGTCACGACTCGGACTTGGACTCGGACTCGAACCCTAAACTCGAATTTGACTCGCTGACTCGTTTTCCGAGTCACAATTTCTGGGCAGAACAGGCAACAACATTGACGTGTCACGGCTAAGACCACCCGTCATGTGAGAACTGACGTGAATAGCCTATCCGGCCGACCGTCGCTACAGATATCAGCCAGAACAGGTGAAACTATTCCGTTTGAAGACGAATATCATGAATAGGCTGGGGTATAAGTCTCTATTTGGCCTGGTATAGGCATATAATTATAGGCCTATATTCATACGCCAACCAGTTCCTACGGCAGACAATAGGAACTAATGAAGTGTCATGAATAGACAGGGGTATAAGACCTCTGTTATCGGCGTGGACATTTATAGAGGCGAACACCGTGAAGGGCATGATGTTGAACCGAATACTAGGGATTGTCGATTTGTAAATATATCTTCAATCATAATGCTAAACTATGCATGGAGTTATTAATTTATTGCTTCATTAGAAGAAACTTTCGTATCGCCCTTCCCAGTGTAGAGAAGGAGCGAGGACGTGACATGACAGGACTGCACTTGACAATTTTGGCATTTACAGTTCTAACTGTTCCTACCTACTGAACTTGTGTTTAGCAGTGGAAGAATTTGTATGTGTCCTCATGATCGTGCCAGATTATCGAACAAAACTTTATTTAATTTAGTGTTTTTAATGTGAAATTTTGGTAATTAGGCCTACATTAAAAATTCTTTCTGCATAAGGCAAAAATAGTCCTGTTGTTTTTTATGGCATTGAATTGCGTGGTTCAGTGTATTTTGATGTGGATGGACTCGGACTCGGACTTGGACTCGATCTTTAGTGACTCGGACTCGGACTCGGACTCGAACACCTCAGGACTCGGACTCGACTCGGACTCGGCTTAGATGGACTCGGACTTGACTCGGACTCGGCTTAGGTGGACCCGACTACATCACTGATTTGTAATATATCATGGTTGACATGTGAAGCATAGAAATGGTAAATATTGCTTATTTAGTGGTGGAGGCAACCAACAGTACTCTGTTTTCTGTTTATTATGTTCTTTCCATTGTCTAGTTTTGTTTCTTGGAACAAAGCTCATTCCATTCTTGGGGTCAACTGATCTCAACCCAGCTGCCGATGCCTACTGTCATGCTCTGCTCAGTGTACGCCCACGAAATCGTTACCTGGTTGGACTTGATGCAATTGGTCTTCGTTGGCTTTTATACCTTCCTTCTTTTCTGATTGATGCTATAGTCTTGTTTATAATTTGGATCTCAGCCATTTTTACATAACATTTAAAAAAATCTAAATACCATTATTTTATTTTATCTATTCTATTTTATTCTGTTGTAATTGAATTGTAACTGCCTCTTTCTGGAAATGGCTGTATTACTTCTGTATTCACTCATTCATTCATTCATTCATATGGAGAATTTATATAACGCCTCTTCAAGGTTGTCTACTCAGAAGCACTCCCGACCCAACCCCGGCTGAAGAGTAAAGTCTTGAGATTTGAATAAAATGTGGCGGAAAGGGTGCTTGGGACCAAGCGAAGCGCTACATGGAGCCCATTCCAGATTGCAGGGCCAGCGATGGAAAAATCACGGCGCTGCCTAAGGGCGGTCCGTGAGCGGGGAACTAGAAGCTCAGCCTGCTTATAAGAGCGCAGGGAAACACGGCGCTGGATGTTGCCGAGATCAGTCGGTGTTTACACGTCGGAGCGCCACCTATCGAATAATCTAATAATCTAGTGTAAATCTGACCGATTCAGAATACATCTTAAAGCAAGTACGTTGGACAATACACACATGCCAAACATCCCAACACCAAAGAGAAATCTCGGTAGTCCAGATATTTTTCTAGTCAAAGATTAATAATTTCTTAGTTGTTCACAGTTCTTCCTTTTTTATGTTGTGTTGATCATGTTCCGATTTGTCTTTTCCTTCCAACTTTGCAAGTACTTCAGGATCCACCTTGGTTTGCTGTGACTAAAACATAAATTTAAAATCAAACTTGATATCAGTGACAAGAAGGTATTCTGTAGCAATACCCATTCTTAGCAGAAGCATCAGAAGAGCAGTCACTTGACACTTTAATGACATGCTGTATTTATTTCCCAATCACTGTTAGCTAATTTGGGAGTTGGGCACTTCCATTTTTCTTAGCCTGGACATATAACAAAGGTGGATGGCCAGTCCTGTCCCTGCCCTCCAATAATTGCACCAGTTGACAGAACAGCACTTGTACATTCACTGTACTTGTAATGACCAATTAACACAACCCCTACATGACCAAACAAATTTGTGAAGATTTCCACAAATCTAAAACTTGTCATTATACTTATGGTTAACTTGTAGCTGCAACTGTTCAGTGTAAATTAAACAAGTTCTAAACAACAAGAGGTTAATTGCATCTGGTAAAGCAAGTTTGCAACATGTAAAGCAAGTGAAAGATTTTGAACCATTTAGATGAAACCCTATTCCCATACCTTTTACTGTTGTCTCTGCGTGATGTCTGAAATTTGAACCAATTAAGAGTGATGTTTTTATTATTACTTCATGTATATGATACCCAACTGGACTAAAATTGTGATCCACCATCCTCGATGCCAAACACATTTGACAAGTGTGACCAGCACTGGTAAATGATGCTTTACCAGCAGTGGCTAAATATTTTAAAATAAAAGGCTAAAAAGAAACCTCTGAAAGCTTTCCAACATTTTCTATGAACTCTATCAATCTCTCGAGCGTTGTGTTGATATTTTCAAAGTCTACTGCCTGAAAAGAAGATTGACAAATGAAAATTATTACAATTATGTACTTGAAATTTGTTATTACAATTTATTTGAAAGTAAAATTGCTGAAGTCTGCATGAATTTATTTAATATATTTTAAGCAGTGACAGATCAGTGTTTTTGCTCACATTTTCTTAAGATACAATAAAATTTATAAGTTTATATACCATCCTTAGCTAAAGAGTCGCTTACAGAATTACTGATATGCAAATCCATGGTTGTCACACGTAGAATTGTTAGCAAGCTAGTCTTGTTAGGTAATATTTCAGCCACCATGCATTTACATATATGGCATCATCATTCTAAAATACCTCCATAAAGCCTGCACAAATTTGAATTAATATATTGTTTCAATTAATTCCAAAACTGGTGTTG
Source organism: Allolobophora icterica (assembly GCA_963556255.1). Lineage (NCBI taxonomy): Eukaryota > Metazoa > Annelida > Clitellata > Crassiclitellata > Lumbricidae > Allolobophora > Allolobophora icterica. The sequence goes on from OY744602.1 coordinate 84,980,629, forward strand.
CAGTGTTTCAACAAAAGCCAGCAGATTACACCTTATAGTACAAGAGACCAAATGATGTATGAGCCATTACACCTTCCTCTGCAAACCCTAATGATTTTCTGTGGTTGTGTTCGCTTCAAATAAACAAGTAAACTTACAAGATAAAAATTAATAAACAATAATTAATTATAAGTAGGGCTGCCTACTCGGACCTGATTTAAGCAGAGAATCTCTAGAACTTAACTGTGCCTCCAAACATGAAAACAAAATGGTGCAATGGACAACTGTATAGTATTCATTTCAGATTAACTAAAATTGCCATTGGTTGATGTCTTGTACAGTAGACATCAGCAGTTCAGCACAATAGAAATTACTAATTAAAAACAATAGTAATTAAGAAATATCTAACCTCACTGCTTCCTTTTGGAAAGAATTTCATTGTGGGCAAGATTTTTATGCGAATGCCTTCGATTTCATTAACAGTGGCATCCAGTTCTGCGATGACTACATCTTTGCTGTCCTTGTACTTTTCTCCAAGGGCTTCCCACGTTGGAGCCAACTCCTTGCAGAAGTCACATGATGGAGCATCTACACAGTAAACACCAATGCTACATCTTTAATGCACGAAACAAATCATAGGCAGAGGTGATAGCATGTGTAGTGCTGAAAATAAATCTTGGGCTTAAAAAGTAGTCTCTCACATCCATAATGAAGACATACATGAAAATAAAAGCATCTTAGGTTTAAAGTAGTTTCTCATATCCCCAAACACTACTTTCCTTCTACTTGCAAGGGACAAATCATGAAGTCCTGGACACATTGCCAGTACATTGCAGAACATGCTAGATCATTTCTAGCTCACAAATCAACTTAGTATGAAGTGTAACTCTATCCTGTCATCCTTTGTTTACTTTCGTAATTTAACCTGTAAGAAATCCAAAGAGAAATAAGTAAACATGAACAATTTCACTTAACATCCACACCAGCCAAGTGGCCCAAGTTGTCACTATCAAAAGATAAAATTACAGCAACTTCTGGCTACTTACAGAACTTAACAAAGACGTGCTTTGTTGGATCTCGTACAACTTGGTCAAAGTTTTTTCCAACCAAAACCTTCACTGGTTTGGAATCCCAATCTTCAGGTATATCTTGGCTAGCAGACAACTCCTAGAAATTAATTTGAAAATAATTATTTTAATCACGACGTCTTAGTTTAATCTTGCTAATTAAATAAAATGTGCAATATTGAAATTTACAAATCTTTTAGGAGTCACAAGAAATAGTACAAGACAGAAACAAGAACATCTGTCATTCTAAACTACACTTTCAGCCAATGGCAACACACAATGTAAAGCTTTGTGAACTCACACTCTAAAAATATGGCTACCTAGATGCTAATGATAACCATAAGCATCCTCATCAAAGGCTAACGTTTATTGCAGCAACGAACTATCAGAAGCACAATTTATAGCAAGTTAATAGCCATCACTGACTACGCATCTGATACCCATAATGTGAAGCAATAAACCAGTGGCCACTTAGTCCTTCAACATTGCTCAATTATACGTTTTAAGAAATTTTAACATTTAGATCAAAGTGTTTAGTGGCAGTCTTGACCCGTTGATGGAATTTATCATACCGGCCATTTTTGATCCAGTACATCCTGGACAAACTGTCTGAGTTCCTCAGCAGTCCAGTCTTCTGTGTCAGGTCGGTACTTGAGGGTTCCTTCGAGGTTTACAAGACGAGTGGTAGGACACTCTTCTTTCTTTATGAAGAACCAGTTGAGAATTCGTGAATAGTCTGAGTTGTCAATATCAACATGAACAAAAATAGCCTGCAAAATTCCAAAACATATTCCAAGCAAATATAAAAACCACATTTTTCCTACAAACAATAGAAACTCAAGTCTTAACCTACACAAAATATTTGCAAACAGTTTTGTTGTTACCACAAAACTTTGTGTATAACTTGTGTTTTATCCTTTTATTTGTTCTATCCTAGCACATATGTGGTATATTTAGTTATATTAACTTGCATTTTATAAGACTTGATATAATAATATTTGTTAGCAAAGAGTTATACAAAGGCTAAATAACTTAATTGCTTCAGTTTCCTACTGCCAAAATTATCATGATTTGTGGCTTGTGATGTAAAGAAAGATATATTTAAAAAAAAACTACAGCAGAAGTTATTTTTACTAACCAGAATTATATTTTTCATCAAAAAACAATCTAAAAAACCTTGGCAATGTAGCAGGATTTTTTTTATCACATTTACTGATGTCTAGAGTGAATTAGTGGCCAGAAAAGTTACAAGATACTAAAATGCATCACATTAGAAGTGACATGATTGTAGCCTCTACCTGTCCTGTGAAGGACAAATACGATACATTAAAATACATTATGTTCAAAAACATTATACTACAAAATTCTAGTGTTTACTTGTCCTTTGAAGTTCTTTGCTGTTTCTCGTAATGTCTGTATTCGTTCAGTGAAGCGTTCATCTTCCTTGCTGATGAAGTAGAGGACATGCTTTCGGACGCGACTGTCCATTACGGCCGGACCAAAACTTTGACCGAACTCGACGACCAGAGGCAGACGTTGGTAGTCGATGAATTCTTCAAGTGTATGAGCGTTAATTTCACCATCCATTTCAACACGTTCCTCATCAAACTGCATCAGCAACAAACTTATCCCCATTAGAGGCTATGCAGTGCATTTACAAACTACTTTTGACAGGCTTCTTAAAGATTCTGCATCACTGTATGGAAACATAAATTAAATAAACACAGTGGACCTCAGGGCAAAAGAAATACACTTCTTTCCATGCTTCTACAGAAGGTTCTCGATGAGAGATCCCAGAGTTTGACGATCGAGTCTCTGGGCTCATGCAAAAAGTGGCCACAGCAATCAAACAACAGGACATGAGCGGAAGCCCCTGTGAGGTCACAAAGGTGCTATATAAATAGCCAATATGTATATATATATATATATATCGAATCAAATCATTTTATTCCTGCAACGAACCAAGTAAGAATACAACAGCGACAACACAGAAGAAAACATTTGGCAACTTAATGGGCTACAAAGGGGATATATATATATATATATATAAAATACATATATATTATACATGTGTATATATATGAGACAATCATAGTAACAGAAAGTTCTTTTCACTGCTGTATTGAAATTTGTGGCAAATAATCTACCAACCACTAGGCCTACTTAACAAAGGCGACCAAGATATTAAAACTAAAAATGAACAGTCCGGAATTTCTGCGTGCTTCTCCTGTAAGCCTCAAGAACTCAACTATAAAGATTTAAGCAACACAACATCTGTTGCCAAGACTATCGCAGATGCACTCGTATTTGGCACTATACCAATAAACTGACCATTCTTCGAAGTACCATAGAGCTTCCGGCACCAGTTCTGGCTGCCACACGTGGACCGTTTACGTGGACTTTACGCGGCTTCGTAATTTTACTATTGTTTAATTTGTTGACTATCTGTTAACAGTATACCTCTTTATTGTACCTGGTTGCAGTGTGTCAACCAGTGTGACCAAATAATAAACGAATATATACATATTAGCAATTTAACTGCAAATGAAAGTCAGTATTTTCTGTGGCTATTAAGCACTCACATTTCTGAACATGATGACAGTATCTTTCTTGAAAATCGACCGACTGTAAACTACTGCAAAGCGAAGGTCATCAATCTTATCTGCAACTTTTAGAAACTCCTTAGCTGCTTCAGATTCTGCATCCTGCAATCAGCAAATCTTAAAAATCAACACAATCATTCGTTAATGACTAACATCTAATTGAAAAAGAACATAGGTATTGCACTCATTAAGAACTTAGCAGTGGACAGCAGTCAGACACAACAAGATGTCTTAAGTTCTTTAGTGTTTATTTCTTCGTTTGTCAGTTGGATTACAATGAAGAAATAACCATAAAGCAATTAAAATCACTGCATCAATAATTTATCAAACCGGTTGCTACTGTGGTGTGATATGTAGGCCTGTCAATGGGCATTCAGAGGTCCAATACCCGCCCAAAGGGTGGCAGTTGGCCAAGAATCATGAGCCAAAACCTGGTCAAAGAAGCATAATGATTATTTTAAGCAGCTAGCTGTCAGTGTTGTATGCAAGACTTAAAACTTCAAGACCAAGACGAGACCAAGACAGTTGAGTTCCAAGACCAAGACACTGAGGTACCAAGACAGAGACCGAACCAAGACACGAGGTCCATGCCAGTGCAAGACATTTTCAGCATTTATTCCAGTGTATCACAGAATAAATGACAAAAACTCATGTATCAGTTTCTCAGGGATTCTTAAATACCACTACATTTTATGAATACAAGATCCTCAAGCATAGTGTAACCTAGATGTGCATGATGAGGGCACATAAAAAATCCACTATGGCTGAAAACCCTTTCTACAGAAGCTGAAGTTGCAGGTATGCTGAACGTTTTTTCAATAACAGACAGAACAAGACTTTCGCTTTAAGACAGTTTTTAAAAATTACCACGAGACCGAGACCGTGACAATAGGTTCCCAAGACCGAGACATTAAAAACATATCTTGAGACATCTCGAGACCAGAACTGAGCCTTGAGACCATGGGCGGCGATCTAGGGGGGACGGGGGGACATGTCCCCCCACCTTTAAGAGTGGGGGGACACGCCATACATTTGTCCCCCCACATTTTGATAAAACACCAAAAAGGCCACTAAATGTAATTGTGTGTGATAGTTTTGGCAGCCTTTTTTGACGAGATGAGGTAAAAATGAAACGTATAAGGAGAAGTGTCCCCCCGAAAAAACTATGAGAAAGGAGAAAGTTGAAGGCAAGAAGAAATTTGTAATAAGGAAATTTTTTTAGGAGAAGAATGTTTAAAAAGTAAAAAGATTTTAGAGAGCGATGACATGGTGTTCGGAAAAAAGTGAGAATATGATGATAGTGGTATATGGTGCGACCCTGAGAAAATGGTGGGAAAAGAGGTGAAGGACTAAAAAAAAGGTCATCAGCGTTTTTTGGAGATGAATTCGGGGAAAAGTGAAGTTATGAGAAAAACCAGGCGAAAGACTAAAAAAAGTGATCAACTTTTTTGGGAGATGAAATGGCCAAAAAGTCTGAAACTTTTGGTAAAAAAAAGTCCAGAAAAATTTTGGGGGGAAAAAAGTCATAAACCAGACACCACGGCCGACTTGTTCCCCCCACCTCTCAGACAAGATCGCCGCCACTGCTTGAGACCATACAACTCTGATAGCTGTACTTGTCATGGCTTAGTAATTCAAGGCCAAGAGGGTTGAAGTTGACAATTATCAGTCAGTGACGTATGTACAATACAAAATTTCTGTAGACTCTAGGAGTCAAAGGAAAGAGTGCATTATCTTAATATTGGGGTGAAAGATATCATTCATGGCCTCTTGGGTGAGGCAAATGCTTAGACAACACTGAAGTAGGCCTAAGTTCATATAGCGACTCACATGCAGCCCACTGGACGATTGATATGTTATCCAAAGATATAGTGATGGACAGTCAGTTACCGCTCAGAATGACCTTGGGTAACTGAGCCGTATTTAACCACAGTTTCTACACCTTGTGACATGGCAACTGAGTGGTCTTGGGGTTTGCCTTGTAATGTGGCATGTGCAAGTTGGAGCCTCCCTATGACAGTTATTATGTAGAGACCTCATGTCTCACAATTAGATAGTGGCACTTAATACAGAAATAATAATACATATATGCTATCATTCCCATCCAGTTAAAAACCGATTCAGCTAGTCAAGCCTAATAACTGAACCAAAGAATGATTAAGTATGAAATCGTAACCTCCATTTGCCGGTATACTAACACATTCTATGGTACTGAACATATAGAACAATTGTCAGAATTATAATACAAGTGAAATAGAGAACCAATTCACACCAATACTATTGTCTTTAGCATATTTTGCACCCAAACTGCTGAAACCTGCCTTGAAGAATCCTGCGACCACGATAGCAAAGATACTACGAAGATCGTCCAGCCGCTTGGGGGTTGTTATGACTTCTACTGGAGAGCCTGTCTTCTTCTTAAGCCAGTCGACTATTTTCCCTTCGTCATGGTCCTGGATGGCCTTGTAGTCGATGGGCGTTCCATTTTTGAAGAACTTGACCGTGGGATAGCCACCAACGTTGTACTGCTGGGTCAACTCTCTCTCCTGGGCGGCATTCACTTTAGCCATCTTGATCTCGGAGTCCTGGTCCTTGAGGAGCTTGGCTGCACGAGAGTAGACTGGAGCCAGAATATGGCAATCTTTGCACTCAGGTGAATCTGTTGAGTGACAAAAATGTATCACATGTAATAAAGTAATCACACTTCTGACATTACTGGACCCATAGCAGAGACCAGCCTTAAGCCTTTCCCAAGTGGCAAAATGCAGGTCATTGATGGGCCCAATGAACCCTGGGTCATATATTATCGGTACATGCTCTTATCAACATTACTGTTCTTAGGCACAGCAACTCCCGTGGCTATACCCCTGGTCAGTGCTGGGGATAAAAAACACTTCAGTATGTGTAAAAGCAACCCCACAACTAACGACTTTTGCAATCTGCCATCATACCATTTATCAGCAGGTCATTTCCATGGTACCCGTTTTAAGAAAATTTTATTAGTGTTTAGAACTTCAAAGTTCGAAGGTTTGTTAAATTACAGGCATTAATACTTTATAAACATGACAAATTTCAAGCCCTAACTTTCAGCATTGCTGTTAAGCCACAAACCCACCTTAATATGAAATGTATATGGAATTCATTATGGGACCAGCTATGGCTGGCAGTGCATTATAGAACTTCAACATTACAGAAAACAACATGCCAAGAAATGATAATATACAACAACAACTTAACAAATTACATATCGAAAGTTTTAAGAAACTCAGAACATGTTAGATATAAATGCTTTCACACAATTTATAAAATCCAGTCTATCAACAAAAGTTGGTAAAATAGCCATTTTAGAAAAAAAATAGTACCGGTAGCCTAACAAAGTCCAACAAGGATTCGACACATCAGCACAACATATGTGGCTCTCCCACACTCAAAGCCTAACAAACTCTATTAATGTTCTTATCAAGTGCTAATAATCAGAGGATAATTTGTAATTGTGTAAGAAACCCACCTTTTTCTCACTATCTCAATAAATTCCAGACGGAGAAGCCAGCAACTTACACTAAAAATATATACATGGCAAAGGCCAATCATGACAGTTTTTCTCTGAGAACGTGAGTGCCTCTCAAGAGAAATATTTATCCAAAAGTCTCACTGCAGTATTTCACAGCAAGCACTGATCCACAGATATATATAGTCTTGTCTCTTTCTTTATTATTTGCATCATTGTCCATGAGCTTTCTAATCTCATAAATTAAACTTAAAATTTCTTGACTTCATTGGCTTGCTTGCTCCATATCAGTCTCAATTTACTTATGTCCATGCTGACTAGCATGTTTAACCACATCCAGGTTCGATTTGCATATAAGCCACTGCTACATGTTCGTCAGGGGTAGGGCCAATCTTTCCCACATTCTGCCCTGTCGAAAGGAAGGCAACCTGACGCTTCTGAAAGACCAACGAAAGAAGAACGTCTTTGTTTTGATATTCCACCAACTGCCCATCCCATTTTAACGTTGTCTTCTTCGCTTCATTGGGTATGTCGCATTTGTGCAGAAAAGTCCTGGCACAGGAATACGTCCCCCGACTCAACAAATATTTACACAGCTGATAAGAACTGAGGCGTTGTTCAAAGTAGACGTGGCGACCAATATCCAGATAGCCCTCTAATAGCCTAGTCGCAACGTCATAGCCCAGGCCAAATTTATTTCTTATGGCTTCCTGTTCAGAGGTAGCACTCTTCCCAGTGTATACTTCAAACTTCTGCAGACACCCATTCCATTTTGGCGCTGTATAAATCTAGACTACGATTCTGGGAGTCGGGAGTGCCAGAGACCGAGAGACGGTAGTGAAAACGTGTTTTACAACGCTTGCACCATTAGATGCCGCTTGAGTGATAACAGAACTAACTTGATAGACCGAAGCAACAAACATAAAATGCACTCACAGAATTCTACAAGGATGAACTTGTTCTGGGCAATTGCCTCTTCAAAGTTGTCCTTAGTGAGAACCAGGACATAGTCTTCGCCGGCTTCTTTCTTTGCCTGACCACCTTCGCCATCTCCGTTGGTCACTGTCACTTGCAGAAGCCCCAATAGGACCACCCAGACAACACCCGCAGATTGCATCCTGAACAAGTTTTCTTGACTTCGTCGTTACCTATCCTTGACCAGATCTAAGCATCCAGTGCACCCAGTTGAGCTAACGCGCTCACTCTCCCTAAACTCTCGTCTGCTGCACGAGAAATTTTCGAATCTTAAAGATGGCGTCGTTCACGATACGCGTTCTGGTAAGTGATATAGTTGCGTAATCTAGAAAAAATTGCTTATCGGATCAGAGCACAGAACCTGTACGCGAGCGACACGTATAATAATGGAACACAGCAGGTCATACACAGTAGGTCAACGATTAGGCCTACTGAAGGACAACCATAAACGCGCGGCTGTCGTCTCGCACTTTTTTCGCACAGGTTTTGCTTACAGCAAGGGCGCGTATATTTTATAAAACGACAGGTGGCCGTATGGCAACTTCACATCGTTGCCCATGGGCGGAAGCAGAAAATTTTCCTGGGATGTGGTCATATTGCAAGTGTCGAAGGCGCTCAGCTGCGAGTGCTGAAAGCACGAAGCCTATCACGATTGGTATGCGGACGTTTGGTCAAAGGACGGTTGGTCAACGGACGGTTGATCACGGACGATTGGTCAATGGACGATTGGTCAAGCGGACTGTTCGTCAAGAGGACGGTTGATCAAAAAGTCTTCATTGCTGTGCATGTAAAGATGCCTGGTTTTGTAATGGCTTAATTGGTCGGTCGGTTCGTCTGTCTAGGGATAATTAGCGGTCGTCCATTTCAAAGGGTTATCGTATATCTGCGCAAGTGCAGTTGTTTGTACTGCTAACAGAACTGACATGTTTTAAAAGCGTATAAAATTCACGTATATCGTATCACTCCATATTTGTTTTATTTGTGTATGGGCTACGCTTTGCGAAGTCTTCATTGGTCGGTCGGTTCGTCTGTCTAGGGATAATTAGTGGTCGTCCATTTCTGTTATCAGTGGTTTGTATTTATAAGAGAACTGGCATATTTTAAAAGCGTCTCTAATATCGAAAATTTAAATTTTTGATCAACCGTCCTCTTGACGAAAGGACCCTTGATCAACAGTCCCCTTGACGAACAGTCCGCTTGACCAATCGTCCGTTGACCAATCGTCCGTGACCAATCGCCCGTTGACCAATCGTCCGTTGACCAAACGTCCTAGAGCCATCACGATAAAATGGTATGGGGGAGCGTCGTAAGATCCCCAGCGGGGTCTAGTTATTTTTTTCAGTCAAAATCCATTTTAAAAATAATTGTTCTGTCTGTTTTTGTAAATTGGCTAAGCATTTCGTCCAGTGGTGTAGCCGATGCTGCTACCTTGTAGGCAAATATTCTCAGTAGGCTTAAGGCTTTGCAATCGTGTGGCAGACATAGTTGTCCTCGTGTGACTTTTTGTTAGAGGAAGCCTAGAAAAATAGAAAATGTTTGTTCTGCAGAACAAGATGTCGCTGGTAGGGCAAGGGTAACGTCCAGCATATGATGCAGCGCTGGCTGAATTTTTGTATGACAAAACATTTCACCTAGTTCCATAGGCGTATTTTGTGGGGGTACGAGGGTACCCGGTACCCGTACCCTCACTTTTTGGACTGGGGTACCGTACCACCACCACCCACTTTTTGAACAATGCCAATCGATAGTTTATTATTGTGTCTTCCCAAAGATTGCAGTCTTCACCTTGCTTCGTGTATGTAAGAAATTGGTACCCCCCCCACTTTTTAGACCAAATTTACGCCCCTGGCAGTCATGGCACGCATTAACCGCTGCCGCAAGTAAGCCCTAAGTAAATTAAAGTAATGTCAATTAGGTAAATAATGGTCTGGCTTTAGTTCCGTCTATCGTCTTGGAGTCTAACTTAAGCAGTTCTCAAGCTGTACGACGTGTCTTCAGTTGTAACTCTGTAGTGTATGCTTGTGCATCAAGCCTACTCTTCGCACTGGGAGCGCTGCTGAGTGGCATCAGCTGTGAGCGGCGCTATACAAATCTCCAAATACGATAATGTATGTCTGCTTGCCTGATTTCTGTAAGTCCCTCAAATCACATATCTTTAGCTATGGTTGGGCTGGGAGCGCCTCTGAGTAGGTCTCTGCAAGAGGCGCTATACAAATTCTCAAAATGAATGAATGAATGAATGTATACCAAGAGCCAAACGTAGGCCTATTTGTAGCTATAGCTACATAAATTCGCGGAATGCATGAATTAGGAAAGGATTGGATGGATGGATAGATGAATTAATGAATAAACGATTGAGTAAGCTTACCTGATTTACTGAATTGACTGAATGAATGAGCGAGTTAGCGAACGGACGGAAGAAAGGAAAGACGAATCGACAGTGAAAGGAGTGAACGAATGATTGAACGAATGTAGTGAACGGATGAATAGATAGATGGATGAATGACTGGATCATCTGGATGCATAGAGGAATAAGTGGTTAAATAAATTAATAACTGCTTTTCGTTTCTCTTTGTTGTACAGCAATAAATGGAAACATTTGCTAAATTTCATCCAGAATCATTGTCAAAAGAATACCAGTCATTCTGTTTTCGTCAGCACTAAAAGCCTCCATCAGCGTCTCGACAGAGAAGTAGAATTCAGTCTGCATTCCCATAACTGTTAATTGTTTACTTCTAAATATAAAAACCGTTCTTCACAGGCATAAAAAGAAGAACCGGGGAACTTCTGTGTTATAGCATCTGTGTCTCGTTTAGTTTCTGAGTAGCGGTTGTGCACTAGCGGCTGTCTGTTCGTTGATGATTTGGGATTTGATTCCACATCTGTAACTTCTTCCTTCTGATCTAGTCTTCTATCATCCTCCTTCTCATCCCTCGGCTCATTCCAGGGCAATGACATTTAACAACAAACAACAACGATAGGCCTAATACACAATAAGAACAAAGACAATAAACAACAAAAACGACAATAAACAACAAAAACAACGACAATAAACAAAAGCAACGAAAATAAGCAACAAACACAAAAAAAATAATAAATAATAATTTAAAAAAAAATAATAAAAAAAAATGAAAATAAACAACAAAACCCTACAAAATGTGGGCTTACGGGATTTTAAGCCACGCCAGAGGCCCCCTGCCTTAATGAGCTTACGGGAATTTAAGCCGCGCCAGAGGCTCAGCAGTACTACTACTACAAAAAAAACAAAAAACAAAAAATAAAAAATAAAATAAACAAAAAAACAATAAACAAAACAAAAACCAATAACCAAAAAACAAGAAACAAAAAACAATCAACAAAAAATACAAAACGAATACAAATACAAAACGAATACAAATACAAAACGAATACAAATACAAAAACGAACAAGCAAACCCCATACACAGACAATACAGAGCCACAGCGCAGAGTTCACGCCATCGCCCCTCGCACGGAAAAGTCGCCGCCAAATCCACAAGCACCTATTGAAAAAAACAGTAAAATAACGAAGGTTGTTATTACACGTTACGACAGTTAAATAGTAACATGGGCGGCGATCCCGGGGGGTCGAGGGGACAAGACCTTTTAGTGCATGGGGACACACCATACATCCGACTCCCCCAAATTTAGAAGAAACACCAAAAAAGTCAAAAATTTTAACGAAAACATTTTTGACCTCTTTATGACCAGATCAGTTCAAAACTCTTTTTTGACCAGAACAGTTCTAAAGTGTGCCCCCACCTGTCAAACAAGATCGCCGCCAGTGAATAGTAGGCCTAATATGAAATTAAGAAAAGCACAGGTCTTTTTCTGGGACGAGCCCTGTTGGTCGGTCTCGCACTGAAATACATGAGGAAGGTTTTTGTTCCAGTCTTAAATCAACCAGGTCAGCAATCGTTGTGCTTAGCTGCTCGGGAAGATAGGCATAGGCCTATATGCAGGTGCCTCGCTTCCGTATATAAACTCAAGCCCATTGTATCTTAGCACGATTCGGATCTTCCTCTTCAGCTTTACATACGTGTTGTTGCGTTTAGCTCTGTTCAGCAAGCAATTCCAAAATGTCTTAAAATGCACTTAAAATATCTAGATGAGTTAGATAGTCATGCGTGCAGCGCCTTTGTGAAGTAGCCGACTTAAAAGGTGCTATATTAAGTGGCTTGATACAAGAAAACAAACCAACATACATACATAAATACACACATACATATATACAAGCAATTCTGTTAAGTACTGATATAATTGAAGGGCTTGCAGCAATAACCAGGTATGTCGGATTTTTTGAGTTTTGGGAAAATGGCTTCAAAGATTTGACACTTCAAACTGCTGTATCTAAGCCATTTTACGAGATATCGACAAGCTGTTTGAAACACCGTCTGAGTTGTTATTGTCTTTCACGAAATTGTTACATAATGCAATGCAAAAGATAACTTTAATGTTTTTTTCACAACATTTTGCTTCATACCTGGTTATTGACACTCAATAACCCAACATCGCCTGCTGTTAGTCGACATACCTTATTCTTGCACAAAATGGTGACTAGCACACAGTACAAATTAATCGAGCAATAAAAAGGTAAGTCATCATAGCTACATTACAGTAAGGAAAAAATAACGCAAAATCAGTGAATTGTAGAGTAAGTAACAGTCAATAACCGGGTATGTCAAATAACCTGATTATTGCACCGGTTTTAATACAAAGATTACTAGAAAAAACGACAATTTTTGCTATCATACCGGGTTATTGCACTGGAGTAATGCTGCCGGCTGCTAAATACCATATGTCGACAAACTTGTTTATCCAAAAGCCAATTCAAAAATGATCAGATTTGCACCAAATTTGCAGGGTATATAGAATACAATATTCCAAGCACGATGGCATACTTTTTCACATAAACCAGGTATGTCGACATACCTGGTTATTGAGGCAAGCCCTTCAATTATAATTGCAAAATTTATATAGCATTTCATAAGGGCCTATATTATTATTATTATTATTATTATTATTATTATTTATTATTATTATTATTATTTTTAGCTCTGTTCAGCACCTCGTACTCAACGGAGGACGAGGCCTGATCTCCTGGAAATAACATAACAACAAATTATTATTATTATTATTATTATTATTATTATTATTATTATTAATTAATTAATTAATTAATTAATTAATTAGTTAGTTAATTAGTAACTTCTATTGCACCGGGTATCTAATGCGCAAGGCATCAACCGATGGAACATCAGAACCTATGTGTAGGACATAATATTATGAGCCCCATATAGAAATGCATGTAATGTCATATCCTCTCTTCAACATATCAAATTGCTCTAGCATTGGGATGTAGCCTCAAAACAACTTTAGCAGCTTTCTAGCGCATTTAATAATTCACAATGCATAAATGCTTGATTAAATATCATTAAAAATCACATTTATACCACAAAATCAGACTGGAAAAGGCATTCATATTCATTTCCTGACTGAGTAACTGAGAAAATGCTCATGATATTCAGGACAGAATCAACTTGGATTAGGCCTACATCACAGAAAAAGACACTGAACGGTAAGTGCAACAAAAAAGCCAGCCACAGACCTGGTGGAGATGATGCTCTCCCTCCACTTCGTGTTTCCTGTCTTTTATAAAGACCAAGATCAAACTGGACAGTTGAACCAGAATTCACCACAGCAGAAGACATGCATTCTCCTCCTCCTCCTCCTCCTCCTCCTCCTCCTCCTCCTCCTCCTCCTCCTCCTCCTTCTTTTGCCCCTCCATTCATATTCAATACTGATGAATTTGATTTATCGAGAGATCCAGCAAAGAGAAAAGTGGGTTTCTTAGATTCTTCCAAGGGTGAAGGCGACATTTCTTCAAATCCGCTGGACTGTGAACTTGACGTAGAATGTCCAATTCCGTTAGTCTGTGGGATTGATACATCTCCCATTCCTTCACATTGTCAAGGTTTCTTGTTTGTTCACTTTTTTCACATTTTTTTCATTTCTTTTACAGTTTTCACATTCTTTCACATTGTGAAGGTTCTTTGTTCTGTCAGCTGGATTGCACAGAAAAGACATTGAACATCTCCAGTTCCCTCGCCACGTGAAGGTTGAATAACACCAGGCACCTGGGGTGATAATCTAACCGAGTTCGACACACTCCTTGTTTTCAGTGGATGCGAAACACCAGGAAGACGTGGTAGTGGTCGAACCAATTGGCCAGATACTGTCCGCTGTCAATGGCAGAAGAATTCCAGTTGGTAATGGAGCAAGACTTTTCTTGGATGCAGCTGCGACTGGGAGGCAGTTGCCATAGTGCGCATCTGTCGTGACGGTGATGCAAGTATTTGTCTGCTCGCAGCTGGCTGTGAATTCCTGTGCAACTGTGACTTCAGAATTACGACTCTGAATTCATTGGAGTACTGCCAGAGTCTATCTGGTGTAATTTCTGTATAAAACCACCCTAGACATTTAACAAAAACAGAGAATTTTTATTTCAGAGTTAGTTTCTCTCTTTTATAAAGATGTAGGCCTAGTTTAGGATTATGCTAAACCCACGGAAGGAAAACATTATTTGGATAAGTAATTTGTGTCACAATTCGCTGAGCATAAACACTAATAAAATGCACAAAACCAAGCCAAGGTTCAGCCAAGTTCAAATGAAATAATCACCGAACATTGATCTTCAACCAGTCAATGAATTAATCGTTTTATTGACATACCACATAAAGCAATCAGTGGACGGGTGGGGGGATACCGAACCCCTACTTTTTGAACGATGCCAATCGATATTTTATTATTGCGTCTTCCCAGAGATCGCAGTCTCCACCTTGGTTCGTGTATGTAAGAAATTGGTACCCTCACTTTTTAGACCAAAGTTACGCCCCTGCTGTCTCTCACGATTAACTTGAGCGAGTTTCTTTAACGCTGAAGCAGTATAAAATTGTCTACATATAAGGGCATTATGCATGTATCATGTATGCATTTTATGTATACAACTATGTATGTATGCATGTATGTTTGTACAGTCAGTGCCGCTTAAGTAGGCCTACATAGCCTCAGGGCTGCTTTGAACCTATTCACTGAAGCAAATTATGCACATAAGAAGAGTTCACATGTATACACTGCCACTGGCGTAAACTCGTCCAAAATATTGGGGGTTGGGTGGTTATTCATTCTGTACATGTTGCATTGGGTGTACAGTCCATCTCAATTATTGAGGGCACGTGCCCCGGCTGCCCCCCCCCCCCCACAGAATCTACGCCTATGTGTACTGCAGTGTGTAACGTTTTTCTTTGCCTCGTAGTTGACTGGAATTAGCTTCTGGAATTAGCTTCTTAACGTTTTTAAAGCACCGAAGAGCATTGCTCTTGTTAACCACCATGGCAGTGCATGGCAGTGCATCTAAATTCTCGCTGCCATGCATATTGCAGCCAACAAAACCGTCGGGCGATCTTGGACAATTATGGGCCCGGGTTCTTCTGTGCCTTTGAACAGTCTTGTTGTCCTCGTGACCAAAGTCTTGGTCTCGAGTGCACTCGAGTTCGTTTTTAAAAGTCTTGGTCTTGGTCTTGGTCTTGAGACCAAAGGTCTTGGTCTTGAGGTTCAAGGTCTTGGTCTTGGTCTTGGTCTTGAGGTTCAAAGTCTTGGTCTTGGTTTTTCAAGACCAAGACCAAGACTTTTGTCAATATGAACAGTCATTAATTTTAACAAACGGCAAGAATTTTAAAAATTTATCCAATAATTACTCATACAGTTATTGCTTTAGTATTTACATGGTGTGAATGAGGCTTAACTGTTGTTTTGGACAATTATTTTGACTTCCGGTTATTTACCATGGAATGATTTCAAAACAGACTCATGATTAATTTGTACATTTACATCCGGTTCTTGAAAAGCTGCTTTGTGTGCTAGCGATTTCAGCACTTGTAGACCATGTTTTTTCACATGGCAGAATTTGTATGAGGCCCCACAGGTCACGTCTTGGTCAGAAAATTCTGAGCAAATTGGTTTTTATAAAATACAACAGGCATTTGAGAATAACATTTCACATGAAGGACTTTGTAAATACGAATTCGGAATTCTCTGCAGTCTTCATTTAGGGTTGTTTTGCTTGAATAAAAGAAAAACTCAAGTTTTCATTAAAATAACGAGTAGTCCGACTAGACAATTTTTAGTAAGGAATAGAAGTCTGGATACGACTGTGATTTTTGGGGTCTTGGTCTCGGTCTTGGTCTTGAGGTTCAAGGTCTTGGTCTTGGTCTTGAGGTTCAAGGTCTTGGTCTTGGTCTTGAGGTTCAAGGTCTTGGTCTTGAGGTTCAAGGTCTTGGTCTTGGTCTTGAGGTTCAAGGTCTTGGTCTTGGTCTTGAGGTTCAAGGTCTTGGTCTTGAGGTTCAAGGTCTTGGTCTTGGTCTTGAGGTTTAAGGTCTTGGTCTTGGTCTTGAGGTTTAAGGTCTTGACAACAAGGCTGCCTTTGAATGACAACTTGACAAGTGTGCACTGCAGCCCAGTCTCATCTGCGTTGAAAATATATTTGGGCTGTAATCTATCAGAATTTCAGGCGGGACCACCGTTACCCATCGTTCAGCTCCAAAATCTGACGGTCAGCATCCATCCTGCTTTTCACCCTGCATGCTGTCTTTTGAACTGCGTCCTTTGCCTCTTCCTAGCCACTCACTGGTCGCTTGAAATATAAAGGATTTAAATTCTTTATTAATTTTAATGTTAAGGTAGTAGAAGGTCTGTTATTTTCGGGGTTATAGAGTAGGCTAATGGTAACACTCATGACCAGGAGAGCATTAGATCGCGGTTCGATACACGTAACCCCCTCTAGGCTCTAGGGCGGCGCCTTGCATGGCTGCCAGACGTGTGTTTAATTAAGATCTTGATTCATTCATTCGTTCATTCATCTGAAAATTTAATATAGCGCCCCCTCAAGTTATACCTACTCAGAAACGCTCCCAGTCCAACCACAGCAATATATAAATTGGACGTAAGCAACCTTATAAACATTAGCGAACTATTCTTAGGCAACAGGCGTATCTGCAATGGGAGTTGATTCCAGATGGAGGGGCCGACCACAGAGAAAGCACGACGCTGCCTAGTTGCGGTGGTAGAACGAGAAACCAAGAGCTCACCTGCAGATTGTACTATCATGTTTCAATGTAATCTTACTGTGTTTGTCAGTTTGAATTAATGAAGATTATTATTATTATTATTATTATTATTATTATTATTATTATTATTATTATTATTATTATTATTATTATTATTATCAAAATAAAGCATATAGGCCTATAAATTATGCAGTTAACCATTCATTTCTATAACAAAGTCATCAGCATTTCTCACCGTCCTCACTCCTGCCGGCTCGTTTCCATCGACTATTTCGATAGGAAATGATTTAATACCTTGTGTTATCGTCGCTTATCGATCACCTTGTTGATCGTCTTATTTCTGAACATGAGGCTTTTCATTTCGGCCAAATATACGTCGAAAATGAACCTTTAAAATCGACCTTTTCGAGTGAATGTTTCAGAAGAAACTCCAGATAAGCGCACGCTATACTTGTTACCATAACAATAGATTGTTACGTCATAAGTAGCCTACCTCTGTGTTACAAGATGGCGTCATCGATTATCCAATCACGGAACCGATAATGATCAGGTGCAGTTTGTGTCCAATCATTTTCGGTCTCCCATAGGCGTAATTTTGGGGGGAAACGAGGGGTATTTCTACTACCAATTTTTGGACCCAGAAGATTTAAACAGGGCCCAATAATAGGGTGTAGATCCTATAGTTATCATTTTCTTGGAGAAGGCCTTCTTAATTCATTTGAACCCTCAAGACTCAAAACAATGACCTAGCATCATGGTCATCGTGATGCATAAGCGTAGCTTGTGGGGGTACGAGGGGTACCCGCACCCCACTTTTTGGACTGGGGGTACCGTAGCCCCCAACTTTTTGAACAATGCCAAATCAATATTTTATTATTGTGCCTTCCCAGAGATCAGTCTCCACCTTGCTTCGTGTATGTAAGAAATTGGTACCCCCATAGGCGTAATTTGTGGGGGTACGAGGGGTAACCGTACCCCACTTTTTGGACTGGGGGTACCGTACCCCCCACTTTTAAACATAGCCAATCAATATGTTAGTATTGTGCCTTCCAAGATATGTTCTCCATGCGTAAAGCGAAAGTGGAGAAGAAATTGGTACCCCCCTTTCTTGGCCAAAGTTACGCCTCTGGGTACCCCCCACATTTTAGACCAAAGTTACGCCTCTGCCTAGTTCCAATTGACAATTTTCAGAGGATCGATCAGAAAGGAACCCTGTAACTGTGACAACTAGACAGTTGTCTCTCAAGTTTCTGGGTCTTACTGGTGAAGTTCGCAAAACTGACGAAGTTCTACCGTCATTTCTCCATTTTGGAGAGCCAAAAGAGCGCCTAATGCTGGGTTGTTGAAATGACTTGCCAGTTGTTCTTTGACCAAGTGAAGAATTAAAAAGTACTCGCGAAGTTGAAGACTATTGCGTTCAATAGTATGTAGACAGACCAAATGGGCATCACATGCATAGTTACCGACTCATTTAAATAATTTTGCAGACAGCGTTTGCGTTTTGGTCTTGACGAACTTTCAATATCATCAGCGCGGCCAGCGCCTGAGACAACGAAGACAAAGTATTTGTGTTGGCCAGCAATTTATTTTATTCGTCTTCCGAGCGAAGTTTATTCAACTGGGATGTCAGCAGATTCAGCTGTGCCAGTGTTGTGCACAAGACCAAAAATATAAGACCAAGACCGAGACCAAGACCGCATGGTCCAAGACCAAGACCGAGACCATATATTCTATCTCAGGGCCCTTTCTTCTAGATACGTTCACCCCTGCCTGACCGTACGCCTTGTTCTTTACGCCCCTTCCAACCTTGTCTTTTTCAACATGTGCAACAGATGACCCTCTGATTGAAATCTGGATCAAGCCCGCCTTAAAGATCTAGCATCGACAGCAGGCAAACTGGCCCCATGCGCAACTGTCCACGCATTAGGGCCCACTCACAACCAGAGTTACCAGACTGGCGATAGATCAAGATACATGTACAACGAACTGCCCCGCCCGCTTGACCGCCCTGCCAAACGCGCCATTTAATCAAACAGCTGGCCGGGGTCTCGAAGGTTGGTTGCAGCGGCTGTTGTCATAGGCGTAGTAAGACTCTGGGAGGGGGCAGCCGGGACAAGTGCCCACCCCCCAATAATTGAGATGGACTGTACATTTAATGCAACAAGTGTAGAATGAATCACCAAATACCCCCCAATATTTTAGACAAGTTTACGCCAGTGGCTGTTGTAGTCTCATCTTTCGTGAAATCTGGTAGGACTTGGCATGGAGACCTAAAACCGCTGTATACGGTTTACCAAGATCTTTCCACGCAGTGGAAAACCTTGACGGTTTACAGTCATTCTTGCATCCTCCAACAGAAAAACTCACCGGATTTGGAAAAATTGTGGTCACCTTTTTAACCCTTGGGGTGCTCAAGCAACCCCAGCATTCATTATTTCCGCGACTGTCGTTGCCTTCACGTATAGTGGTTCTCTATATGCAGTCATAACATTTGGACTGGATTCAGAGGCATAACTTTGGTCTTAAAAAGTGGGGGTACCAATTTCTCACATACATGAAGCAAGGTGGAGACTTGCGATCTTTGGGAAGACACAATAATAACATATCGATTGGCATTGCTCAAAAACTGGGGATACGGTACCCCCAGTCCAAAAAGTGGGGGTACGGGTACCCCTCGTACCCCCCACAAATTACGCCTATGACTGGATTCCTGCAAAGACCGTTATTATGTATATAACAGTTAGGATACTAAAACCCTAATTAATATCTCCTTTCCTCGCATCGGCCTTATCAAAGAATCATTACCCGGAAAAGGGAGAGAGGGTCCAAAGTATGTCATACTTCTGCGGACGCCCTTTATGGAAAACCCCATAGAACACTTGAGCTTTCATAAGTCAAGGTCATTGATGAAAGCAGGAATAGATGTTGCTTCCAGTCATAAGAAATCAATTTTTGAAGCAATGGTCTTTTACATAGAGCCATTTCAGTAAAATTTAAGCCATCTGCATGGTTCTCGACCTTCACAACAAACTAACAGATGATTTTGAACTGCTTTCAGAACTGTGGAAGGAAAACAAGAGGTCTTTTAGTTTGATTGGAGTTCTGACCGACCAGTCCCCAGACGGAAACGAGTGCAACACAGTGGCATAAGCTAAAAAAAGCTACAGCTTTAATACGGCCTCACAATCAGCAGGGGCCTAAAAATTGATAATTTTTTGGGAGGCTTTTTAAAATGTGTACTATATATATATATATACATTATGTAGAAACTTTTTGAACAGATTGTGTAGCAAATTCCATCTTGCCAGAGTAATACTTTCATTTGAAAATAATTAGAATTTTTCACTTTAAATGCCTTGCTATTAAATAATTAAAAGGCATATACGTTTTCAAGTTTTGTGAGACCTTCTGGTGTAATTTTGTAATAAGGGGCCTACAAGCTTTATACAGCTTAGGGCCTCACCAAGTCTAAACCCGGCACTGCACAGAGGTCTATTCAGTTGGCACACTGGATCTGAAATTCAACGAATATAAGTTCAAGCCTGCTGAACAGACTCCATGTAACAAACCTAGGAAAAAATTTTTTGAACATATGTTTCTGTTGCCAAGCATAATTTGGTATGCATGAGCAGGGAATTAGACAGCAAGTGCTGTGATGCACTGTAGAGAGTAACACATAGAGAAAATCTCATCTCCACCCGCAACAAGTTAAAACATAAAAAACAAGTCTTCCCCAACCTCCATGTTTTGTCCCCATCCCAGCAGGTTTTCTCCCCATCCTCACAGGACTACATCACATACCCAGCAAAACGTTTTCACCATTTACAATTTTAAAAATATTTTATTAGCTTATGAAGTTATTTGTATTGCTGTTTGAATTAATAAAACACACACATAAAAAAGGTTATCTTATTGAAAGTTTGCATTAACCAAGTCCTCTATACAACTGCTACTTAGTCAGAAGTTCGTACTACATAGCAGCTATCAAGTTATGTTTCTGTCCAGTGAGCACATAATGTTTAGTGTAGACTGTAAAAACATGTTACTATTACCGGGGTTTTATTGCCGGCTCATTCTCCATTACTGCGGTATTACCTCTACAATAAACCCATTATACCGGTAAAACCCCTTTGCCGTCCCCACTACTGTGTTATTTACTGTGGGAAAAATTTACGCGTCGCTCTCTAATGCACTGCCATTATATTCAGTACCTTGGGATTCGTCCAATACACACTGAACCCAGGTCACATTTACTGAAACTAGAGCAGGTCCAAATCGCACCACTAGTTGCAACTGATGGCCAGCATGTTGGCCTAACGAACGTGGCCTTTAGGAAAGCACTTGAAGAGGAAAGGAATGCCTATCGATATTGCCATTGTTACACACTGGACCTTTAGACAGCTATGTTTATTGGGCCCATTACACACCCACATTGGGCCATTGGTAGCAATTACTGGTGAGACAAGGGCCCAGTGTAGGGTCAAGAAACATGATGGGTAGGTGAACAAGTACTCAGTTTGGAAATTTTGCCTGTAAACATAATTTTTCATTTCCTACACAGACTACTGTTTGGAGTACTATCTGTGCTGAACTGTGTTTATGTTCTTGTACTCACAACCTCTGCAGAGGAAAACAAAAACAGCTTTCATCTAAGCTGCTGTAACCATTGCACTGAGGCACACTCATCTCGAGCAACTTCACTTATTTGAATTATGGTTAATAAAATCACCTAATAGCAGCTCCTTTTTAAGTGTTTAATCAGGTTTCAAGTATACAACCAATTTCGTGCTCCTAAATACGATATTGCGGAATGCACAGAAACATCGAAGACACATACAAAGATTGTATAATATGCTTTTATGCTTTACATAGGGTAACTAATTGCATCAGACTGGAAATGCAAGACGAATCGTCACCTCAGCCAATTTGTGATTCAGTTTGTACAAAGTCAAACCTGGAAAATACTCCAAATGATCAATACAAAACGAGAAATTCACACAGCCTCAATGATTCATCGTAACATTAGCCAGCATCTCTTAAAGCACTATTTTGCAAGCACAGTTTTGTTAAATACAGCTGTTAGCCTGTTACTGCATGTTCATTGTTTTGCGTTGGGTAAATCGTTAGAACACAATAAATGTAGGAGAACAAAAATATAATAGACTAACCAAACAAAACGGACACTTTCAAATATCATGAAACGTTCCTTCACCTTAATTTCAATTCTAATATTCGTCTTTAACAATGGACAAAACGATCGCAAGTTTTAAATTTCTATGGTTCCTTCCATAGACGTCAAAATAAGATGGACTTCTTTGCTTCTGGAATGATTAGCTCTATGTCACACGAGTATTTGAGCATCAGGACCTCATAAACAGATAACCTAATGGGTAACTTATTTGTCCCCAGCAGAAATTCCATTGACTCCTAAGCGTACAATGACCCTGACAAGCATCATGTCATACCCTCAAACGTAAACTCGCATTTCCAGTCCAGATGCTACCAATTTTCTCCAGAACAAAATACCAAATGAAATAAAATACTCAAATTGTTGGCCCATCAATATTAGCCAAATACAGGGAATTTGCAGAAATCACCTCAAAGCCAAAAACAGAGTTCAGCATTCAGTTGTGCAATCGCTGATCAAACAAAGCAAGCAAAAATTTCAAAGCTTCCCAAATAACTTCATTATGTCACATGGTAGAAGACACTGTACTTGAAATTAAGGCCAACTGTTCTCTCAAGGCACATTGTTCCCAAATGCTACTAGGCCTCATGCACTATCTGAGCAACTGTAAACAGTATTCTCTGAAGTTATAGTGACAAAAAGGTTGGTGTACTGTGTGGCATTACGGCCATCACAACCCAACCACTTGCTAGTAGGGCCTTTCTTTCTTATCTAGACAGCTATGCTACACAAAAGCAGAAAAAAAGAAATTCTATTAAATGCTCAAACTAGTAGCTCTTCTAAAGAATGCATATTTCAAGTCCGTGAATAAACTTTTACAAGTGTAATGTAGATGGGTATATTTGTGATTCTGTCAACAATTCTGCTAAATATGGACAATCTATAAAAATTTTATGACCAACCGAAGCACATACTTCATAAATGTATCATAAGCATCACATTTATGAACCAATGCAATCCTAGTCTGTACGAGTGATTAGGAATTTAATAGCATCAAAATAGTCAAATTCGTTCGCAGATGTCTCTGCTTGAATCGGTAATCATAGCAAGAGAATGTAGAAGACGGCAAAATCACAGAACCCAGTCGTTGCTTATTCTTTTGTTTGTTCTGACTCGGCGGTTGGTTCGTCCAGGGTCGAGTCATCTCCAGTTGCAGTGCGGCTGTACGATCCACGAGGCACTCTTGAAGACCTGAAGGACCCAAATGGATGCATAGTAAGCTTGGGAAAGTTTCATATAATATTGGACTTAATTTGTCGACAGCAGTTCAGCCACGAAATCAGCAGTTGAGCAGACGCATTTTGTACTCGATTATTTCATATCATAACAGATTCTAATTATTCAGCTCAGAAATCTAATGTTTTGGTGAAATTATGGAACAAACTGTTTTTACTTCAGTTTTTTCAAAAATATGATTAAAATTTCTTGCAATACAGATACATAATGATTTGGAGATTAAGATAAATGCCACAGATGTGTTAAACTGAAACCAACTGGAATCAATTTTTAATGAGAACTTCAAGAAACACTTGCAAGTCAGTCACAGCTCTATAACATATCTTCAGAAAATCATTTATCAGTAGAAATCTCCAACTTTAATGTGCACACATGAAACTATAAATTCCAGTCATGCTGCAACATAATGTTTCACTCAACACAATCCCCAAAACACAGGAGAATTCACTATGTGCTTGACCTAGTCTCCAGCAGGTCAGTGAAATGATCCTAGTCATCAACAGCCCAACAAGATGAAGTGCTTGTAAGACAGAGACTAAACAACTCTGAAGTCTGTTACCTGAACTTGTCACTGGCAGCCCCACCAAGGCGTATCTTGCTCCTCATCATATCTGCCTCCCTCTTGGCTGATTCTGCAGTCTCTGTCTGTTCATCGAGATCACGCAAGACCTTGCGCTTCTGTGCATTGGCACGAGCAACTTCCTCTTCTGCCTCCTCAAGCTGACGTTTCAATTGTTTCACCCGAGCGTTTGCCTTGTCCACCTAAACACCCACACAATTTTGTGACGACAGCAAGATGAGACACTATCAGCTAACATTTAAATTGGCAAATGAATCTGCAACACAGCTGGCATAGGAATCCAAAATTAATACCAACCCATAATTTAAACAAAAATTCATTAGGAAGATGCTCATACATCGACAATGAAAATGGTAACCACAAGTAGTTAACACTTTAAAGACGAGCTGCATTGGTTTCCCAGTCACTTTTAGTACACTCTCATTGTTAAAGTGTTACACAGACAAAGGAAATGAAAGGTAATGCAAACGACGTTACCTGATCTTTGAACTGGTCGGCATTTCTGCGTTCATCTTCAATTTGCAGCATCAGTTCCTTGAGTCGTTTATCCAGCTTTCTGTTGACTTTGCCCTGGTTCTGTCTCTCTCTGAAACAATGAAAACGCCAGGTACTGAACACCCAAACTCTGCTTTTCTACACTGCAGGCAAACAAAAGAACGTGATTTTACACATAGAAAATGAAAGGCAAATAATAGGGACTTTACAAAGCTTCTTGGCAGTGAAAACAATAATGAACAAGTGATAAACAGCAACTTTCTAAACTTGATATCCCACTTCTGTGGGATATCAAGATGGGAGCGCCTCTGAATAGTCTATGCTGTGAGAGGCGCTTTATAAATAATCATATAAGATAAGATAAGATAAGATTCTAATAAGCAAAATGCCATCATAATTAATGTCTGCCATGCACAGAAGCGAATACGATTCAGAAAACTGCAACAATTGTTTTGCTCTGATTTTCGGCACCCTACACGAATTATCATCTCAACACTACTGGCCTGAAAGTTCCCACCTAATTTCAATATCCAGCTGTTCCTCCAGATTAGCAATCTTGCTTTCCAGTGCGTGAATGGCTGCCTTCGAGCGAACCTTCATCTCTGCTTCAATTTCAGCCAGTTTTGCCCGCAGCTCTTTGTTTTGACGGTCAAGCTGTGACTTCTCGGTTTCCAGTTTCTGTGAGCCAGAGCGTTCTGCATTCAGCTCTGCAGACATTTGCTCTACCTGAAATCAAAACAGAATTCCTTGACAATTGACCTATTTGGTTACCAAGTGATTTAAACTCCTTATTTAGTCTGTTCTGCACTGCAGAGATACTGTTCACAGTAAGATACTATGAGGTCTATAACTAAATTCTTTCAATACTTCAAGACTGAAAGTAAAAGTAGAATTATCAAGATAAAAGCCAACTGGCAACATAAAGCACCAAACCAGTCCAAAACTTTAGGAAAAAATTAGAATTTTATAGAAAACATGTACTGAATAAATAGAAAGGCAGTATAAACACGCTCTTTGCATCAGATTAGGAATCCATTGAACATCATTAACTCAGACAAAGCAATTCTTACCTGAAGGACGCTCTTCTTGTACCGATCATTGGCCAATTCGAGATTATTTGTTTCTTCATCCAGGTCGTCTTCGAGTTGGGTAATACGACCCTCCAGTCGACGTTTCTCATCCAACCAGGCGGCCCTAGTAACCAAAATTTTAAAAAAATGCACCATATTACTCATATGCACCATATGATACGAAGCAAGCGATATTTCTGACTCTTCTTAACATTCAAATGCTGAAAAATAAGAATGCAGTATGGCTCATACAAAATTTCACGAAAGAAATCGATGAAACAGTATCTAAAATACAAAAATTAAGAAATACATCTGGCCTTCAATCATTCCGTTAGAACATTTATATAGCATCTATATCCCTAGAGAACTTTCGTGCAAAGGGAACAATTTTCAGGTGCCGATGTAAGGCACATGTAGCGTCCCAAGCCAAAAGGACAAGCAGATTGAAAGGAAGGCCATATCCAGTAGATGGCTCAACCACTGAGACGGCGTTGCTGGAGAATAGTTTCTTCGCAAGAAGTGCTGTACAAATTTATCAATATACAACATAACTCATAATTTCATTCTACTGTCACTATAGAATCTACATACTACCATTAAAATGAATTAATTTTAATTGGTTGTACTTGCCTTGTCACTACATAGTCTTGCTGTTAAACTAAAATAAATAGAGCTGACTTTTAAAGGATGCTACAGATCTATCGATGAACATACTTGTAAGCTGATCCGCTGTTCATTTCTTCGAGTAGTTCATCCTTCTCTGCCTGGACGGCTTTCCTTGCTCTCTCAGAAGCAGCCAGGTCCTCCTGCAGTTGCATGACCTCTGCCTCAAGTGACTTGCATCTTTTGTCCTTCTCCTTATTGGCGTTTACAGCTTCATCCCTGGCAAGGAGTGCTGCCTCCAATTCGTGCTGCATGTCCTTCATCTGAGCCTAAAGAAACAAAACAGTAATCACAGAATACATAATATACAACATGGCCAGATAAACCAGATTCACAACAGTATGGCTAAATGGCAGGTGGTGCCAAACAAGCATCCAGTAGGCGCATATCACCATAACCATAAACTTTATTACTTCTTGTAACATGCAAAAACAGAAAATAAGATCATCTTGATATAGCACCTCTTACGTACCTCACTAAAACACTTGTCGTTTTCTCTGCCTCATCATATGAAGAAGGCATTCAGTTCGCTCCTTCAACATTATTCAAATCTAGGCCCTTCAGTGATTTACTACATATATAGTGTGTAGGCTTATGCCATCGATTTGTTCAAAGCTGAGCCACAGAGTGCCTCTTTGTTAGGAATCTCTGTCTTCAAGTACAACATTGTGAGGATTCAGTGAATCAATCCAGTGATACCACTCCTCCCAATGTTATAGCTCCTCCTTCAGCTTGCTGTATCCATCTCATCATCCGGACCAACACCATCTATCCACGTCTTTATTTTCAGTTCTTGTCCTCCATTCTTCCTTCAGTGACTTTGTTATTCTTAGTTGTTACAGAGTTAGAGATACAACCAAAATTCTACAAAGTACCTGCTCAGGTGGTTAATATTTTATCAGCATTGCTCTCAAGATCTTTAGCAACCTCTTGTCACATTACATGGCTGCAGTACCTGAAGTTTCTTGGCCTGCTTCAGAGCATCCTCTTTCATCTTGTTTGCCAGGTCCACCTGTTGCTGCATGGCAGCAAAGTCTCCCTCAATCTTCTTTCGAGCAGCACTGGCTGCAGCACGTTGCTTGCGCTCTTCGTCCAACTCCTGTTCCATGTCACGTAGCTACAACATCAAAATAAAAGTTTGAATACCACAACAAATGTAACCTGAAATGCCAACAGAATAATGTTGTACATATGAAATGCAGTGATACAGGATGGGCTATTAACAGCACCTCCGCACTGCATCAACTGACAAAGTAAACTTTTTATTTGTAAAAACTGCAGTGCACATTGCAAGACTATAAATATCTACACACATATACCGTATATGTATAAACATTGGGCAATCAAGTTCTTGGTTTTTACCTGGCGAACGAGAGATCTCTTTCCTTCTTCTCCCTGTTCTTCTTTCGACAGAAGGTCTCGCTCCATTTGGGCTTTGAGAGCCTGCATGTTAACCTCAAGCCTCAACCTGGCATCCTCTGACACCTGAAGTTCATCTTCCAATTCTTCAATCTGTAGTCGCTGGGCCTCCACCTGACCTTCAAGCATACGTTTGGCCTTCTCCAGCTCATGAACCTACAGACAATCAAACAAGCCAATGAAATATCTGGCAATTCATAACAAATCCAAATGTTTAATTAAATACGTCACACCGGAATAAATAAATCATAAAACTTCTCATATTTCAACCCTGTCAACAAATTGAACAAAGTCACTCTGTAATGGCTGGACGTGCTCTCGAGTTTATCCCCAAGTACTCTCAAACACGTATGTTCCACACACTACATCCTGAAAGTGGAAATTCATTACAAAGAAACACGTTCACCAGTCACAGGAAAGCTGATCCCAAGCCACCAAGGCAGTGTTTTAAAATCGGTTGTTATCTGATACGAATCAGATAACAACAGATTTTAAAACACTCATTTTTTCAATATAAGGCAGAAAATATAAAGATACCTTTTAAACCTTACAGACAACTAATAAAAAATTCTACATACTAGTTTACATAAAACAACGTAACAAACGATACAGTGGTGAAAACTTAGAATTCGATGATTTACAATTTGTCAAACTTATTACTCAAAATGCTCAGAATTTTGATAGCAAAAGCAACAGAATATCTTGAAAAGAAGAACAGGTAGAAAAGTAACGTACACTTTTGCCGACATCATCCTTGGAAGACATCAGGTCATCGAGTTCACGTGCATTCTGGGTTCGAACTCGTTCAGACTCCTTCAGACGATCCTGAATTTCATCCATCTGACGATTCAGGCTCAGAATCTTTGTTTCCTTTTCACGCCCCTCACGCTCAATTAAGTCTTTCTCTGCCTGCAGTCTTTTCAAAAAGCATCAAAACAAATTTAGCTCCTCAACATCAAGGTGCACACCTCTGACTGTTGATGCACACCACTGCATGCTTGTGAATTGCACCATATTTAACCCTTTGCATGCCAGATATTTACACCCCCTGTTCTGGCCCTGGCCAAATACTGTTTGAGGTTTCAGTCCATTTCACCACTCAAGGGTAAAACATTATATCTCATCAACCACTAAGGATAGAGCTAAAATGTAAGATAAAATTTGTTTACAAATGAATTTTGAACAAGACTATTTAATTTAATTGGCTGTATGTGGTTTAATTTTCTCTCCATCTGACTCCAAATTACTGAAAATTGTATGTAGAAATAATCACTGGCAAAATTGTAGCTTATTTATCGCCCTTAGCAACAGATAACCTGTGTACATAAGATTAGCGCTAGGTCAAAATTCTGCACCAGAATTCTGCTTTAGGAATTCAATTAAACATAAATGAATATTGAAAATTCACCCCTTAAAATTGTGCGAGGTTACAATACTACATGAAGAATGATCCCCCATTTGACAGCAGCCACACACAAAAACCACACATCACTAATCAAACCAAAGTCCAGAAAACAGATGTCAAAAAGAGCTTCCAGTAACAGCTTGTTACCTTTCCGAAATAGCTTTCTCTTCAGCCAGGCTTTGGTCGAACTTCTTCTGCTTCTTGTCGATGGCAGCGAATTTACTTCTCTCGTTCTCCAAAGCCACAATGGCATCATCCACCTAATCCAACATTGACATAAACACAATCAGTATCTGGTCCAAGACTTACATGACTGTAATAGATGAAACTATGGACAGAAAATAATCGAAAAATGTGATGCTGTTGACTATAGCTGGCAAAATTCATGCAGAACTTACAATGACACAAACATACCTGATGATAAAAAGTTATTGATATCATGGAAGATAATGGACACAAATATTCTAACAAATAACAGAAAAGTGGACAACGCCATGAAAGTGTAAAAACATAAGATTAATCAAAAGCTAAAATTAAAGCACAAAGTTATTACTTCCTATTTATTACCCCAACAGCAACATTATGTAGGACACGTGATGATGTCGGTCCGCATGTACGACTGATGATTACCCATATGTGATTATTGATATATAATATATATAGGCTGCGCATGTCCTATAATGATGTCGCTGAAGGGGTAAAACTACATGTCACATTAAAACACACAGTACTCTAAAAACAATATGACAGGCTAATTAAGGTAAAGAAACTTGATGTGACAAATGAAAGGATTAAAGAAAAATGTTCAGAGGAGACAGCAAGCTGTCAAAAGAAATTGCAATTAAAAACATGTTTCCCACTGACCTCTGACTGGAGCTTCTTTTTTGATTTGTTCAATTTGTCATTGTCATCCGTCAGAGCACGAATTCTCTCCTGGAGGGCCTCAATATCTCGTGCCATCTTCTTCCTAGCATCGTCAAAGCTCTCGGACAATCCAGCACTTTCTTCTAACTTTTTCTTATGGTCAGCAAGCTAAGTAAAAAAACAGAGAACAGAACTTATCATAAACGCAGTTCTTCAGTTATGGATGAATCACTTTTTTCTTATGTCTGTCGGGGGACATCTATCCACTGAACAAGGATCATATTCAGTTATAATTATAATCAGACTGTAAAAGCACAGCATACACAAACAATGCAAGATCCACCTTGATGGGATCTAAACTATGATATGAACGTACAGATATATTTTTTTTACCACACCGAGCAGACCTTCATTATTTTGTGAAGACCACAGTCTAAAATATGACCCATAAAAACCTCCAGAGTACTGAAGGGTAGTATCACACCATCAACATACATACTGGCAAGAAAAACACAAGAACAACACATCCAGAATGACTGAAGCTGAAAGCAGGACTGAAATACAGAAAATATCAGAAGAGATGTGAATGCAGACAATTGTGTATTAACATTGAAGAACCTTTCAAAACCCTAACCAACCTGTGCTGCCAGAGTGACAATCTTCAAATCGAGAGCCTTGCGTGCTTCTTCTTCCTCTTCTGCACGTTCGATGGCGTTGTTTGCCTGTTCTTCTGCCTGCCTCAGTCTCGTCTGGGCTGCCAACTTCTGCTTTGTCTCCTCTTTCAGGTTTTCTTGCAACTCGGCCACAGTCTGATCGAGTACTGCCTTGGCCTTGTCAAGAGCAGTTGCTTTGGCTTCGGCCTTTTCACACTGACCAAGGACAGACTCCAATTCCGTCTGACAACAAAAAACAAAGATTCTTAAAACGATAATTACCATCAATCAAGATTACAGCAAATGAATCAAATATACCCTAATTTACTGCAAACAGCATCAGTGGATGAAGAATCCAAACTTGTGCACACATTAAGTGAATTCGATATGGCTATTCCAATAAAAGAAAGAGGTAAAATGAATTTCTAAGCCTGTAGAAACAGTTTAAACTGAGACATCAAGCTATGGCATTGGCAAGGGAGGAACAAGCACTGGCCGTGATTTCCAGAAAGTTGTATTTATGGTGGTGTTAAAAACTCCAAGCCACTTATTATCATATTCAGAGAAAACTGTAAGCTAGTAAACCATCAAGCAATAATTTACACTACACAGCAGAAATATGCCTTGTCAAACACCACAGCATAAACTCCAGATATACCATTCAAGTGTTTAAACTGAGTTTGGATGATAAACTTGTGGAACTCTTTGGATGGTAGTACTGCCTCAGTGGACACAATCCTAACTATTAAGGAGCTAGCCAGACTTTTGTGGTAATTTGCAGATAATATGTCTTCTGAATCACTTAAAACCTATATTATGTTAACTGACCCAGTAACTAATTATATATGGCGGGGTAATGTAAAGTAATTACTCATTTATTACACACCTCTATCAACATTTAGATCTCAGCCGCATATTGGCTGAAGCATACGTGATGACGGCAATCCAACAGTTGGACATTTCCTTATGGGTTACATCATCTGACAACAGTGTAACCAATAAGGGTTACAACTGTCGATTTTCACACAAGACACTAGAATTCGACTCCTGAATGCAGAGGTGAAAGGTAAATGTATTTGCAATCTGTCAACATATAAATGCTACATCGAGACAGGTTGACACAGGCAACTTTAATCTCATGATTTCTTATAGCGAAAGACGGACCTGGAGCTTTGAAGTTCTTTCAGTCACATCGCCTTTGGTTCGTTCCACATCAGTCAAACGTGCAGTTAAATCGAGCAACTGCTGCTCCGTCTGCTTCCTCTTACGTTCCGCCTCTTGACGAGCTGTGCTCAGCTGCTTCAGCTCAGCTGCTAAGTCTACGTTTTCAGATTCCAGTGTCTGCTTCGTCTTTTCAAACAGCGCTTTTGCCTACAAAACAATTACACACATAATTATTTATTTTATTTATTATTTATTTGATTTATTATGTGTTAATTATTTATTTAATTGTTTTAATTCATTTGTTTTAATTAAAGCAACTATAATTTAAGCAAAATCAGTTGATCTGAAGCTGATTATGTCCTTCAACTGTCCAAGTAAAATAGGTTTAGCTGAAGATAGCGAGTTAGCAAGGGGCCCTTTGTGTTTCTAAAATAAATTCTGGACTTTATGGATCACTTGGCCATAATGCAAAAGTATCACAGCAATCCGACAAGACATATTTTAATCTTTAACTTGAGTTTATACCTATTTACTATCCCCAAACTGATGGAAGCCTGAGTTGGCACTGGATACTTTGGCACTCTCTGTGGATGGTAGCAGATCCATGTCAACAGATCCATGTACTTACTGCGTGTGCAGCTCTACTTGACTGTTTTTGTCAGCAACATACCTACAGAGAGTTGCGTCTGGCTTACCTTCTTTGCCTGATCGAGCTGTTCGTTCAGCTGTTCAACCTGTTGACCGTGCTTGTGTCGCAAATCCTGAACCTGAGCTTCACAGTTCTTCACTTCATTTTCAATCGTTTTCTTGAGCTGAACCACTTCCTGTTCTCGCTTGTTTCGCACGTCCTGGACGGCAGCTGTTGT
Source organism: Allolobophora icterica (assembly GCA_963556255.1). Taxonomy (NCBI): domain Eukaryota; kingdom Metazoa; phylum Annelida; class Clitellata; order Crassiclitellata; family Lumbricidae; genus Allolobophora; species Allolobophora icterica. The sequence continues at coordinate 85,013,507 of OY744602.1, forward strand.
ATCCAGCGAGTCTTCAAGTTCACTCTTCAGTGCTTCTAATTCCTAAAGCAAATCAACGAGCATGCAGAGAACTTCATCACATGGCAGCCATAAACAAGACCCTAAATATCCATGATGCAATGCAACCAGAGATTCAAAGAGCGATCCTCAAAGTTTCTCAACAGCACCTTAATTCATATTTCCTTGATATATTTAAATACAAAAATCAATTCAAATAGATCAAGTATTATAACAGATGACCTGAGCTTTACTCTGAAGTCTAAAAGCAACAATGCATGCTCGGTTACACCTTAGCCCGCATGTAATGAATCAACTGGTACCAGTTACCTCTCCGAGATCTCGCTTCTGTTTTTCCGCTTTGCCCCTGGCTTCCTTCTCCGCCTCCAAATCCTCCTGCATCTCCTGAACTTGAAGTTCTAGTTCTCTGATCTGTTTCGTTGAAGTTGTCTTTGCCGTCACTTCCTCTTCACATCTAAAAGCAGATTACAAACATTTAGTGCATACAAGATGGCTGTCACAACTAACAAAATACATTGTAGTTGCATTTCTCACAGCATTGACTTATAGAACTGAAAACTATACTCAAAAATATGTTTGCTCACATTAGTGTGCAAGCAACTGTACATGCATGTATTTTTTTGTAAATATAATTACATATACAGCTTTTGTGTATAATGTATATATAAATTTAAATTGCACCTGTATGAAATGAGAAATCACCCTTCTGTCAACAATTTACCTGTTAAGAGCCTGCTGGAGTTCTTCCTCACGTTTGTTCATCTGAGCTTGGAGGTCTTCCAGTTGCGCACTCTTCTCACCCACTTGATCCCGGAGGTCTGCCAATTCTGTTTCAAGTCGCCTTCGAATTTTCTCAAGTTCTTGTCGCATCTGCAGTACGAGGTCACAAAACGGAAATGAGACTGCATAACAGTTTTACAAAGTTGCATAATTTTCACATTTTAAGCCAGCCGAGTCAATTTTTTGAGTAAATTATAATTATCATTTGGCTCATCGTTTATCATTTTCTTCTGTCTCTACACAGGGTTGGTCTTTTATTCAGCTTCAATGTGGGAGGATCTGTACTGGTTACCTATGCAAAAGTACATTGAGTGTTTGAGTATTTCTAGTACCAGTTTACCCTGCCGATTGAAAAATGAACATTATTGGTGGTTTAAGCTGGCTGATAAGAAGTTCGTTCTACCTCCTGCTCCTTCTTGAGTCGCTCCTCGAGTTCGGCAATGATCGCCTCATACTTGCTCTTGATCTTGGCGAGCTGTTTACTTCTCTCCTCCTCGCTGCCCAGCTGACCCACCATTTCGTTCAGTCGTTCTTCCAGACTCTTCTTCTCTTTGGAGAGCTACAAACAACAACACTCAGGTCAGTTTCGCTCTCTTCAATTCATGGTTTAACCATTAGAACCAATAACATGATGAGAATTAAGTCACGAGTCAAGCAAAGAATGCAGGTGGAATTGAAAGAAGCATAGAAAATCCCAGATGCTCCAAATGTGGAGGCGAGTGAAAGATAAAACATTTAAATGTTATACTGAACTAAAGAAACCTTTATTAAATGTCACAACTCCGCTTAAACAATCACCCAATTCTCAACATTAAAATCTGTAGGCCGTAACAAAATATTCGACAATTATATGCAGACTGGCAAAACCAGTGTGCAAATTAATTTATTCAATACAATTAACTCAAGATTTCATCTTGCTCCGTGTCTTCTTGGATTTCCGTCTTGGTTTCTGACCAGATTTACCCTTGATTTTGGTATGGACAATGACTTCGCCTATTAGTAACAATTGACTGAAACCTCGAGTATTACTACAATCCTGCTGAAGAAGTTCTGGCTCATTATTATGTCTCTCGTACAACATAAATGTAAGGTTGTAAGACAGAGTCAATGCTCCAGAAGAATTTGGCCATAGGCATAAGACAGGCACAAAATGAGTCATTTGAAATCAGTACAGAAACAAGAAAAAGGAAATGCATTATATAACTACCACACTGTGAACATTTTTGACCTGCAAAGTGGTGCTTTAGAAGCTATTAAAAATTCTGCTGTTTGCTTGAATGACATTGCAAGCAGCCCAGTCTGTAACTGTGAGATCATCTTTCGTGACTCAAGTTTTAGATGACTTTTCCTCGTTTAGTGTCATTCATGGCTATCAAAACCCTGACAATTTACACTAACATCACGACAGATTAAGAGATTAAGACACAGATGACAAAAGATTTATCTAACACACTTGGACCAAGGGAGATGATCTAATGGAATACGGTTACCAACCTTGTTGTTTGTATCATCCAGCACAGACATTGTCTCTTCCAGTTTCTTGATCTTTGCCTCAGACGTCACTTTCTCCAGTTGAAGTTTCTGCCTTGCCTGTTCCTCCTGCTCCAACCTAGAATCAAATGAACAACATCACTCTCAATGCTCCGCACCTACAGCATCCACAAGATTAGAACACAGCACTGCAACACTAAAAACATGATGACAATTACAATAACTATCCTGATAATAATGAACAGCCACTTTAATCACAAAATGAGGGTGACGAAAGAAAACAAGTAAACAATCGATTACATTACTTTGTTGTTATTGTTACTTATTTTCAAACAAGCCAACAGAATAAAACAAAACTTTCTGTTTGACTAATTTGTACTGTTCATGAAATGAAAACCTAAATCCAAAAATGAGAACTGCAATTCAACTTATTTGCCTCAGATATCATTCAGCAAATAAGAAGTCGTTGCAGCCAGAACAATGAAGGCTGCATTGGAAATACCTAATACTATATCAAATTCACTTATATTAACTTAAACGAGTATATAACAACTTCACAGCACTACTAAAAAAATTAATATAGTATTACAAATAATTATGGCAAAGATAATCACTCAGTTGTACATGACTAACAAAATGTGCCTATTAATCCAATATGTATTACTCACTGTTCCTCTAGATCCTGAACGGTTCCTTGTAATTTCTTCTTCTCGTTCAGTGTCGACTGAACTCTTTCCTCCTCGTCTTCCACACGCCTCTCCAGCTCCTGAAGGATGTCTTCTAATTCCTGCTTACGAGCTGCCAGTCGCAAACGAGCCTATCACAGCAACAGGCACATCAGCTCTTGTGTTCGCTTCGATATAAACTCACACTCATCAGATTCACCAAAAACACCAAAGCAGCCATAGTATTAATGAAATTGGAAATAAATTATATCCAAACTTTATGCAAAAACACTTCAATTAGTGGTTTAGTTAGTCTACTAAACAGTTCACCATCACAGAATTTTAAAGTTACAAACTAACAATTATGCAGCTGTCAAATATTGCAACTTTCATATGATGTCAACATCCATTTATTTTTTTGTCGGCACAAAACACACGTCGCACATGAATCTACATAATACAAGAGGTAATCAAGAATAAAGCAAGCAAAGAGATCCGATGTAAATTTTCGAAAAGATTGAAACTCTTGCTTCAAATACTAAAATACTCTCATCAAATACTAAAAAACAACTACGCATAGTATCGTAAAACAGTTAGTACGAGCTGTCTCCGAAGCCACATGACAGATGGATGGATGAACATACCTCTTCCGCCTCAGCAGCCAGTTCTGCCTCAGCCTGCAGCTGTTCGGTCAATGCATTCTTCTCTTCAGCCATCTGATGCTGTTTCTTTTCCAGGTCGTCATGCTCGGCTTTGAGTTTATCGAAACGGTCGGCCACCTGTTTAAGTTCCTGTTCTTTGACGTTCAGTTTCTCTTCTGTGTTGGTTACTTGCAGCAGAGGCTTCACCTAAACAATGCAAGCATAACATCACATGGAATGCCTATTTTGGACACATTTTCACGATGAATTATGATAGAAAGATCAGAAGATTAATGCTTGTTATTACGGAGGGTGCAACAAGAAAGAGAAGATCTTGCAGAGAATGAACAGCTTCATGATATAGGAGACTGGTAATAAAGAACATCCATAGCAGGACTCTGGGGGAGACTGGCAGTGCAAGACAGAGACGTGCGCAAGGAAGCAATTTAAACAAGCAGTTGACACCTGTAGGTTTTCTACCCTTAGAGAGTGATGATGCTGATTATTTAAGAAAGCCAAAGGAACACCACAGTGGAAATGCAAACGTTGTAGACATGTGAAATGGCTTGGAGACTTTCACTGGACACTATCACAGCTTTTTCAAGACTGTGAAGGATGTGTTATTAAAACTCCTGGTTAAATTGCAGATTAAATGTCTTCTGAACCACCACCTTTGTCATGTTATGTTATACTGTTGCCAAAGAATCAAGGAATTCCTGCAGAGCATTACTGATGTCTCAGTCATGTTCGTTAATTGTTTCTGTTTAGAACATATGGAGGTGGAATGATAACCCAGCACCGGGTAAATCTTGAGACACTTGGGTAGCACAACTTTCAAAAGACAATACCGTGCATTGTCTTGGGCAGACACCCGATGCCTTACACAATGACCATCCTGGGACCAGCCTCAACCAGCGTCCTGGGCACTACATACTAGACACTCAACTAAGCTCCCATATAATCTAGCTTGACCAGACAGTTGCACGGCACTATTTAAGAGTAACAAGAGTGATTAAAATACTTCTGAGTTTTTTACGGGTAATCTGTCGGCTTAAGATGTTCAAAGACAACATTCTGAGATAGAAATACCTTTGTGAAGAGTCTCCACCATGCCCAGTTACGCAACTTCAAGTACGACGAACAGTTACGTTGAATAATACGAATGGCATTCAGATGCTGGCAGCGCTTCTGGTAGTTTCTGAAAAATCACAGTTAAGTCATCGTTAGCAATGATGCCAAAAAGGCCTTTTAAAGTACTTAATAGTCAGTGTTCAGTAATTCATACAATACATTTCACAAAACCTATAATGCACCAGAAGTGGAGATCACAATAACCAACATTTTACAAGACACGTGAAATAATGCACAGGACAAGCCTTGCAGTTCCAACACATTTTTCGAAGTATATACTCAAATGCAGGTCACCTCAAATTTTCAGTAGCAAGAAACTGTAGTCTCTTGAATAAGTTCTGATCTGGAAAAATGTTTTGCCTAACACGTCAACAGGCCAAGCATGGTTTTAGCACCTCATCAGAATATTTTCAAACCATTAAATGAAATCCATTACAGTGCTATGAAAGTATTACTAAATGACTGAAAGCTTAGAATTCATATGCTTTGACAAAATTTAACATTCGTTACAACTGCAGTTTCTATTTTTCTTCTTTATTGGACTGTTGGTGGTTGCAGATGACTAGCAGAAGGTGAGCTGTTGCAGACAGCAGCAGGTCCAGCAATATTATATTAAGAATTTACATCATATTGAATGCCGTTACTCATAGTGGTAAAATATGCTGCATTACAGTAAAACTGTTAGTGGGTTAAACACAACTCTCTGGCGTGGTAAGATATACAAAGCTAATGGTAGTATTTTCGATCAAACTCTATTATGGTAGTTAATTTACAGTTTCTCTGGCTCATGCAAACTAGACTTAAGTTATTAACCTTCGTGCAACGCAGCCTCGAGCATATGCCTGGAACTGAATGATGATGTCCGTCAGTTTGAGGTCACGCTCCTCCTCCAGGTGAGCAAGGACACCGGCTCGGAAGAAGATCTTGCTCTGACCAATTCGGTAGAGGTTCTGATCCAACTCCAAGGCTTGGATCTGAAGAATTAAATTCAGAGTCAACAAAAATTAAACCTCAACAACTCAGGAAACCTAACTGGATCTTCAAAAAATAGAATTGATTTCAGAATCACTCAAATGCCATAAAATTTCAAAAAAAATTTCAACAACTCTCAAAAACATAACCGAATCAGCCCATACACAACATAAACGTTTTCTTGCTGGACTTCAACTTGGGACTCCTACATGTTGCCACATGCTAAATTTCCACACACAATTAAAACCTGAAAGAACCCGAACACAGCATACCATTTTTTCACAGGCTTTCTTTCCATCCATGAATCCCTTTGGAATGACGTTTGGTGTCAACAGTTCATAGCGCTGCTTGAATTCTTGGAAAAGGATTCGATTCGGAAATCCCTGTCGACAGATTCGAATTCCCTCCAGCACGCCGTTACAGCGCAGCTGGTCGAGGACGAGCAACGAGTCGATTTTACCACCCTTAAAAATACAAATAGCAAAATCAATATAAAGGCATAATACCAATAACTTCTTATACAGAATGTGATCACCATTTTCTCAAACAGTACATGGATTGCTTAATGAAAGGTTATGCCACCATATTTCTTTCTTTTCTTCTGAAATACAACATAAATCCTTAAATTATATATATCCAAGTACTGAACCCAAGTATTCTGAATCTGATTTAATCTGGAGGCGACTACAGGGCCTACAGGCATTAACTCATGGTCACATGTAACTAAACTTATTCACCTTTCCTTGAGAAAAAACAACTAAAACATTGTACAACTCAGTCTGGCATTAATTGGATTGATGAAATGCCTCTTCTCCCCCACACAGCCTCAGAAAAACAGAACAGCTTTTAGGCATTGATACAAAATGTTGATGACTTATTCCTATTCAGAAGAGGCAGCCCTAGAGGAAGTAAATTCCCAAAATGGGTGGCCAGGGCAACAAAAGAGAGAATTTGCAAGTCAACTTATACATGCCACATTCAAGATAAGAAATTAAAATTCAACACATTTTAATCAAATGAAATTTAAGAATTTTCAGCCAACTCAAGCCACGACGACACTGACCTTCTTCTCGTGGTTCGGGATGATACATCTCACGAAATTCGGGCTCGTGTTGTTCAGTGTCTGCATTAGCTTGTACAGCTGCTCCTTGTAGAGTTGACCGACGGTGCGGAACATTCCCTTCCTTGTCTTAGCAATACCACCAAACGCTGAACCAGCTGCTGAACTACCCTCAGTGGCTGCCATGCCAACTATCTCAGCTGAAAAGGAAGTTAAATCAGTTAAGCAACATTTTAAAAAACTTCTAATTAAAAAGAATTTTACATGGCCATTTGAAATTTATGATTAAAAGTAACATTAACTCAGCTGAAAAAGAATTTCAATCAGTAAAACAACAGACTAAAAAAACAAAAACATAACAAAGTAAATCATGATTTTGACTTTGAATAAAAGTAACATTACTTGGCTGAAAAGAATTTAATCCATTTTACATACTATATACACCAAAAACTATAAACAATTAAAATTATGATTTATAAATTTAAATTAACAGTAACATCAAATAAGATTAATTTCTTAATCATGGGACAGATGCAACTGGCCATTTAGTGCAGCACCTTTCAGGCTTTTTCAAAACTCATAATGGGAAACTGTAATCTTTCAGGATCTCAATACTTCATTGAAACCTGTATTCAACAAAGCAAAACTTAATCCCTATATGACATCAATATTTAAAAGTCACAGTTTCAACTCTGCGCTCTTTTCTAATCCCAAAACCCATCATTCTGAAACGGACAACTGACCATCTTTCCAGATGGTTCGGATGAATTCGCTGGATGAGTCCTGGAGCAGAGTAACGATGTTCTCATTCAGAGGATCCATGTTCTTCAACAGCCACTGAGCAGCGTTGTAATCCACTTTTCCAGCATAGTGGATCAGACTGAAGCTGGCTTTGTCCTTAAGTAGGTCAGGTTTCTGGAACTTGGGATGTGAAGCGTGCTGCGCAACGAGTTTGTCAACGAGGGTCTTGTCAGTAGCCTTAGGGAACCAACATTCTTCATCGACCAGCGCCAGAATACCAGTTGGCTAAAGATCAACACAACACAATGACTCACTGGCACTGCCAATAAAAAAAGTACCTCTGAGGACTTCTTTGCTTGGGTAATCAAAATATACTTCTAAAGACCTCTTTGTATGACTAATCAAAGTATATCTTGAAAGGCTTCTTTGTATGACTAATCAAAATATACCTCTAAAGAAATACCTCGAAGGACCGCTTTGTATTGCTAATTTAGTATACCTCAAAGTACCTCTTTGCATGGATAATCAAAAAAACCTACATCTACTGACTTCTTCGTAGATATCAAAATGCAATTGTAAAACTTCTCTGTATGGCAAATCAGAATATACATCTGTCCAAAAGACTCTTAGTTTTAGTTTAATTGTAGTTTAGAGTAGTACCTTTGACAATATATAACCTCTGAGTTTTTGGTTAGATGTCGCTTCGATTATGCATAGTCATCTAGAGTATATAGTTCTTGGCAGAACTGATCAAATAAATGTTAAAAATTAGTCACAGTATGGGCCTACTGAACAAGAAGCCACAATTATCATACAACTACCCAAAACATACCAGTCCTAACAAGGCATTGTAATAATCAAATAAAAAACAATGTAGATAAATATACAGTGATCCACACCATTTAAATTTACACCATCAATGACAACCTTAATTCTTTGATGGTCATTCCTAAACCAGTGTCAAATTCAATCATTTTGAAAATTTAACATAGCGCCCCTCAAGTTACCTACTCAGAAGCGCAAATGAAACAAGTCTCAAAGTTGACATAATACTAGTAAGGCTATGATTTTGTAGACACCACTTGGTCTGCAATTACCTTCTCAATCAGCTCAATGGTTGGCTGAAGGTCAAGGCCAAAGTCGATGAAGGTCCAATCAATGCCCTCACGTTTGTACTCTTCCTGCTCGAGGATGAACATTGTGTGGTTGAATAACTGCTGGAGTTTCTCGTTTGTGTAGTTGATGCACAATTGTTCGAAAGAGTTACTCTGGAAAGAGACAATGCAGAAACCTCTAGTTATATAAAGTGACCAGAAACCACAAATGCAAAGAAACCAGCTAATTAATCAACACTACCAAATTATGTCTATACGTGCAAAGATATTACACTCTTCATCAGCACTCAATCAAATTGTGTCAGCAATTGTAAAAAGTCAAATTGATTGAGTACTGCTCAATTTATGACTACAAGTATTATATCTGTTAGAGGACTACATCCTGAAAAGCCTCATCAAGACATCAGTTGGTATTAATTAATCACAACGATGAGACAAACATACGCCTGAAAGAAAAGCATGCAATGTAGATAAAAGGCCTAGCTCAGAGGCCAGCAAAACTATTCAGAATGAGACAGAGAGCATGAGAGACAGACACACACACACACACACAGACAGACAGACAGACAGAGACAGAGCGAGAGACACACAGAGAGGGAGAGAAAGAGAGAGAAGGGGGGAGGGAGACACTTGCCTGGAAGATCTCGAATCCTGCAATGTCAAGGATTCCAATGAACGAAGCACCCTGGCGCTTTGTACGATCCAAAGACTTGTTGATGCGCTGGACCAACCACTTGAACATCCTCTCGTAAATCGTCTTGCTGATGGCCTCAACAGCATACTCCACCTAGTGAACAAATAGACTAGAATTATTGCATATTCTCCTTAGTTTCATATACCTCACGCCTGCATTTTACACAACATTGCAACATCTCTTAACCTCCTTAGCGTTACATTTCTACCCGGAAAAACCTGTCAAAATGGTTACATTTATTTACAAATGTGAATAGGCGCATGTAGTTATATGTAATTAATTATTTTGTAATTATTAACTTCTATTGTGCTGGTGTCTGATGCACAAGGCATCAACCGATGGCACACCAAAACCAAGCCGTAATCAGGTCAATATCCAGAAGATCAGCCCGCAAGACAGTTATGTATGTAGAAGTAGTCATGTATGTATATACAATTATACATGTGTAGGTATATACATATGTGTAGGTATGTATGCATGTATCTACAATGTCTACATATATGCATATTTACGTAGTTTCAACCGGACACTAGACACATGCATTTGTCACACTTGATAGATCATGATCTACCAAACTGCTTTTACTATCGCTCTCAATATTTGATGAGAAATTTATCTCATTTGTACTGTCTTCACTATCAAATAATGGCTCACATTCGCTATTACTTTTCAAAAGTTCTTCTAAAACCTGCCTAGCACCGTGTTTCACAGCCATTTTTGCAAACTATGCACGACTCAGAATAACTAACAACAGATAAGTTATTTCTACCGATTTGCTGAATTACGATAGGCCCGAGTAAAGCCAAGGTTTACATTGCAAAAAATGTAAGACGGCATTTACCCTGAGTGACACTCGGGGTGAACCACTTTCACATAGAATTTCAGCCCCGAGTAACACTCGGGGTTAACGCTAAGTAGGTTAAACAGTTCTAAGTAAATCATTATGGAAAGGTTGAGACACACAGTTTCTTTTATAGTATAACTCTTCCAGCCAAGATTCATTACAGCTTCCCACTGAACTGTGCTGCTGATTTCCTTTATGGTTTGCAACCTGAATAACTCCCAACATGCATGTTTGCCTTCAAGCACTAGAATTGCACACAAACGTCTGAGAGAGTTTGTCGACTAGAGACAGTTTTCTTGTGGAAAGACCTGTGTCACTAACCTGTTCCTTGGTCTGGGCTTTGTTGACATACTCCTTGCCGACCTTGATGCGAGGCTTGAGGAATGCCTTCGTTATCTCAGTCACTGGTACTCCCAGCAGGTGGCACGCCTTCTGAGCAACTTCAAACAAAACCATACATGGAATATTTTACAAGTCCAGTTACCAGCAATTCTGACACCATCAAACTCTTAATTATTAGACCTCATCAGTTTGTAACAACTTTCAATCTGCCAAATGCACCATTTGCCAGTTCTGATTAGTTTATGTGCCATTGTCGAGTGCTGGCTTTGTTGTTATTTTTATTATTTCCAAACCTACCCTGTATCTGCTGCAGGCCGCCAGGCCGTTGACCGTTAGGCCTGTCTATCAGTTAAGAAATATATCGAGGTATACGGAAGGGGGTTACTGACTGGCTGTTGTTCCATCTTACCACGTATAGCTGACACCAAGCCATTAGCTAATGATGGCTAACTTGGAATTTTGATCTTAGTGCATAGATTTATTACTAATCAGAATCAGCAAATATTTAATGATCTACACTATCCAGTATCCGGAATCGGCAATAACCAAAATCGGTTATGCCCTATTATGTATAGATTTGGATATTTAAAGTGCTTGAAAGCAGAACAGAAGAACAGTCCCTTAAGCTAATCCCGAGAAGCAACCATGGGCATCAAGTGTGGCAACTTCATTTTTCTTAGCCTTGGCATATGAGAGTGGGTGGTCAGTCCTCTCCCTCACTGTCTGATCATCCCACTGAAAGTATATGGTCAGTGTACTCAATAAATATGAGGCACAAGTGGAGCAGAAATTTTGCAGCAAATATCTGCCTTGGGTGAGATTTGAACCCCAACCCTCTCATTGGACAATCCAACACCCGAACCAGTAGACTACATTGCCTACACTGCTCTAAAATAAACTTTTAAAAGTTCTAAATTTACTTGTCAGTTGGCTGTTCCATTTAACACTTAAACAACGAGGGTGTACTAAAATGTATGGAAAACTAATCCCTCTCATCGTTAAAGGGTTTAGTACTGCTGCTAGATGTTCTGCTGTTAGCAGTAACCTCTTGTTGTTACTCGTGTTGTTATATCTTACCTGTGTTGTCTGGAAGTGTTGCCTGATCTGTGTTTCTTTCTTGTTTGAACTGCATGTTGCCCAAAAGCAAGACAGCCGATGTCGTCTTGTGAATGGCTTAAATAAACATGGTCTAGCTTTATTATATGTCAATCAACATGCGATATACAGGATCACAGGTTTTCAAATAGATGATTCTGGAATCACAACTGACCTTGAAGTTGTTCAGTTCTGCACCAAATACATGCCATAAGCAGTTGAAAAACAATTGATGAGGAAAGTACATTTAACACACAAGCATATTTCAGTATAAGAGACAATTCCTAACTGATGCCATTATTATTATTACACATTTATTCAGAACCACTATCTAATGACCAAGCATCAATCGATGATGCTAAGGTCCCTACACATTAACTATCTGTGAACAGGCTTGAATCCATACTCTTCAAGTTACAAGGCAAGTGTTCTAGCCTCTAACCAATCGATTAGTGTAAGGGCGGCACCACAACAAAATGAATCAAACCAATGTAATGCACTTAAAATACAAAAAAATGAACTATCTATATGATCAGACATAATAATAGCTGCCTCAGCCATCTTTTTCCTTCCTTGGTCATATTTCCAAACAAAAATCAATACCACACCAGTTTTACAAAGAACCATGAGTTCTTTTTACTTACTTACTCGCAAGCATGATGAGTAGCTGTTTGCTCAACATGTCTGAATTGCTCACAGCTGCCATCATTATAATTATAAAAACCATATTCATATGAGAGTACCAGGGCAAAGCAGCCACCTAGTAATTGGAGATAAAATTTCATGCTGACTATTACATTAAACTTCATCCTTGTGGTACCATTATCACTTATGCTGGCTTAAAAACAATCCCATAAATAAGCCCACAGTAAATAAGCAACTCAAAAATCTGTTTTCAACACATATGGATCAATCGAAACTTAAAAACCCTGTGAAAAAATAAGGAAATCGAATCTGGGTAGAAAGATCCCACATAAGTCCCTATAAAAACTAATGGAAATCAGATGTTGCCTAAGATTCAGTTTCTTTAGAGTGACAGAATACCAAAGGATAAGTCAAATTCCAGGGCTATGCAAAGGGCTATGCACGAGACACTTTTCTACCACAGAGATGAGCATTCAATCACAGCTTCATCCACATCATTTAAAAATTGACTCAGTGGGTTTTAGAAAGACCTTTACAGTGCAAATAACAGTGAAGCAACACAAGACATGAAATTTATCCTTAAACAAAATCTCTATTTAAAGTTATTACATCATGCTGTGCAACCTAGCGTCCATTACAAATTTATATAATAATAAGAAAAAACCAACATAACTGTACATGAATAGGAAAATTCTCACAAAGACCAGAAACTGGAAGCTGACTAGTACGTACAGGCCTGTTCGTCTTTGGTGAAGCCCATGATGTCCATGGCTTCCACAATTTGCCCATAGGTCTCCTTGTCATCGATTCCAGGAACTGGGACATTTCCGAAGGTTAGGTAACGATAGTTCTTTATGTCCTCCAACAGATACTCCTCTGTTCAGACAAATTAACATCACACATGCACATATATATGGGTTTTTGCATATGCTTATATATAGTATACCCAGTGTATATATATATATAAACTCGGTATACTATATATATATATATATATATATATATATATATATTCAAATATATAAATATTAATACTTATTAATCAACTTAATATATATAAATATATATATATATGCTTGGTATATACTATATAATAAATATAGTCTTCTGTTGCTTAAAATATTTATATTTAGTTATGCTGTGCTTCAGTCAAAACTGAAATATCACAGGACCACAATTTCTGTAGAGGCATTGACAATATATGATCTGTAACCTTAGCCCTTATTCTTACTTAAAACAATCAGAGTTAAATCCTAAGTTATGCTGAGCATTGCCAGAAAAATGTGGAAAGAAACTGCCATGTCTCAACCACCATTCAATGGTATGCTTTAATCGACGATTCTGCGGCTGGAATTCTGAAGTTACAGAGTGCGTGAAATGTTGAGAGCCAAGAAAGGAGCCACTCACTGATAGCAGGAGCACCAGAACAGTTGACCATCTGATAGAAAAAGTGGAAACATCTCTCGTCTGCAGCTTGTCTCACGGCTCGAGACTTTTCCAGAAGATCTTACAACGATGTTAAGGATGACATCATTACTCAGAATCAAGCAACAACTCAAGTCATTGAATGCCAGAGTCAATCATCTAGTAGTCAGTTTATGTGATTTTAATAACACCACAAGTAATATATACGTAAAAATCTTTTAACATAATATGCATTTATACCACAACGTTGTTATTTATAAGGAAGTTCCTGATATGGCTCCCAAAGCCAGCAGTAAACAAATTTCTGGTACACACTCCTCAATAATCCAGCTGCTGCAAACATCCTCTTAAAAGCTATTGTACTGAAGCATTATCATCAAAACCATTCAAGCAATACAACACTGGTACAGGAGAATTTCTGACATATTTAAGGTAATACAACTTTCAAATTTAAATTTCTTAAGGACTGATCTGTTAACATGGAACCGATGGTTAACCCAACAATCGTTAATTAAAATAATTAAATAACTAACTGAAAAACTTCACTCTTATGGGTACCTCACAGATTAAGTTCTCCAGATTTTTCATAATGGCAACTTTCAATTATGCAATATTGTTATAACAGACTATATAAACAGCATAAAAGGATACATGTTTCAATGTTGGCTCCCGAGATGTAACCAGATGTATCAAAGTTAATTCGAATAAATTTACCCTAAAATAAACAGTACTCCACAGATTAAATAATATTCATCAAATTAAACAATAACCAGGATGTCCTAAATTCACCTTGCAAATCAACAAAAACACTTGGCAGCTGCGCAAAACACAGACGTCCAAGAAGCCATCAAATGCTAAAGGTACGCAGCTTAAGTAGCTAAATTGCGTTTTTATTTGCAATTTTGATGGTGCAAGTGTCTTTTGGCTCAGTGCAAACATAAAAGCCCAACCATTAACAATCAGATAAGAGGATTTCATGGCTCAACAGTGAATCACCAGTTCTGCATGAAACTACTAGATGTGAAATCTAGATGCAGTGCTCAATTAATTACGAATGTTACCATGCTGCCTTCATTCCACCCACACTTACTGTACACCGCCCACAGACTTACGGTGCATATCCATATGTATATATGTATGCATGTGTATATATATATATATATATACATATATATAGTGTGTGTGCAAGACTGTTCCGTCTACCCAATGTCTGGATCAGATAAAACAGTCTCACGAAGTGTTGGATAGGTACTTAATATTACTGTCACATATGTATGAATGTTTGTGCATGTCATATGTTAGTATGTATGTATGTATGTATGTATGTATGTATGTATGTATGTATGTATGTATGTATGTATGTATGTATGTATGTATGTATGTATGTATGTATGTATGTATGTATGTATGTATGTATGTATGTATGTATGTATGTATACACTTAGAGCAGTGCCCTTTCAAAAGTGCTGCACATGCAGAGCCCTATCTAAGTCATCTAAACAGATGTCACTTATCGCGCAGGTAAACAGAATATTATTTGAATAAAATTATATCTAAGAGGCAAACTGCTCTTCACAACTTTGAAGTGGCAACGACTCTTTTCAAAGACCATAACAAAAAGTTGCCATATGCATGTATGTAAATGAGTATGTATATATTATTTACGTACGTATGTATTTATGCATTCATAAGTCTGCATGTTTGCATGTATGCAAGTATATATGTTTTTATAAACGTATGTATGTATGTATGTATGTATCTAGACAATATAGCACCTTTTAAGTATCTCATAAAAGCCTGCTGCCATACTGTAAGTACCCATGGCCAATAATGCACATATCATCTCAGTGAAGCAAGTCCTGAATCAGTCTTGCTGATTAGATAAGCCCTTCTGTTCAGTCTGTCTGGGTGACATAGGTCAAGAAGCCAGTCAGCCTGCTTGACACGACCAATATGGTTAAAAAGATGCCATTATAAACAGCCCACTCTCCACTTTTCCTTCCAATTAGGCCTTACCTATACACGCAACTTGGCACAAGTTTACATAACAAAAAATGCTTTTGTTTAAAACCATTACTCAACTTCAATCAACGTGCCAACATTGAATAATTAACTAGCATGAGGTTGGTGCCAATTTTCAACTGTGTTCCATGTTCAACAATTGTTCTCTTTCTTGTTTTCTGGTCTATCAAAGCCCAACACATTGCCTGAACTCTACTCGAAATAGTACAGTTCGGGCAACACTCAACGAAATTCTAAATTTACCCTACATTAATTCAACTAACTAAATGAATCAATTAAAATCAGCATAATAGTCAAGTTCAAGTCCTTAAAAGCGGGATTTGAGTACAGAGTAAGCTGAACAAGTCTGCCTTAAACCAGCATATCAACACAAACCAACAAGTTAACTCAAGTTCACTGCACTCATTAATTTACTTAATTAAACAGTCGGCTTAAACGTGAAAATAGTTACATTTATTCTAATCAATTTTGCCTGCCGTAAAAAGGAAGTGAAACTCACAAATCGAGACGAGTTGTCGTTTTTCACAGTCTTTGCATTTCCAAATGCTTCCAGGATTGGATTAGCCTGCAGGAGTTGCTGTTCCAGTTCTCCCTTAAGATGACAATTTAAACACTTATCACGATATACATACACACAGTCAAGAATAAACACCTTAACAAAATACCCCTTACACAACCTACATACATACATACATATATTCAAAATAATACCTTAACAAAATATCTCATTCAGACAACGATTTAAAAACTTATCACGACCTACATGACTCAAGAATACACACCTTAACAAAATACCCCTTTCAGATAATTTAAAAATTTATCACAACATACATACACACACACACGCACTCAAGAATAAACACCTTAACAAATACCCCGTTAGCAAACACCAATAGCACTAGACTCACTGCAATGAAAACACCTTACAAAATACCAGACACCACAATGCAATAACAAAGCAATGGCTGAGTAATAAAGCCTAAACAGGAGCAAAGGAGAGGTATATGACCTACATTTGTATTTACCAAACGTCTACCTGAAGTTGATTTCAAGACATGACTTCAGTGCAATTTATGAAATACACCCTGGACAATGAACAGCCTACATAGTTCAAAAAAACACAAAGCCTCTAAAGCCATATCATAAAATGAAGATTGGAGAATTGCCCAAATTTTGTGAGCATTTGAAAACAAATTCAAATTTACAAAAGAAATCACGATTCAGAAATCATGTGTCTGATATATCATGCACACTTTCTTTAAAGGATTACAACACTTCTGTAACAAAGAGTCATAATCATAAATGTAAATTTGAGAATTTCTAAAGGCTGTTGTAAAACTAAGTGCTACACTAAGTCAGAAAAGTTGTAAGGAGATACTGTCATAAGCACAAAATCCGGTAGCCCGTTGTTTAGCCACCAAGCACTAACAGCTGCAGCCTGCAGGCCAGCAGACATTACATGCAACCCACAACGTTAATTGACACAAAGCAACAGTTAATACCAAAGGACAATTAATTAAAAATGACACATGCAACAACCGGATTTTCAAGCACTATTGATATATATGTGTGTGTATGTATGTATGTTGTGATATATATATGTATATATATATATATATATGTATATATATATATATATAAGCTATGCTAAATGATGCCTGACTTATTCCTAAGGAAATGCCTCAGGTAAAGGATCTACCATGGTATGTGTAAATGGAGGACTCATTCTGCAGGGCCTGCTACAGTAAGCCTGATGGATTTATTGCTAATTTCCGAGGGAATAGCAGTGTCATGACTTACGCTAGCTGTTCCATCTGCCGATCTGCATTTGGCAGTAACTAAAGCATTGCAACTGGACATGAACTGAAAGTTAAACAATTCATCTGATGTTAGTTAAGGATGCATAGGATGATTTCTAATTTAAAGCAGCCTACTGTTCTCGGTGGGTAAGAAATATTCTGCTTATGCCAGCAGCATCAGTTGTCAACTGAGGCTAGGAAGTATTTGGGTCCAAAGATCAGCATTTCAGGTGTATCAAGTAGGATTATAAATAATGAATGCGGAAGACTACCCCAGATGAATAAATATAACCGATCTGCATAAATTATACGACCTACAGATCAATACCATTTACTACAGCCATAGTCCACCACAGGGTTATAATGAGGTAGCAGAAAGCGGCCATACGTTTTCAAGGTACGTGACAGGCCATCTTATTCTGAGGTACACTACAATTCACTCTTGAGGAATTCTAACATAACCTGTTGCATTAATTAACATAGTTTGCGTTATCTGGCTGGCTCCAACACAAAGTATGATAAATATTAATTATATCCTGATACTGCACAACGCGCTTAAAACAATTTGTCAGAACATCCGTGAAAATGCTAAATGGCCGACTTCTAAAAAGATACACCATTTGCCCAGCAACATATAGAGTGTTTGAGACATTGATAGACAACCATAACATGGTTGAGACACTGGTTCTAGGTCTAAACTCATATAAAAAATGTGATTGATTTAATTCATGTCCTGCAGAGTAAGTACTGAAATAACATTAATCAAAATAAAATACTTATTTTTACATAATGCTATCAAGAGTCAAGAGGTACGGTAGACGAAAAGGCCTGTTCATGTGATTTTTAATTTCTGTCCTACTTTAACTCTGGACAGGGTACTTAATTCATGGCATCAGACGTAGGCGTCTTTGGTAACTTAGGCTATCACTACCAACGTTTACAGACATCAGGTTTTGGGCAGAACAGCGGTGGTGCAATACAGCCTGGTGCTAAACTTGCACCAATGATAACCCTATGTAGAAGTCTCTGTAAGTTAATTGGAAGGGTTGCCACAGCTACCATAGACTATAGGCCAACAAGAGAGGGGACAGAAGTGGCTGGGTGCAACTCCCAAGGAGTGGAAAGACCGGAAAATGCAGCGAGGCACACTCAGGGACAAGGCAGAACTTTGAAACTATAGTAGATAAGAATGTTTTCTTTATTCACATACTTTTTAAAGTAGGGTGGCCAAACGCTCACAGAAACATTGTTAGTCAATCGAGGTTGGGGAGCAGTAGTCTTGTGGCTTGCACGATATACTGTTAACCCATACAGGTCAAGGTCGTGGTTCAAATCCACACTACAGAATAATTCAAAATTTCTGTTCCACTATCGCCCACCCCCAGCATACTCAGCTGTCAAAAAAAGAGTTCATCGATCACACACGCTGTCAGCAGAAAGATCAAACGAACAGGAGAAGGACTTGCTACCCACTCAAACAAACCAAGGCCAATATAATGCAGTTGCTACAACTTCATACCTATCACTGTCTATTGGAGTCTTGGGGTTAGGAAAATGCTCTTCATTATGGACCCAGGTATTCCTGACTGGCACATAAGACTGAAAACCCACAACTGTGTTTGCTTATCTTAAAAAGATAAGAATAAATGCAGATGATGTGCTGCTGTGGCAGATAATTTCAAGAGCAGACAGTGGCAGCTGCTGACAATATTACTTATGCAAACAATTATTACCATAGTAGACAAGCCAGTTCACTTAAATGACGATGATGATGCCTGTTAAGAAGTATAATACCAGAGGCCCTCAGTCCAAGGAACACCAGGAACCAATTACCTTTTCACTGGCTCATATGACTACAATTTCACCTCCACTCTTAATACTGTTGGTCATGAGACCAGTGGCAAAAGCCTACTTATTTTATATAGTCTGTGTATTCTCATGGTGGTCGTTGGAGGTGGTCACTCCTAAGTGACCACCTCCAAGGGGCTTGAAACTGCATCTTATGCTCAGAGATCCTCTCATAACTCCATCAGGTTCATCATGTTATTTACAATTAAGGGCAACAACGTTTGTGTAGACATCACCAAAACAGATTTACATGTAGTATTTCATATGGTCCGAAATGGTAGAGTATTTTGGTCCATAAGGAATGTTTTCAGTGTTACACACTGGAACTGGAACTGTAATGGAACTGGAACTGTAATGGAATCAAATCCCTCCAGTTACTGAACTGTTTGCACGGCCATTACTTTAAACAACCCACAGTTAAATGCCTATGTCAGTGCTGGTACAAAAGCATCTAATTCTACAGAGGGCACCAGCGTCAAGCACATCTCCTCTGCTCAACAACCCCTATGAGCCCAGGCCCTATCACCACTTCAAAGACTATAAAGAAACGGATTTGATGCATTGGGTGCAATAGGTCATCTTCAACTTGGACAACAATGACTGCTATAAAAGCAGATGACTGGCCAGACAGCTTCATACGTTACCTGAAGAAAGCCTCAGCTCAATCCAGCCATTAAGCTGACGGCATCATTATCACCACAACACCAACCTTTTGAACAGCTGTAAAAATTCCTATTTGAATTCTAACCGTACTAATACTAAGGGCAGGGTCAACACTAAACTGAAGTGATAAATTGTCATGCACACACCCGACAATAAATAAACAGCCAAGCACAAGAAATATAACAAGCGTTCATAGAGGCACATGAAAACTAACAAGCACACAGACATACGTAGAAGCACAAGAACTATAAGAAGCGTACAAACATATATGTACCATGACTGAAATACTGTTAGCAAAGAATCCAAGCATGCCAAAAAAAAATACAGTCTTGGCAACTCTACAGCAACAAGTGTAACTATATTGTTCAAAATGGGTTTTCTCTGAAAATGAGCCAAAATGGTAACAGCTACCAGAGCCTGTACTAACAAAGCAAAACAAGTGTGACAACAAAAGTCACTCAGTTGGAAAACTGTCCTTTGCCAATTTTTAAAAGATTGCTCAGGTTTTAATTGTATTGTATTGTATCTAGAAATTTCTAAAGCTTCTCTCTACATCTAGATAACCGAATACACAGCAACAATTGTGCAAAATTCTAGATTAAAGTAATTGTAATCTCAAAAATTGCTACATAGCTATTTTAAATCTAAATTCAGAGTATTAGCTGCATCAAGTCAGAGGGGTTGTCCAAAGGTGCTATGTGAAGAACAAAAAATCCAGTTGCCAGAAGACCAGAGAGATAAAATAATGGTGGGTTGTGTTTACAATAAAAAATTACGAGGCAGTGGAATGGATGTATCACATAAGATTTCTTGAGAAGGGTGGACTTTAATGGAAAGCTCTGAATGATAGATTGATGAGCTCTAGGCCAATGATTGGCCAGGCAGACAGATCAAGAGTGGTAAGTGGTTCTTTTAGAGAACTTAAGACAAGTAGTTACTGGAGGATGGACAAGAGCAAGATAGGAAGACTGGAGCGACTGAATGGTGAAGAGTTTGCCAATGTACACATGCTGGGAGTGTTGCAGAGAATCATATCTTACAGACAGCTTTTGGACCCAGGTATTCCTGACTGGCACATAAGACTGAGGTAAGTATATTCAGATTCCACACTCCAGGATTCTCTAAGAGAACACAAACCAACTGCTCAGCAAATCAGATCCTTCTGAAAGGCCAAACTGAAAAAGTTCTCTGCATATTTATTGCTGAATCTGTTGATCACCAGGTTCTGTTGTATTTCAATTTTCCAACCGAATGACCTCTCACCTTTTTTACGAGCTGATAATAATTAAACTGCAGTAATGTGGTAAGTATATTCAACATATGCATATCAAGTATAAATTAATGTAAGTATCAGAGGTACCTGGGTAATCAAAATTTTATATCGCTACAGCCATCTGGTGACAGAAAACAAGGACTCCAAATTAACATTCTCTTAGAATTCAAAATTGAAGCATATCTGCTATATACTAACAATTTAACATTAACCAGTACTATTCAGTACATTGCAGTTGTGAGCAATAATTAATGTATTAACATTTATAACCCCATTTTGTTCGTTTTCTGTCCCAGAAGGCCTTGATTATGTGATATTTTCTGATTAAATCCAAGCCAGCAAAGTCAGTTTCCACACAAATGCAAAAGTCAGTCACTTACCAGATTTAGATCCTTTTGCTGGAGCAATTTACGAAAAAAGAAACGAGTTGATTACAAATGACATCACAGTAACTTAAAAGAAAAGCAGTCATGCGCTCATTTAAAACACAGTCCTGTTCTGAAAATCAAATCCCCTCAACGTGAACATATGGGCCGAACTTGTAGACCCCGATGCAGTGCTTGCAGATTAACATACGAGATTAACGAAAAACCATAGGAAAGCCGAATAAAATTTGGACACGAGATAAAAATTATGCATCAGAAACAACTATTATTCAGCTGCAGAGGAATTTTTGTTCAATTGTTATGGTTTGTGTTTGATAAGGTCTGAATGAACACAGGAAAACATTTACAGTGCAACTCCAAGTCAAATGCAGACCGAGTCACATGGACCATATGTTAGGTCATGAATAAAGGTAAATGAAGGTGGGCTGGATCAAAGGTTACGAACAGGTACGCACAGGCCACACAACAGGTGAGAGTAACTAATAAAACTCAAGCCGACTTCACGCTATGCATCACATCTTCACAACACCCGTTGACTGTGCTTTGGCCACATCCACTCACCCTGCCCAGTTTCTATAATTTCCCACAATCCTCCACGCAGACTCGGCCTAATCTAACATCAGTGGCAGATTCATATTCCATGCTGTATGCTTGGCTTATCAACAGACAAAGAAATTTTGCTGCCACACCATAACACTTTCATTTCTACGTTTAAAATCCATCGTTTAAAATCCATCGTTAAACAGTATGCAATCAAGCCTCATTTTTTTGGTATAGACAACACCACATTCTTGGTTAAATTCCAAGTGAAACTAAACGAAGGTTCTATGGCTTTTAGGCTGTTGATGTCACTTTATTTACAGCCTAAGGATCCTTTGAGTCTCTCACCGTCATTCCCCATCATCAACGTTTCTACTTTTTCTTCCACAGAGATCACAAGATGGCCGTCACAGGGTTCACAAGCAAGCAGGATTAACAAACTCCCAGAGAAGTAAAGCTGATCAGAAACCTTGGGATTTGGTTTCACTGGATGGAGAACATTTGATAATAGACACAAAAACCACTAATTCAAATGAACACTGAACTGGAAAAGAGGTCGGCTCTGCTTTACTGCGATCCTTAATTTTTTCCATATTTGCAAAAGCCAGGCATATTGACAATCATTCTCAAATACTGCAAATCTAGCAAACCCTTCAGCCTATGAAGTACATTCATTTATGACCAGATCAGTATATATGCTCTTCTGAACTTCCTGCTAGACAAGGCTTGTCTTTTTTTAACTCTCCCGGACTTAGCCCTAGCCATTTTCAACAACCAGATTGAACCCTATAACGCAAATAATTTAAAACTCGCATCAAGCATGCAGCTATACACCATCTCTTTGCCCAACTCAATCTGAAATTGTCAAGTGAGATTTGATCAGCGAAGTTACGACGACCAGGTCTAGTTAAACCACACATCTAATCTAATCGAAGGACTTCCATAGCACTGTAGTCACAATGCCTCAGACACGACTTGAAGGATGCTTCACGTGAAATCACAACTAAAAATAATAATCCACTGGAGAGTCCAGGTTGAAGCCTGGCACATTGTAAGTTAGCCCAACAGAATGGGACAGGAAAAGAAACAAAACTTGATGGCACAAGTTGAAAATAAAACAAAAGGCAATTATGGACTTCACAAAAGACATCATGGAAATGTGTTGAAAACAAGCAAATTCTCAATTTCGGTTTTATTATTTGCTTCGCCGGCAAGCAGAAAGAATGCCAAGCTGCAGATCAACAGCCACAGATGCGACAGGAAAGTAAACATCTTAATTACTTATAGATTTTAACACTCAATACATCAAAACAAAGAACATTCCAGTAAGCAGCGACAATCACAGCACTTAACTGGTTCAACAATCCACCAACAGTCATGCGCCCGCCACTCATCTAACCTAAGCATCTGAAACCATGTGATAGCTTAATACGCCACTTCTAACATGTGCAGCCCGCCACAACAATATGACATGCCCCCATGCAAAACCCTCACATAAGTGCAAAACCCTCACATAAGTCCTTAACTAGTCTTACCATCATTGCCTATAGATAACCAACAACAACATTATCATCATTATATAACATGTTTAAAGCACTGGAAAACAAATCAGAGCAAATTGGCAGTAAATCATTTCACGAGAAACAATATTCGACCATGTTCAGTACACATTAATGGAACACAAATCTGTTTGCCAACAATCGGGACGTGCCACACGACACAGAGATTCTGGGACATGCCACACAAGAGATTCCAGGTCTCTGCTTTCCATCTACCACCGGCTTTGTTCATTGGATACCTGGACTTTAACTACCACCTTCTGGTGTAAATAACCACACTGCCAGGGTCTGGCATGTGACTCCTATGACGCAGGAATTTCCGAGTTTCAACACTCTGTGATAAGGCATGTTTATTTTTGCAGCCTCCCATAGCCTTTCAAATGGAATAACGGAGACAGAGGCATCGAGTGTTAAATCCATGACAAACTTCATGGTAACACCGGAAATGGAATCAGAATCACTGTTTTCCATGAAACCATCCTAATAAAAACAGAACAGAAATCCACAGCACTCCAGACTTTGATCTCAACTGGATCAGCTTTTTTGTTCAGTCTGTCAAGTTATGCTGGAAAGTATCATATATGATTCAATAAACTGTCTTAAATTCAATTTCATCAGTACTATCATAACCACCATCTTCACTGGAAAGAAAGTCTTCTCTGGAAAGAAAGAATTGATTAAAAAACAAGAAACATTAAATTAACTTCTTAACCCAATTTTCGCCTCTTACTTCAAGAAGCTGATCAGAAACCCAAACTCCTCAACTGCTCACCTGCATGTTGGCAAGAACATTTGCAGTAGACTGCTTCTGCGATTTCAGGGAGGCAGCGACATAGGCCAGGTACTGTATCACCTTCTTTGTATTTTCTGTCTTTCCAGCACCAGATTCTCCACTGCAGCGTCACAACATTTACACCCATGATCACAATGATTCAGATAAAGCACATGGCAGCCAGTATCCCACCATCAGCCCACATGTTTCAAAACATTTATCCTTAGACCATGTTATCGTAAGAACAATTGAAACGATCTGTAATTTTACCCGGACAATGAGTTTTACTGTTACAGATGTTAGACAGAGTGAAGTCTTGAAGTGTGAAAAACATTTGCGTTAGACACAGGAGACTCCACAAAATGCAGTCTTATACTACAACAAAGCTGTGTTATATAAAAGTCATCTTCCATTACTAAACTTATTTTAGGACCCACATCCTTAATCGTCCTACATCAGAATATCTGTTGCACTGAAGCATGCTATACGGGTCTGCTGTACTGCATTCAACCCCCTCGCCACCCCAGAATAAAAGAAACATATAAAGTGAACAAATAAATAAGTAAATAAACACAGGTGAGAAAAAGACTCCAGTCATTTAAGAACACGCATCACATGTTTTGACCTTATCATTTGCAGTACGGTATGATCAGTAGGTATGATCAGTAGGTATGATCAGTAGGTATGATCAGTAGGTATGATCAGTAGGTATGATCAGTAGGTATGATCAGTAGGTATGATCAGTAGGTATGATCAGTAGGTATGATCAGTAGGTATGATCAGTAGGTATGATCAGTAGGTATGATCAGTAGGTATGATCAGAATGCACTTATGACTATCGACAGACATCAAAGAATAAAAGGAAAACACAATATAAAAAATGAAAGCGCTTATCACACGATACAAAAATGAAACAGTTTATTAGTCATGCAGAGACAAATTATGCAAAATACCTATTTACATCCACTTTAATTTAGCTAGGGCTTAGTTGTTTGAAAACACAAACATCGTTCATTCACTTTTATTAATAATTCAATGAAACGAGTACATTTATGTCTGGTAATTTTGGACATAACAGATTAAATAATATTTGTAAAATACTTACGTGCAAAGAATAGATTGATCTTCTCGATCTAGAAAATTAAATAATATCTCATGAAGACATAAGCCTACATAATGTAGACATTACCACAAAAATTCTTCCAACTGAAATATTTTGAATCACTGAACTTTAAAGAAAAGCTTGTAAATCTTATTAATGTATACTCCCACATTTACACCTAATTAATGCCTAAATTTACAGTTAATTCTTCACTCCTTAATCAGTAACATGCGTGCAGATAACTGCAAATTAAAACACCAAAATAATACAACTAAATTTCCTGTACCTAATTACAACAAATCGGCAAGATCTTTACAAAGGCCTTATTTTGAGGAATGATATTAAAGCATACCAAACAATCGATTAATAAGAGGTCACGTAGATTTAAATCCATCTTAAATTGGTTTTTCCACATGTATACAGTATAGTTTAAATTTAAGCAACTTTGCATGTATGTTTGTATGATCACACTCATTATAGAATGTTTTAAGTACCTTACAAATATGCTGCATGTAACTGATCTAAATAAGTTTTAAAACAGTTTGAAAATTTTGACTAATGAATAAGGCTGGCAGCATTTTCAACATTTATGGACTTTTTCGCAATAGAGGAGCGGCAACGAAAAAGCAAAACTAGAAATCCACATTGAAATATTGACCAAAAAGACTGAGTAACACAGAACACAGCATGCCAATTAGCACACATCCATGACAAGTAAAATAATTAGAAAAAGTTTTTAAAAATAGCAACAGCTACTTCCCAGCTTATGCCTCCTGGTGGTAGCTAACAAAGTGGCCTTGGAGAAGACAGATAATAGGATGTGAAAGTAGGAATTCACAGAAGTGTTTCCTAAGAACAAAGAATGTGGATGTTCCAAATGTATGGAAGTAAATACAGACACCCTTTCCCAATTAGCATGGAACCAGACAGTCATGCTGGAAAGTCAACCTCATCTGCTTTGCATTAAAAGCTCCAGATAACATCATCTGGACCTCCAGCTTAAAGGTAGCCAGAAGTATGGAGTGTTGGCATGTCTTAACCCTTAGACAAAGGGGTGGCATTCAGTCTTCATTATGTACAGGTTACAGGTGGTTAACTCTACTTATAGCTCTATGACCCAGACAGGGTCTGTCTGGCTTTGGCTGGGTTTGAATTCTGCTACTGCAAGATGATGGCAGTAGTTTTCTACATCACCATATGTACAATTAGTTACAATGTTAGCACAACCCTAGAGTCAGCAGGATGCTTTGTGACAGCTCCATGGCTATCTTAAGTGGCAGTGGAATGCAGTGTTACAGTACTTAAGAGTAAGGGTCAAACACAATAAGCCTAAAGCACACATCATTGTCAGTAAATGGCAGAGACACATCAGACTGAGGGCTAGGCTAAAGAGGTCAAACATTCCATACCCACTCCCCAGGACCACAGAGACCTAAACCATTCAATCTCCATGCCTGGGCTTAAACCCCAAAAGCAGCTGGCAAGGTTCAATCAACTTGTTTACTTCTTACTCCCCAGGTTGAACAACACTAAAGATAGAACACACTTGCATCTAGCTTTATAGGTTTACAGTCTATAAGTGGGGGATCACTAGTGGAAGAGGTTAAAACAAAGGCTGAGCCATATATTGCTCTTAACTGATTAAACACATTGGCTTATTATTATGGGTGGGCCAGTAGTAATGGGCGGTCAAGCCTGTCATTGTAATTCAACCCATGAAACACTCGACTGCTTGGAGTTACTTTCATTTCTTACATCAGCAGGGTCAGCCCTTTCAAAATCATCCAAATAATAGTCTGTATTCGTGAAACAATCATTAAAAAAACATTATATAGATACCAGTATCATTAGTATTTTATCATTGTTATTATTATCAGCTGTACACATACATCAAACTCAGACATAATGGTGATTAACAAAAATGATGAATGCAGCATAAAGTGATAATTAAGACTACAGGTGCATTTCTGAGAAACCATTTTCTAAATGTGATTAATATTCTGGCCATTATTTAAACACTGTCTCACATAAATTATCTCCAATTCAGGCCAAAAATGAGAAAGCAAACAGGGAGAGTTTTTCAATAGTTTCATGATAATGGTCATTGACCAGCATTAGACAAATATTCCCATATATTCTTTATTTAGCAGTTTTACTAGGTAATCTATCAAGTAATTTTGAAATCGAGTGAAAAAAATGAAGCAGGAAATAAGTTACACAATTTAAAGAATTGTCCTTTTAAGCACAATTAATTTTTGTTTGTGTATAAATCTCTCTGCACTTTCCTACAGCAGCAACAATCTTGGGATTCCAATTTTTAATTTCTTTTTAAAATTCAAGCCTCAGAGTAGTGTAATGAAAGGAAATGCAATGAGGGCTTGAGACACCCTGTGCGCTAATGTTGAACCAGATGCCAATGGTATCAGATGACACCAAGAACAGCAGTGACTGAAAGAAAATGTGGAAGAAATGCCACAATGCTGTGAAACATTTCAAACTGACAAACCCCAGACAACAATTCAAACACAGCTGAAGCCAACAGTCTATGAGTAAGAGCCAAGATATGATCAGACAGCAGACAGACAGAGACATACTTGCAGAGGCCAGAAACACAGACCCAAGGGAAGCCAAAGCCAGACAGTCATTGTCCACGCTTCTAATTTAGGCAGAAGTCTTAAGGCAGAAGTCTTAGGCTTTATGCATGCATGCATTAAAGGCCAGCTTAAATGAAGGAGTAAACATGTAAGCCATGTTTTTATGACACATGCTTACAGCACAGGTAAAGCAACAGAGCAGTGCGAAGCTTCAAACTATTTCCACACAACTGCATTCATGCCTACACAATGCTTTAAATGCTGGCTAAATAAAAACTTTTGTACAAGTTGCTGGCAAACACCAGAGGTGCATTCAACATAAGGCAGGTTTACTAAGACGAAACAGAAGGCTTGCAGAGACACAGCATATCATTTCAGCAATTATTTGCACTTTTGGAGGATTTTATACACTTCCACATGTCATAGCCAGACAAAAGAATCCTCAAAATATGACTCATCCATTTTCGAGGACGACTTGGTTACATGAGGCTTCACAGGAATCCACAAATGGTCATCACTACTCCATTCCTTCCACAGAACACTTAGCCAGAGCATATAATTAGCTAGTGCAGACTAATTACCCAAGTAGCATAATTCTTTAATTTACTAGTTGACCAAAGCAAATGGTCAGTAATTAAAGTAGTCAATTACTCAGTAATTCAGCAGTTGAACAGTCAAATAATCACCAGAACAGCACAAATAAATCACCCGTTTATAATATCAACTGAAAAGCCAGATGCCGAGTGTCAAATTGTTGCAGATGGTTTGTATCCTGGTGGGTAACTCAAAACAGGTGCTTACCCAATCCATGTTTTGACATACATACATTAAACATGTAAAGATAGACTCCTAACAACTTGCAAATACTGCTCTGAAGGATATCTTTTAAATCCAAAGCCACAACTCCAAAGCATATTCCCTTCACATTGGTAAGTCATTTCTTTGCCTTACTCATAATAATAATAAAATTTAAATAATAAATTTAATAAAATTAATCAATGAATTTAAAATCATACTGCATTAAGAAAAAACCACACAAACAAAACAGCTCCTTTCTAGTATGATGATAACTTGTTCAGAATCTGTCACCCACCTTGTAGCATACTTCTGTATGCCATGTCGGCAATTGCATAGACGTGGGGTGGCATCTCGTGGCGTTTCTTGCCCTTGTAGAGTTCGATCACCTTCTCTGTGTAGATGGGAAGGCGTTTGTACGGATTGACAACAACGCAGAACAGACCGGAATATGTCTAAAGAACAATTCCACACATAATAAACAACATTCTTATTTTACTATACTATTACAACTAGTATTAAGTACTAACATTAGAAACAGAGGCAGACCAAGACTGCGCTAGCTAGACAACATTTATGAAGACATAATAAAACTTGGCCTAACATTGAGAGGAGTATTGGACATGACAAATGAGAGGCCAGCGGAGAGCATTTATTTGTACCCATCGCCGCTAATTGGCAGGCATCAGGAACTGATTACGATTACTAAAATTATTTTGGTACAAGTTTATCAAGTGCAACTATCATGGACCACCCTATGGTGCTAAGAGTCTAAATTTCAGCCCACACAAGCAGCACTTATCATTAACCAAGCTACGGTGTTATGGGTTTTAATTTCAGCCCACAGGGGCTGGAAAAGACTAGCTGGACAACCAAGGCACACATGGATCCAAACAGAGGAGGTGCACCCTCACTCACTGAAGCTGGGGCAACGCGGAGCCTGGAGACGAGTCAAAGACACGGACGACTGGCAAAGATTCATCTAGCTAAGATATAAATCCTATCACAAACACTGCTCTAGCACTTGTCAAGTGTACGAAACATTCCATCTTAATTAAACTTGACTGATCAATGCTTGGTATTTTTTCTGTCAACCGAACTGGCAAAAAGAATTTGAAAACAGATGGCAATTTCAAGTTCTGAATCATAATTAAAATGCGAATCCAAGTTCAAGAAAACTAATTTTTATTTATAAGAATTTATTACCAATCACTGCATTACCAATCACTACGCCAGTGTCTGCAAATGTTTTGCAAAACTCCACCACCCCTGCCACCACAAACTTTATAGGGTACCCCTTATCAAAACTGTTACATACACAGATCTCAGAATCAAATTTAGATATCTACAACACATCTCTCCCACCAGAAGTATTTCATGGTGGCAAAAACCCATCTCGTCGCCTGAGAATTATCTTGTCATATCTCCACTTTTTTTCGAAAATTAGTTAAGGGTTGATTTGTAGCAGAATTTTTTTGATCTTTCTTCAGTTTCAATGGCTAGGAGATACGATAGGTCGTTTTAAAGATATTCAACAAAATATACTGTCGTATGTCCTGTTTTCAGAAACATTTTATCGTATCTCCATACAGCATTCATAGTGTAGCAGTCTCTGTTGTTGCATGTCCACAGAAAGCTCGTCGCTGATTGGACGCGCAGGAGATACAACAGTATAAACCTGTGCGCTTAGCTGGACTATAGTGTCGCATATCCAGACAATTAAAAGTTTTTCTTTTAAAAATCCGGACTATATAAATGAATATTTTAACGAAAACACTCTGGAATAAATGGTCGTTGCTTAATTTAATCATTTCATGTCTTTGTTTTCAGAAAGATGGTTTGTAATATTTGTAAATCCATTTTATACAAAATTTTCACAAATTTCAGAAAAACAACTATAATTGTTAATTTTTTAAATCCAATATCTTTATGTAATGTTGATGTCTTAATATGACGTCTGGTTGTGAACTGTAATTTGACAGTGCCCTACTTATTGCATTGAATTTCTCATTTTTCCGCAAAATGCGGCCAAACTTCTACCTCGTTTATCTCGGAATTTTGGAAAATGGAGATACGCGAAGATAATTCTCAGGTGACGATCTCGCAAGATCTTGGCCTCGATGCATCACTAAAACAAGTGGGGCAACAAATTCAATGCCTCACAACATTTCTTCAACCATATCTTTGTAAAACACTGTCCTTCTTTCTCTCATCTCATCAAGAGTCACTATCAGCTGACCTTTATGCACCACCAAGCATTCACAAATCATTCTCATGCAGTATTAAATCTTAAATGGCCTGTTTCAAGCACTTCAGTCTGAAAATTAAACGTACATCTGTAGAAAATCATAGGATCATTTTCAGAAGATAGGAATATGTGCATGTGAATCTTAACAGTTCTGGTATCATGAGGTGGAAGTTTGTGACATTCGGTAGCAGTCCTCAAAAATATACCCAAGCCACACTATCCAACAAGGTCACTTCACTCAAATATGCAGTAACATCACATTCTATTCCATATTTTCTACTAAAGAATAAGCGGACACTGCATAATTATTCAATATTTCACCTGCAGAAGTTTTATTGTAGTTGATATTAGTCCACACTGCATATATTAATAAGACTAAAGCCGAGATATTCAGATACTTACATATATGAGGCCTGAGTAGTATCTTTCTTTCAGATTGAACAGCACAGAAGCCTCATTTAGGCAGGTCAGTTCAGCCATATCCTCCACCTTGTTGAACTTGGGTGGATTCATTTTCTGGACATCATCCTTGTTGAAGGACTGGCGTTTCCCTGTATCTTGGATTTCCACGGTCACCTCATCTCCCTTCTCTTCGATAACCGCTGCCGCCGCGAAACCTTGTTGCTCCTGGGGCACCCATACCAGCTTCTTTGACGCCCAAGCCGCCTGGGACGCTGGGTCATTGACGAGCCCCTTGTCCACCACGAGGTACTGCATCTCGGGTCCGGTAATGCCGTAGTCTGCCATCTTACTTACTTAGTAATAACCGCGCTTGAAAAGCGGAAGAGGCGTGTATCTTCAGAGCGCGCTGGAGTCGGATTCTTCTAGAAATGGCAATACAGTTTTGTCGTTCTGATAGTTTAATTCCGTAGAAACATTCAAGCGTTGTTCGCAACACCAGTCGATCCACACCACTACAATACACCAGCACTGAAAAACTATGTGAGCTCAAATTCACGAAACTCTACCGGAGTTACACCTGCACTGCCGCGCGACACAGTACGTCATCCCCTTACAGAGCTAGACAGCACCGCAAATATTAACAACACTTCTGCCATCTGGTGCATTCAGGACTTCTTCACATAAATCCCTAGAGCTGTCAAGAAACTGAAAACTAACGGTTACTATTAATTACTTATTTTCTAACTATTAAGTGACGCTAATGTAATATTTGGATGGTATATCAGGTAGTTTTTAAGTCATAAATAACATTGTTTCTTTTACAATGCGAAGTCGCGAGAACCAGCTTATTCACAGACGCTCGGTTAAAACAAAATCGATAGGCAGATAGGATCGAAATCGATTCCAGATGAAGATACAAGGGACAAGTAAACCGCCAGGCGGCTACGGTATTTAGAACTAAAGCGAAGGCGGATAATTTTTCGGTCGAGAAAGCCCTGAAACTGAGGAATGGATGAATCTAGGTAGGAGTTCTTGAAGAACTTGGCATTAATTCGGAGTGGAAAGCCTGTGGAGTGATGAGTAGAGGAACTATCTCAGTCTTGCTCGACCCCCAGTCACTACTCACCTCAATTAGTTCTCCAACCGATCCATATCCAACACAGCACCACGCCTCTGGAATGATCTCCCCTCTGAATTCCGCAGTTTCTCAGTGCCTCCATCATCATTGCAACCCGTCCTTCATCCTCATCCTCGTGTTCCTCTATCTATCACCCCCCGGGCTTTCCACTCAAAACTGAAGTCTCACCTTTTCAAGTACTCCTACCCTGACCAGGCACGTAACTAGGATTTTTCGTTTGGGGGGGCTTAAACCTTGAACATGGCAACATTTATACAGTGTTCATACGAATTTTAGCCGTAAGCATACAACGGCTTGACTTGTTTGGGGGGGCTTCAACTTCGTTTGGGGGGGCTTAAGCCCCCCAAGCCCAACGCTAGTTACGTCCCTGACCCTGGCTCATCTGAACCTCCGCCTTCCAATTATTCTCGCCGTAAACGACACCCACCTTGACAGCTGCTCTGCTTCTCCTGATCTGGTACCCTGGCAATCGGACTTGGACCTCTTTTGAACTACTCTCTGGAAACCCCCTCTGATTTGGTTTGGCCTTCTGGAAATCGGACTTGGACCTCTTTTGGACTAATCTCTGGAAACCCCCCCCCCCCTGCAGCAACGTAACTAGGATTTTTCGTTTGGGGGGGGGCTTAAGCCTTGAACATGGCAACATTTATACAGTATTCATACGAATTTTAGCTGTAAGCATACAACGGCTTGACTTGTTTGGGGGGCTTCAACTTTGTTTGGGGGCTTAAGCCCCCCAGCCCAACGCTAGATATGTCCCTGCCCCTCTGATTTGGTTTGGCCTTCTGGAAACTAGACTCGGACCTCTTTTGGACTACTCTCTGGAAACCCCCTCTGATTTGACATAGCGCTCGTGAATAGGCAGGTGCCCTGCGCTTGGCCTTCGAGTGGCGCTTTAGAAGTTTGGAGATAACGATTACGATTAGGCCTACGATTATAATCGAGTAGGCCTAACAGATTTTGCGGATTTTAGAGGGAAGATCTCTGTCACCGTGATTTGTTTCATGCAGCAAAATACATAAACTAGACATCGTTTTCAGTCTTTTAAAACATGTGAATCAATGCCATAAAAATTATATTAAAGCACCAAGTTTTGTAGGGATATTTCACTATCGTTACTGCTACGGAGGTTGATTCTCTACTACAGCCTACTACAGTGGATCCCTTCAGCATGTGATTGCTGCTTCTACAGAGCTGTGCTCTCTATCACGCACAAAATTTGATGACATGCAATAGTCCCCTAGTCACGCATGAGTATGCGGGCTGTGCTCTCGATTCTTGCTGAACCGGGCAGAGACCCAAATAAATACTTTATATAAGTATCCGCTAGCATGATGCATACATACAACTGTGTAAATATATAGTATCCACAAACAGAAACACAAACGTGTGTTTGTGTGCTTACATAGAGATACATAAATACGTATATATAGATGTGTGCAACAAGTGTATAACAATTGAGGAACGTAAAAGTAAAAGGCTGCCCCCGTTTCTGATATGCCTAAGGCTAATCAGCGGCGCTCAGGCAGAGGTCCCAAGTGGCGTCTAACTTGATGACTGGACGGCTGTTGGAGGGAAGGGTGGCTGGCCTTGCGGGCGAGACAAATCAAACAGCGGACGTTGCGAAGAACCTGTGGAAGAGGCTTGGCCATGAGTCATCATGCCTCATTAAGATTTCGCGACTTATAAGGCAATGGGGCCACATCTACTTGCACTAGATACATATAAATGAATACACCTCTACGCATTTATGTGGTTGTCTTAAACTTGTTGACGCCAAAGGCATAAAATAGTTCTGTACGGATTCAAAGTTTTGTAAACATTTTGTATTGTAGCATATTAGCTCTTCTATAGTGGCAAATTACCATGCGTAAAAAATACAAACACACATAGGGCCTAAAGGACAGACAGACAGACAGACAGACAGACAGACAGACAGACAGACAGACAGACAGACAGACAGACAGACAGACAGACAGACAGACAGACAGACAGACAGACAGACAGACAGACAGACAGACAGACAGACAGACAGACAGACAGACAGACAGACAGACAGACAGACAGACAGCTGTTGAAGGGACAGACAGATATACATACATACATACATACATACATACATACATACATACATACATGCATGCATGCATGCATGCATGCATGCATGCATGCATGCATACATACATACATACATACATACATACATACATACATACATACATACATACATACATACATACAAACATGTACATACATATACATACATGTACACACATACAGAGATACATGCAGGCATACAGACAGCTAGGCATGCATACATGCTTACATACACACATGCAAATACGTAATTATTCGTATAAATACATGGGAATGCAGGCATTAATGTCCAACTACTGTATTCTGTTCAGGCCTAAGTGGCTCATGGTTTTATATGCCTTTAATTGTCTTCAACGGGTGTGTCTCACCAGCGCCAATGGTATTTGTTCCACAAATACACCAGGACATGATGTAACCCAAGCAGCACAAAACTGTTCGTGTCCACAGCCAGATGTTGGCTGAATCTGACGCAGAGCTTGTTACCAACAAAGCAGTTCAACGAGTCAAAATCTGTTGCATAGAGCTTGTTTTCTAAATATAGACCTCTACCTACAATTTTCTTAGAAACGCAGTTTCTGGATGGCCATCCCTGCCAGCATGGGCATGGGCATTAGATTGGACCCATATAGGCTCTATACGGGTACCATATACGGGTCCTATATGGGCTCTGTGTGGATACGTTGAGGTCGAGAAACTTAGGACGCAATCGGTCTTATCAGTGGTGGATTCAGACGGTCCGTAGGCCAAAATGACGTAGCCTACACACCAATATTTTGCCAGCCCATAGCATCATTTCCTGTACAAAGGTAGAGAGTTGATTGCGCATTCTTACGCCGACGACACCCAGATCTACCTTAGTGTAGCCTACCTGCCTTGGATGCTCCAGACCAAAGGCTGTCGAGCCTGTCTGTTGAGGGCATCTAGGATGGATTGGTCGCAATGGCTTAAAGATTCCATAAGTACACTTATTTCAAATCCTCCAAGCAGGCAAACCTCCAGCTGAGTTTACCAAGCCATTGCAAACAACTAAGAACAAACAAAGGGCGTAATCCCTCCTAAACTCAGGTGATAGGGATCATGCATGCAGATGTGATTTTATGGGGGAGGGGTAGATTGTACGGCCGTGTGTACCAGTACTCCCACATTTTTGGACTGGGGTACCGTACCCCTTACTTTTTTTTATCGTGACTGAACAATGCTCATGTAGGCCTAGTTTAGCATGAGTTTGGTATTCTGAAATGATTGTCATACTAGGCCTACATCTATTAGTCAAACAATGTATTTAAAAGCCAAGTTTTGGGGTCATCTTCAGCGCCGGTTCAGGTTCCCTGGGGTCAGACCGGAGAGGAGAGAGCCTGGACTCGCTCTGATTCCTACTGTTACACGCGGGCAAGTCGACTCTGGCTCCACGCGACGTGTGTCAGTACAACTACATCAATTAGGCTTTTATTGGAAATTGATGTCATTCAGCGTTTTGTGTCCGCGTAGCCTACGCGTCTGGCGTGTCATAAATTTCGCGTGAATTCTTTAATGTGTTTAGGCCTAAAAGGCCTACGTCTATTATAGTGGTAAATAAGCCTACACGTACAGCGCAGCCTATGTGCCATAGCCATAATATAACACATGCATCCTGTAGCATACCGCGCTTTGGCAAGCATGCACTGGAAACTTCGGTGGCATACCATGCATTACACGCAGTGTGAATGCATATGCATGACACAGGCCTCTGCCTACCCATCCATAGTAGATCATGGCTCGCCTGAGTAGCATGGACTGAGACGCCAACAATTAGCGTCACACACAGGTAGGCAGGCAAAAACGGCAATTGTTACTTGATCGATTGTAGGCCTACTTCCATGTTTGGTCCAACAAATCGGGTTCGTTGGCCAGTGGCGGCGCCAGGGGTGGGCTAGGGGGTGCTTAGCCCCCCCAAACTGCGGCTCAGCCCCCCCAAACAAAACGCTGGAAATCTCTGAAGCTTTGCAATGCTAACAAAGGAGGAAGGGAGAAAGGGAAGAGCT
Organism: Allolobophora icterica; assembly: GCA_963556255.1. Classification (NCBI taxonomy): domain Eukaryota; kingdom Metazoa; phylum Annelida; class Clitellata; order Crassiclitellata; family Lumbricidae; genus Allolobophora; species Allolobophora icterica. The sequence continues at coordinate 85,050,425 of OY744602.1, forward strand.
TAGGGCTTCAGCCCCCCCAAACCTGAAATCCTGGCGCTGCCACTGTCGTTGGCTCCTCGGTCAAAAGATCTGCGCCCACATTGTACTGACGTTTGTCATTTAAAAGATATATTACATCGACATTCGACAGGCCTATATATATGTCCATGAAACCCATGCAGCGTGGCGGACAGGCAACAAAGGCTTGCATGTAGGCATAACAGATAAATAACATGGAACTCACATAGTAGTTTACGCTCCATGGCGATATATCTAGGTTCGCACGGCAAGCTAAGTTTTTCAGCATCTATAGGTCAAAGTTCAATATGCCATAAATAGCCTATCCCTTGAACGAAACCCTTAAAGATCAGCACCAGTTGGACCATCACTCGGTCTCCGTTTAATCATTTGTCAATGTGACCTTCGAACTTTCTCCTGCTCAACTAGAACACTTCGCTTCAGACTTAAAACCGAACTTTTCCACTTCTTCTATCCGACTTCTATCCTGCTACGACATATTGCTCCGTACACGGGAACCTTAGACGTTTAATGGTCGTGGCGCCCATTCAAACGGACAGGGGTGCTGAAGGATCACACCCACTCAAATCACTGAAAAATGAACAGGGTCGCGGCCGCTTTAGAAAAACGTATACTGTACATTTATATTTATCCTTAACATCTCAATTAACCTCTTTCTTTGTATGATCAGGGTACTTGTTATTTTAGGGTTGAGTTCGCTAGGGGCGCTAGTGGATCAGAAATCTTAAAACACTTTTCTGCACTTACAAGATTTAAACTCACGATCGACCTAGCTATAACTTGGGCAGGATGATAGGAGTGTAGACCTATGTGTTGAGTGCGTTATGCAATTGGACTTTTGAAGTTAAGGTTCTCAACTGGGTCTGTGGACTGTGTTTATATTGCTTATGGAACAATTCTACTGCTTGAATTGATCTTAAAAAATGTTAGGGCTGATCTGAAGCGGTTTGATCATCCTCACTGTTTAGGCACACAATGCTTGACAATTGGGGGTTGATGGGGTGGGTTTTGTTTTGTTTTGTTTTGCGACACTTAACGAACAGCTCCACTGGTTGTAATGATTTATTGTAACTAGGGGCCCTATTAGCGGAACGGTTCATTCCTTTGGGTACTCCCATTGTCAGTGCATGTAACATGTACTTGTTATTTTCATGCCTATATGTTTATGGTGAACAATAAAAGCATTTTGATTGATTGATTGATTGATTGATTGATTGATTGATTGATTGAATAACTGTTTTTCGTTTCTGTTTGTTGTACAGCAATGAATGAAAACATTTGCTAAATTTCAACCACAATCTTTATCTGACAGAAGAATACCAGTCATTCTGATTTCGTTAGCACTAAAAGCCTCCATCAGCGTCTCAACAGAGAAGTAGAATTTATTCTGCCTTCCCATAACTGTTAATTGATTACCTCTAAATATAAAAACCGTTCTTCACAGACATAAAAAGAAGAACTTCTGTGTTAACATCTCTGTCTCGTTTAGTTTCTGAATAGCGGTTGTGCACTAGCGGCTGTCTGTTCGTTCATGATTTGGGATTTGATTCCACATCTGTAACGTCTTCCTTCTGATCTAGTCGTCTATCATCTGGCTCATTGCAGGGCAACGACATTTAACAACAAACAACAACGATAATAGCCTACACAACAAAAAACAAAGACAATAAACAACAAAAACGAATAAACAAAAAATGACAATAAACAAGAAAAACAAAAATAAACAAAAAACAAAAAAACAAAAAATAAATAAATACAATAATAAAGAAAATAAACAAAAAAATGACAATAAACAACAATAAAAAAACAAAAACCTACAAAATGTGGGCTTACGGGATTTGAAGCCACGCCAGAGGCCCCCTGCCTTAATGAGCTTACGGGATTTAAAGCCGCGCCAGAGGCCCAGCAGTACTACTACTACAAAAAATAAAACAATAAACAAAAAAAGAACAAAAAACAATAAACAAAATAATTAAATAAACCAAAAAATAAACCAATAAACAAAACAAAAACAATAAACAAAAAATACAAAACGAATACAAATACAAAACGAATACAAATACAAAACAAATACAAATACAAAAACGAACAAGCAAACCCCACACAAACAGAATACCGAGCCGCAGTGCAACCATAACATCGTCCCCCTCAAGGCATCATAGAAAATTCGCCGCCAAATCCTCAACACCTATTGAAAAAACAGTAAAATAACGAAGGTTATTATTACACGTTACGACAGATAAATAGTAATATGACATCAAGAAAAACACAAGTCTTTTTCTAAGACGAGCCCTGTTGGTCGACATCACACTGAAATACATCAGGAAGCTTTTGGTTCCAGTCTTAAATCAACCAGGTCAGCAATCGTTGTGCTTTGCTGCTTTGGGGAGATATGCAGGTGCCTTGCTTCCTTATATAAACTCAAGCCCATTGTATCTTAGCACGATTTGGATATCTAGGAACAGTCTTCAGCTTTAGATAGGTGCTGCTGCGTTTAGCTCTGTTCAGCAAACATTTCCAAAATGTCTTAAAATGCACATAAATATCTAGATGAGTTAGATAGTCATGCGTGAAGCGCCTTTATGAAGTAGCTGACTTAAAAGGTGCTATATTCAGTGGCTTGATACAAGAAAACAAACAAACTAGGGCCGTACCGAATATTCGCTTCGGGGCCGAATAATGGGCTAAATAGCTATTTGGTATTCGGCCGAATAGTAGCAGTCGGGCCGAATACGAATAGTGGTCGCGTGACTCTGTTTCTGCATATGCGGCTGCTACGTTAAGTACGTGACAATTTCTAAGTTTAGTTAAACTAGTTCCATTCCTAGTTTACACTTGAAATTGTAAATGTTGTCGGTAGACCTATTTTGTACACTATTCGTATTCGTATTTGGCCGAATAGTTGGTCCAATTATTCGTATTCGGCCGAGTAGTGATAATCACCTATTCGGTACAGCTCTAAAACAAACACACACATAAATACACACACACACATATATAAAAGCAATTCTGTTAAGTACATGTGCTGATATAATTATAATTGCAAATTTATATAGCATCTTTTCATAAGGGCCTATATTATTATTATTATTATTATTATTATTATTATTATTATTATTATTATTATTATTATTATTAGTAGTAGTAGTAGTAGTAGTATAGTAGTAGTAGTAGTAGTAGTAGTAGTAGTAGTAGTAGTAGTAGTAGTAGTAGTAGTAGTAGTAGTAGTAGTAGTAGTAGTAGTAGTAGTAGTAGTAGTAGTAGTAGTAGTATTTAGTAACTTCTATCGCACCGGTATCTAATGCACAAGGCATCAACTGATGGGACATCAAAACCTTTGTTTTATATATGAGCCATTGAGCCTCATATAGAAATGCATGCAAGGGGTCGTCCATAAAGGACGTCCGCAAAATATGACCTACTTTGGACCCCTTCCTCTCCCCTTGTCCGCATTTGTCCGCATTTGACCTTACCCTCCCTCCCTCCCCCTTTGCGGACGTCCGCACGTCTAAACCAATTTTTAATGTCATAATCATTATTTTTACAATTATTCCACAGTACCTACAGGTGCACGTTTAAGTGACAGTTCCGGTTTCATATTGCAGGATGTGCTGTATTAAAAGCCTCTTTAAAGTCTCAGTAAAGGTTATACCATGCATGTGGTTTCAGGCAATCACTTCACTGACCTTTTCGTCTTTTGGGGAAGGTTGAAACAATGTGGTGTTTAAAAACTATCGAATTTAAAAGTTTAGATGCGGACGTCCGCACTGGTCATAACCCTCCCTCCCCCTTGTCCGCATTTTGATGACCCCTCCCTCCCCCCTCATTGCGGATGTCCTTTATGGATGACCCCTAATGTCATATTCTCACTCTATCTTCAACATATCACATTGCTGTAGCATTGGGATGTAGTCTCGAAACAACTGTAGCAGCTTTCTAGGGCATTTAATAATTCACAAATGCATAAATACTTAATTAAATATCAGTAAAAATGCTCAAATATTAAAATAAATTCATACCACAAAATCAGAATGGAAAAGGCATTCATATTCATTTTCTGAATGAGAAAATGCTCATGATATTCAGGACAGAATCAACTTGGATTACATCACAGAAAAAAGACAATGAACGGTAAGTGCAACAAAAAAGCCAGCCACAGACCTTGTGCAGATGATGCTCTTCCTCTACTTCGTTTTTCCTGTCTTTTGTAAAGACCAAGATCAAACTTGACGGTTGAACCCAAAGTTAACACAGCAGAAGACATGCATTCTCCTCCTCCTCCTTTCTCTTGCCCCTCCATTCATATTCAACACTGATGAATCTGATCTATCGAGAGATCCAGCAAAGAGAAAAGTGGGTTTCTTTGATTCTTCCACGGTTGAAGGCGACATTTCTTCAAATCCGCTTGACTGTGAACTTGACGTAGAATATCCAATTCCGTTTGTCAATGGGATTGATACATCTCCCGTTCATTCACATTGTCAAGATTTCCTGTTTGTTCACTTTTTCACATTTTTTTAATTTCTTTAACAGTTTTCACATTTTTTCACATTGTGAAGGTTCTTTGTTTGTTCAGCTGGATTGCACAGAAAAAGACATTGAACATCTCCAGTTCCCTCGCCATGTGAAGGTTGAATAACACCAGGCACCTAGGGTGATAATCAAACCAAGTTCAACACCACTCCTTGTTGTCAGTGGATGTGAAACACCAGGAGACGTGGTAGACTGGTAGTGGTCGAACTAATTGACCAGATACTGTCCGCCGTCAATGGCAGAAGAACTCCACATGGTTATGGAGAAGGACTTTTCTTGGATGCAGCTGCGACTGGGAGGCAGTTGCCATGGTGCGCATCTGTCGTGAGGGTGATGCAAGTATCTGTGTGCTCGCAGCTGGCTGTGAATTCCTGTGTAACTTTGACTCTGCATTCATTGGAGTACTGCCAGAGTCTATCTGGTGTAATTTCTTAATAGAACCACCCTAAACATTTAACAAAAACAGAGAATTTAAATTTAAGAGTTAGTTTATCTCTTTTAGAAAGATGTATTTTAGGATTATGATAAACCCACGGAAGGAAAACATTATTTGCATAAGTAATTTGTGTCACAATTCGCTGAGCATAAACACTAATAAAATGCACAAAACCAAGCCAAGGTTCAGCCACATTCAAATGAAATAATCACCGAAGATTGAGGCATGGAGGGAGGCGTGCATGAGGATTCCGTGTATGAGGCGACCTTCGGTTGGCCAAAATAAGCCCATAGTCGAAGTTACGCGACAGACAGAATAACGTACATCGGAAATTATTAGCCGATAGTCCTCATCATCATAAGCAAATTTGTATTATGGAAATAGTCTGCCTGTTATATTGATGAAACTTTAAGTGATAAATTTTACTTTTTAAACACTTGGATCCGCGAGCTATGCCTAGAAAAAATAAGGGTCCCTGGTCAAAAAAGTTGAATACTACTCTATTCTGCGTTGAAATGATCGACAATGATAAAATTTCTGTCAGGATACAATACCTGGGACAATACGAATGATTTCCTTTTCACTTCGATGATCGACTGCCGTTCAGTTCGGGAATTTTTGTTCGTTATCTTCTTAACCATAGGCTATATCTTTGTTGTCTTTCGTCGTCCTTTTCATCGTTTTCAATATTCAAGTGTCAATTAATGTTCTTCGACATCTTTCGTCTTCGGCCTTTGACAGAAATAAATCGAATGTCGGAATGTTCGCGAAACCCATTACAGAAGATTACGTCATATTTGGCGATTGTGACGCCAGGAAACTTAGGCAATCGCAACGGGTGTAGTAAGTTTTAGTGATGACGTCAGTATCTCTTTTGTAAGTATACCTAAACCGCGGATTCCAGGTTAAAATGTATAGGTCTTATTCAGTGGCGTCTACCAATGGTGGAGTGTGGAGAACGATCTCCATCGAACTTCAAAAGTGGGGGGTTTGACATATTTTGACTGAAAGTGGGGGGTTGCATTTTTTCATGATAGCTCTTTTGTCCCGTGTGATAATATAGCCAAATCCAACAAAGCAAAAATATTTAAAATCCGAAAAGGTCCAAAAAATTTCTCGCGCTACGCGCGATAATTGCTTTGACTCTCTTTGGGCACTGTCAGTCTAGACGTAAACTCGATCAGCACCTATTTAGGCCTAAAGTAGAAAACATTCAGCTAAGTCATCCATTAATTCATTAATCTGTAGGCCTAACTGTCTCAGAATGACTGATTAATTCGTTTATTTTACGACGCCATCATATCAACGACGATTGGCGTCTCTCCCACTGCAGAATCTCAGAAAACACCAAAATGTGTATTTCAGGGGGTAAATTTGGGGGGTTGATTCTCCATTTACTTTGGGGGGGCAGAGGTGTAGCTAGGGGGGGAGCAGGGGGAGCGGCCGCTCCCCCTGAGACCATTTTCCAAGATGTGGGCCCCGGCCTTTTCCACAGTTTATTTATTCCAATCGTTCACAATTTATTTATTCCAATCGTTAAATTGAATTTTTTGTTATTATGATTATTACAACACGATTTTCAACGTGAGTAGTGTACCGACCGTTAAAATACGGTATACGCTCTACAAGTTGGACCTATGTCTTTGTTTAGGCATATCTTTGAAAATTTAACGTATAGAATTCTCTCTGGGTAATATGGAGATTCATATTGTCAACCCCGATAGGGTCAAATGCATTCAGTCGTGTCGAACTGTCGGCTAATTGGAATCGTATTCCCTTTACCAGCGGTTCTTGTGTTGTTTTTAGCTGATCGATGCGAGATAACAGGTCCGGCCGGGGAACCGGGTAGTCAGAACGTTATATATATATATATATATATATATATGCACATATATATATATATATATGCATATATATGCACACACAAATATATATATATAAACATATATTATTGACACTGGCTGGAGCGACAGTCTCTGACTAAGTAATCAGCTTCTTCCCTTAGATGCCAGCTAACACACGTTCTGCCAGACTTTTTAAATATACCCCTCTGGCTTCGGAACCAGTCCCAAGCCTGGATGAAGGAGGAATGCGAATCTATTGATCTTTGTTGTCACACGGGTCGTTAAACTGAAACTTCTACTACTACGCTTTGTGAGTCAGTCGGGCAGTATTGCACGAACGAAAAAGACGAAAACTTCTGAGTAGGGCAATTTCGTAGGAACTGTGAGGGTCGACTGCATTGAGGGTTGAAAAAGTGAACGCTGAATATACTACCTACGTAGCCGTTTCACGTGTGTTGTCTTGTCCCTGAACGAAACCGATTCGACCTTCGACTGGGAAGGTAGGTTTGCTCGTATTATGCGGCCTACTTTGAGGGAGGAAAATAGAGTAAGGGAATATTTGCGCAAATTCTTTACTCCAAGTCGGAAGCTGGTTGTAGTAGGCCCTAATCTTATAAAATAATGACAGTAGCTTCTTTTATATTATATATAATAAGCTCAATGAGTAATACAATCAAATTGATAGTGTGCTTGTGTTCAATGTTACCACTCCTTGGGTTTTTTCACAAGATCTTGGGTTTTTTAATCCGAACTTGGGAAATGGGGTTTTTTCCTGAAGACCTTGGGTTTTTTGCTTGGTTTTTTTTGTGTAATCGAAATCCTATTTTTCATCATTTTAATCAATTTTGCAACGGTCTGGATGATCGAGGTCAATAAATAAAATTAATGGCGTAATATGCGTGCAATCATGTGCTATAGTAGTCTATTGCAATTTTTAACAGATAACTCTAAAGATTAAGTTTGCTATTCTAGTCTACTGCTATATTTAGAAAATATGACTCTAAAGACTAAAGGAAACTGCAGACTCAGACTGTACTTTTCGGAAGTTTTCCCGAAGTAATCAGCTCTCGCTCTTTTATAATACTTAAGACAGGGGTGGGCAAACTTTTTGCACATGGGGCCACATTAAACGCCAAAAAAATTCGGCGGGCCGGATAACAAATTTTAACTTTCAATACCGACTAACACGAAAAGAAGTTTACTTATTTTTAATATATCAAATAAACTTTGGCTGTTACTAATGAGATGTAGGCCTACGCGACTGTGAACATGCATGGATTTAATTAACACGTTTCCCATACTCCGGATCTCGAGTGATTGCGCTGGTTGCAATTCACAGTTTGAGTTCAACTTTAGATCACTTAATTGAGACCTGTATTTGAATTTGTTTATCTTCATAGTTGAAAATATTTGTTGACAGAAGCAAGTGGATGCCAGTAACACAAATAAATTTTTAAAGCAAAAGTTTGTAGAGTTGAGACTTTTTCCTTCCTGAGCAAAGAAAATAATGTTATCAGGTCTGATCCTTTGACCTGTTCTTTGAGAACAATGTCACTTTGTGGGTCAATTAACTCCAGCTGAAGTTCCCTATATATGAGCTAATTGTCAATGTCAAATGTGAGAAGTGTATTAAGCACAACAAATTTAGTGTCATTTGATCTAAAATCCACAAAACATCTGGAGAAGTCTTCTGTCAAACTTGACAGCTGAAGGCTATATTTTCGTATACCCTGCATGCAGTTGCAACTGCAGGGTAGGAAATTTCCCATAGTTTTGTTCTTTCATCTGCTTTGAAAGCAACATTAACTTTACTTGAACGGATTTCACTTCTACGTATACAGATCATGAGCAAAAGCCTCTGCAGAGAAGTGGGGCAGATCGGCAGAGATGATGCATTGAGTTATTTTTAAAGACGAGACCGGAATAGTAATTAAGTTAGAGAGCAGCGCCACTTGAGTAAAACGAAGAAAACTTCTAGCGGTCTGAATTTAAAAAAAAAAATTCTGAAGAATTGTGGGGCCAGATAAAAAGTGTTGGCGGGCCGGATCCGGCCCGCGGGCCGTAGTTTGCCCACCTCTGACTTAAGATATAATATTTTGATTTTCATCGTGGGCGTCCGCAGGAATTTGTTTAGCGGGGGGCGAAATTTCTTAGGGGTACAATTTTTTAGAGGGGAATGACGTTTGTGCACAGAATCAAAATTTGCATAAAAAATAAAAATGAATAATGATCAAGCAACCGTACCTAAATAATTAAGTGGTGTTTTCGCATTGAAATTCGTGGTGGGACTGTTGTAATAATCTATATTTGCAAAATCGAGGCCCCTCCTGAGTTTCATAGTCCTTTATCTTTATTTTTTTTTAAATAAGAAATAAAATGTGCGATAGAAGTAATAATTCACGTGATTCGGACTCTGATGAAAGTAAAAACATTTATATAAACATTTTAAATTTGCTTTTAATATTTACCAATGAATTTTGGCAATTAACGATTACCCATAAAATTGATAGAACAACATTTCTATTATACGAATTGGTATAATTGCATTATATTATTATTTTTATCCTATAATGAGTGTATTAATTTTTAAAAGTCTGCAGAAAAACCACCTTGGGTTTTCTTGGGGTTTTTCAAAGTCCTAACTTGGGTTTTTATTTTTTATGTGTGGTAACACTGCTTGTGTTTAACTTCCACATTAAGTTTCGTGGTAATTAGGCTAAATATGATAATTCAATTATTAACTTTTTTCTTTTACGTTGGCTATGCATACCAAATAACCGTAACCCTGACGAACTTAGTAAAAGTTTAATTTGAATTCCATGAAAATATAACGTCTCCAATTTTTAATTTTTACAGATGGACATTAGACATTTCTTAAAGAAACGAAAATTTAACTGACAGTACAGTGACTACATCCGTAGAGTCCGAACAGCTCAATTATGCGACCACTACTACTAGTAGTAACACTACCACCGTAAAGGCCCCCTCTGTCCGCTATTGGTCGAATATCAAAGCTAGAATCAACAACTCTCCAAGTTACCAATCCCGTTGAGGTTGAACCCAGCATGACGGTTGTGGATACCCTCACACTCCACGAACTTCACATTGGACGCTATGTCGACCAAGCCATAACGATGTCCAATGACTTGAAGTACATATTACTTAGGCCTACCGAGTGTTGGACACCTTCCAAATCGTACGTGTTTCCACGTTGTGACGGGAGGGTATTTCGAAGCGCATGGTTGAAAGAATACTCCCCATGGCTAGCCTACTCAAAAATGTTAGAAAAAAATGTCCGCTATTGGTCGAATATCAAAATTTGGTAAGGTCTCTGGTTATATGCTGGAGGTATAAGGGTTGCTTCCATGGTCTGGAGGTAGGCCTACTTGCTGGGATGCGCTCCAGCTTATCAGCGGGTCCTTTGCCGCCCCATGCTGGGAGTTCATGGTAGTCGCCACCTCCGATCTTCGGGCAAAGGGGTACTCATTGTGCCTTTTGCCCCATTCAGCCACCATGCAGAACCGTGTTTTTCAGTGGTGGACCCGACGGCATGGAACGGGCTTCTCGGATCTATGCCTGTTCCAGAGAACTCCCTCTTATAAATTCTATACTCGATTGAAAACTGTCTTGTTTGGCCGTGCAGGAGTCGGGAGCACCTCTGAGTAGCCCCCCTGAGGAGGTGCTATATAAATCCTCGAATGAATGAATGAATGAATAAATAGCACAACTAATAGATAATTTGAGCATTTTAGAAATGTGGCTTCCAAATTTAGTTGTGTTAATTAGATTCAAAGCATTTTTGCAACGTGAATGCCGATAATTATTTATTTTGGTAGTTGGGGCCTTTTTTCATGTGCTCGCTCCCCCTGGTGTTGAAACCTGGCTACGCCACTGGGGGGGGGGGGTTAGACGCCACTGGTCTTATTTACATCTAATTAATGTGTAATATGGAGTACGCAGCCCTATGAGGACAATTTAGCCTCACACTGAAAAAGACGAATCTTAAACTTTGGTTTATGATCTCGGTTCATTACATTTTGTTTCGAACTGAGTTCCGTTTTCAGTTGTCTACCTGTTAAGAAACGGTGTACTTTGACCGAATCAACTCAGGCTCGAAGTTCTTATATAGGCGGCATATATAATAGGCCTAACACCTACTCAAGTAGTGTTACTAGGCCTATAAGTCAGTGTTTTTTTTAGAAAAAAGGCTTCCGGAACTGAACAATAGGTTCCAGTATAGGCGCCGACTTTTGCTTTTGTCTCTGGGTGCCAGTCAGGGGCGGATCCAGAAGGTTTATACAAGTTTTACAGGACCAACGTAACTTTTTTAGGAAATCGTCTCCGAGAAAACTGATGACCTTTTATAGTCATCCGGAAAAATTCCACATTATTTGGTCATTTTCCATCGTCTGCTAGGCCCCTACTTGTAGCTTTGTTTCGCTGTTCTGTTTAACCTCAACCAGGGCTGTAGTGGTAAAATTAGAGGTGAGTAACATACACGTCACCGGTTAGTTTTCTGAAATAAATCAGAGGTGAGTAGGCCCTACAAATATTTTTGTGAGGTCAGTTAAGTATACAGCGTGTACTTACCTCTAGAGACCTTATACTGACGGTCAGTAGGCCTATACGGTCTCTAGAGGTAAGTACACGCTGTATACTCGCGTATACTCTCGACTACAGCCCTGACCTTAACCTATGCATTACAGACTAGCCTACTATAGTAACTATAACTTTAGTAATCTTAAATATATATTCGTTTATTGAAAAAAAAAACGATAGGCCTACCACACCGCACCCATGAACATCAACACGGGAATCATAGCCTAGCGAAAAAATAATATGGACAGCTAAAATAAATCTGGAGCAGTTTAAAGGTTTTGTCTCGAGTGTACACGTATGAATTTTTGAGAGATTACCTCAAGTCAACCACAACTATAGCAGTTCAGTTACAGTTTGACAGTTTGATGAAGAGTGTGCAATCGAAATTCATGAGTAATTTAGGTACTGGAATATAAGAATGCAACAGTCGTCAGCAATTTTGGTCAAGAGACTATTGTCCAAGCCTACAAAGTCGACCAAGTCGATCGTTTATTTGCCAAGTCGATCGAGTCGACGAGAGGTCGACTAGTCGACAAAGTCGATCGAGTCGATCGTCGGCCGAGCCAAGTCGATCGTAGCAGTTCGACTCGATCGATCACGGTATAGCTCTCCTTTGTCGAGAATAAGATAAATTAAGTTGCCAATAGTTGCCGTTCGTGGCTAGCCTAAATCATCACTCCTCCTCCTCCTCCTCCTCCGGCATCATACTATAATAGCCTTCTAAACCCATTAATATCTTAATGTTTCAAACCTTGTCATCATCATTAGTGGCTATTTAAGTTATATTTTCTTGCATATTGTCACGTTTGCTTTGTGGATCAATAAAATTTGATTGAATTGAATTAAAACGCGCGTCCTTTTCTTCGCGTTCTTCAATTGTCTACCGTTTTAAGAAGCGTTCATGTTTAATACCGGTATATCCAGAAAAACGTAGCCATTGCTGCGAGGTTTCTCATCACCAAGATGGCTGTCGACAACAATCAACAACGTTAGAGCGATGACATACAACTAGATTGCTCAGAAATTTTATAACATGAACCAAATAGTGTCGATAATTTAGCTTAACGCCTTTTCATTCATTTTTCATTTCTCAACATGGCTGAACATAATTTGGACTACGTGAAGCTGTCAACAGAAGGCATTAAGATGGTTTTGAATAACGACTGGCAGAAGGCAGAAGAACTCTTTAGTGCGCACAAGTATGAAATACGAAGCACCGCGTGATCATATCTAAAACTAGAACCGTTCATTGGGGAATGATATTTTTCGGTTGCTGGACCTAGACATGGAATTCCCTCCCTGTATCTATTCATTCTGCTCAGTCATATGTTTCGTTTCGTTCTCTATATAGGACTTCTCTTTTGAACTTCAAAACAACCAGAGGCTGTCGCACCACAGTATAAATAATTACACAGTACGTCGACTCCCGGCAGATGCTGCAGTCAGAGTGTGTGACCGACCGCCATTTTGAAACTGAGTCGCTTACACGCCAATACACCGGAACCCATCACATCAAATATTTTAAACGTTACAACAACACTGAGGACTACACGCCGATACACCGGAATCCATCACATAAAATATTTTTTAAACGTTACAACAACATTGAGGACTTCATTAGAATTACCAATATTATTTTTAACGTTTATGTCAGCTTAAATCTATAATTCAAAAGCTTAGTTTCAAAATGGCATCACCCCAAAAACAAGGCAACAGGCAGCGATGGGAGTCGACGTACTGTGTAATTATTTATAGTGTGGTAGCACTCTTGGCGAAATGATCTTTTAGATATTGACTTAATTACGGCTTGGTTGTGGAGAGCCATCAGTTGATGCTTTGTGCACTGAACACTGGCGCTATATATAAAGTTGCTAATTATTAATAATACTTAAAGACGTCTAATAATAACTGTTTACAAAGAATTTTTTTAATTGTACAAATATTTTTCCTGGATTTAAAAGAAAGTCGGAACTGGTATACGCGTTTTTAATTTTCATTTCTGTAGACAACACTCACTGAAACTGGTTTGGAGGGACTCAATTGGGTGGCCTCTGCTACACTGAAATTGCGGCCTTCAGTGTAAAACATTTACAATGCGCAAATGGAGTGCAATAAAGCATAGTTGAGTGCTACAAAACTATAAATACAAATATTGAGAATGATAAGTGTAAATGATACAGTAAGAACAATACAATATTGTTGAATCCAACACAAACTAACTGCAATGGGATAATGCCCATTTGCTATAACTCTTCAGTGCAGACCTGAATTTATTGTTATTGCTGTAGAGTTTGCAGTCAAATGCTAGTAGAACAAAACATTAAATAAATGTTCTGATATGATGGAAAATTGAAACCTGCACTATGGGTCGCATTCTAGTACATATACCTCTAGACTATGGATACTAGTGCAGTTTGAAATGCAGATAGAGGTCGACTAGGTTAATCAAAACTTCATTATGTAGTTTTCTTACATCCTTGTTTCCCAGAATGCCTAAAAGTTCTGTCTCTTCAGAAAAATGCACTAGTGATCAATCAAATGGTCAGTTCTATGAGTCACGTGGAATTGACCATTTGATTGATCGCTAGTGCATTTTTTAATGCTACTATAAAAGTGTAATGATTAAGTTAGCATAATTATTATGTTGATTTGAGCATCATATTTAAAGACTGTAGAATGCCAGAGTGCTCTCATTATGGCATTCGGTCTGCAGCCATGTTAATCTTTCTGAATATTGTAGTTGTGATAACTGCATAGTCAATGTCATAAACTTTCTTGATGTTTTCAGGGATGTCAGTGTTCAGATGGCTGCAGGAAACAGCTTTGTGTGCTTTCTGGTTAGTACTGGAAATTTAGACCAGGCAGTGTTTGTTCACATTTGTGCATGTCCCTAGTGATGGTTAAAAAGTCATTCGACTTAGATGAAGCTGTCAAAATTACTGCTTCTAATTGCTGTTTTAATGCCTGGGTGATGTAGAGTGTGTGCGTGTGCATGTGTGTGTGTGTGTGTGTGTGTGTGCCAGATATTTATATCTATATGTACCAAGATAACAAATATCTGGACGCATGCAGATACAAACTATCGTTTAACTTTCTCCAAAGCAAGATGTTATAAAGAAGGTATGGTTTGGTATGGTAATGTCAGTTAATGTTAAAGTTAAGGTACATTCCTTGGTATTGAATTGCTTGTGGGCATGTTTTGCTTTAGTGTATCTATCTTGCTATTTAGATAGCACCTTTTTTGAACCTTGCAAAAGCACTATATAAATAAAATGCTTCAGTAATATAATTAGTGTGGATGTGTTGGTCCATTGTAAATTTTCTACAGCTCGATCAAAATCACCATCTTTAGGTTTAAGTGCACTTCTGACTTTGAAAGAAATATGAATTTTTAATGTGTAAGCTTAATTTGAGCTTTTTAGTTGACATGTTTTGCTCAGCAAGCCTTGATGACATTCGAAGAGGACAAGCTGGAAGTGGCAAAAGCAGCACTGGCAGAAACTGTTGCTCACTGTAAGAGCACCAGCAGTAACTTCAAACTCCGCAGAGTCAGCAGCAAAGAGGTCTGATATGATATGAGCTGCATTGTATAACTTGCAATCTTTGTTTTAAATAAAAGAGTAGGTATCTAAGTAGAGTCGACATGTAAAGTAAATAGGTAAGAAAGTAATTAAGGAAGGTATTGAGTAAGTGTGGGAGTAAGGTAGTAAGTTGCTACCATTTGTGTATTATGGTAAGCACATATGCATTACTTAGTGTGGAACAGTTTGAATGTTCATTATGATTAGGACCAGCAAAGTCAATATGTAACTGAACCGTACAGCTGGAAACTTAAACCATAATATGTTCAGAGGTTACATGTATTTAAAAAAATCTTTCTAGAGACAAATGTATGGGTTTCTCAAAGTTTTTATTAAGACACTTTTTCCATTTATGAATGACCACACGTTACAATGGTCTGGAAAAAGATAAAGTTCTGTTTCTTCATAAGACTTTGCAAAACAGTGCTATATCGAGATTGCTTTGTAAAGATTACTATTGTATTGTAACTTAAAGAATTAATGTGATACCCAACCATTTTATGAATCTCCATGAGGCTGTATAAGGGTAAAATGATGATTCTTTTATTAAGTGCATCTATTAATAAGAAGCCTTATAGTTTACATGCAAACACAAAGCAGAATGTTTTCAGCATGTCAGGCACCATTTGTGGACGTGCTATCCAATTCGAATGTCCAGATTGTCAATTTTGTATGCACCAGCACTGTTTCGGAGAATCATATGAAGAAATGCCTTGTGTTATTATTATGCCACATTCTAAAGCTGAACTAAATTTGACATCCGTGTTGCTCACTATGGCATATCAGAATTCTTGTGATAATAAAGAGTGTTTTAAAGAGACTGGTATATTTAGTGTTTTGATATCCATGTTGTTTAAATTGTGTGCAGCAATTGTCGGCTGAGGAACGTCTTCTGCGTGAAGTGATAGCCACTGACTGCCTCCTCTATCAAGCTGGATTGGTGATCATTCATCAGGACATAACAAGCTACATCAAGGGCGGATGGTACCTGCGCCAGGCATGGCGGTCCTACAAGCGCCTTTACAACGAGATCTTGGCCCTCCGAGATGAAGACGACCCCTTCATTATGGAACGTGAATCTTCTACCGACCCAGTCGAGTCGCCGTCAGTGGCTGAATCCGTGCCAACAACGCCTGAAGATTTTCGCGACATGGAACTGGAATTTGGTTGGCGTTTATCACTGAGCAATCTTTCTGACCTGAGCCGCAGTTCGAAAGATCGCCTTCTTGCAGCAGTCTGTTTTGGCTACGGATCTTTCCAGCTGTTTATTTCCCTGTGTCCTCCTAAAGTGCTTCGGTTGATCCATTTCCTTGGCTTTGAAGGAGACAAAGAGCTCGGCCTCAAGTGCCTCGACTTCACGAGCCAAACAGATGGCATGATGGCTCCTTTAGCCACGTAAGCGTGTCTTGCTCCCATTCGACTGCTAACTAATGTTATGTGATGCAACAGGAGGTAAAGCAATAGCTCTGTATCAAATAAATTTTGAGTGTATTTGTAGTTAGGTATGAATTACTGGTGAGTTTGTGTATTGTTTACAGCTTTTATCTTTAACTTTGGGAATTACAACTGTAAACTGTTATGTTGGCCTTGTCTATTTCCTAAAGTTTGTCTACCAGGGGAAAGCAGAACTCGTGTCTTGAACCTTGCATTTTCAATCTGGCTTCTCCTTTGTATTTGATTACACTATGCACTGAAGTTTCACATTGATATGACCATTAATATCCTCTACACAAGGCTTCAGTGTAGAGGTGTCAGAAATTTGGTGTAAATAAGGCCTGGGTACCAAAATCCATTCTGAGCAGGTAACCAAATACCTGTCACTTGGTCATTGGATAATAAACAAATTATCTGATGGGAAGCATGTTAGTTATTATATGCACTCTTTCAAAGTTAGTTAAAGAGTCACCTTACCCACAAAGCTACAATATCTTTTAGCCCACTTATATGCCAATGCACTAATTTCTGTTGATCCTAGAGACTAAAGACATCTGTTATTCTAACCCTCAGCTGATTTATAGAGCTATCAAGTGTAAGCGGATGCTTACCATCCTGTGGCTTCACAGACCAGAGACATTATTGAGTCGTAAACCTGTCTAATGCAACAATCTGCTTAAGATAATTATTATACTGCTGTGGCCGATGTATCACCCTTCAGTTGGGTATCCAGGTGTCTAGGTTCTTACTGACAGGGCTCACCTTGAATATTATGATAAGAACACTGTGTTTAGATGTGTTCTGAATCTAAGTATCAGTTTTCAGTTGCATTGTAAATTGTATTGTCCAATGTTCTGTTGAATGTTTGGCTTGTTGTGGTAAAAACTGTCTGTTTGGGTTTTGTTTAGTCTTGTTTTGGTTTACTATCACTCTGTCATTCGACCGTTCTTCGCTCTGGATGGACCCAATCTGTGTGGAGGTTTGTTCCTTATGTGACTTCTTTAAGTCCCTGCTACGTCATATCTGTAATATGCCTACATTGTGCAGCACTGTAGGCTACACATGTGTGACTGAGCTGTTTATGGATTTATTTACTGTTGTTGATGGTTAACTATTAGCAAGGCAAAGTAAAGGTGACACACAGTTGATTATAAATGTGGCTCTAGCAAAACTCCTGAGAAGCATGGTGCTGCGGTGCATATAACTGTTCAGCTTGACTTAAGCAATCTCATAACAGGATGCCATTTTAACCACCCAACTTGCATTGGCTCTTGTTTACCGACCAGTTAAGGATGGAGGGCTTGGTGGGCACCAGGTGGCATGATGTTTTACAGTCACCCACCCAACAAGACCCCGTTTGTCCGAACTTTGCTGTACATTGTAAAGCGTTAAATTAACAAAGCCAAATCTAAGGAGCACTGGCAACCATAGGCGTAATTTGTGGGGGGTACGAGGGGTACCCGTACCCCCACTTTTTGGACTGGGGGTACCGTACCCCCCACATTTTGAACAATGCCAATGAATATTTTATTATTGTGCCTTCCAGAGATCGCAGTCTCAGCCTTGTTTCGTGTAAGAAATTGGTACCCCCCACTTTTTAGACCAAAGTTACGCCCCTGCTGGCAACCCAGCTGGTACACTGTCCCTGTCTGTTCACTGTTGACACTTTTGTTTTGTCTCAGATGATAACAAAACTAAATTGTCAAGATTTGTGCTGAACCTCTTCTTCCACATCGTACGATTGTTGGACAAAATAACTTTCTGTTAATTCTGACCAATTAGCAGTGGTTCAAGCGAATGTTACTTGTACTGT
Source organism: Allolobophora icterica (assembly GCA_963556255.1). Lineage (NCBI taxonomy): Eukaryota > Metazoa > Annelida > Clitellata > Crassiclitellata > Lumbricidae > Allolobophora > Allolobophora icterica. The sequence goes on from OY744602.1 coordinate 85,068,683, forward strand.
ATTTTCTACAGTACACTGTGATTTGTTGTGGTATTTCTTGTATTGCTATTATATTATTCCTGCTTTATGAGGAACTTTTTGTCCCTAATGAACTATTACATCGTTTGGGCTATGAATAAATAATGGGTACAATTGTGTTTTGGTAAATTTATGTTGTACCTTTATTTGAGGGTGGTAATACCTATTATTGCAGCAGTTGAGATTAATGTTTGTCAGTGTTTACGTGGTATTTGATTACTTGTGGTGGTAGGAATTACGGAAGCCAATCGGATTCTTGAGAGAGCCAATGTGGATTATCCAGACTCAGCCTTGTTCCTCTACTTCAGGTCACGAGTTCAAATTCTTGAGGTCAGTATACGAACTTGTTTCTGCACATGTTCTGAATGTGAGGGGTGAAATAAATTTAGAAAGCATTGTTGAACTGTGATTAGCCCTTAGGGTATGATCTAAAGTGTGAGTGCCTCTTTAAAACCTGTAAATATGTTCCTAGTCATGTTGGTTAGTGGTGACTGCATTTGCAGAAGTCATTCACCATTCAGTCGGTAAATAGGGTGCATGATAGTCTAGGGGTTAGTGTGCTAGACTGTCCATCAAGAGGTCAGGGAAAAATCTCCAACTTGACAGAAATTTGTGTAGAAATTTCTGCTTCACTGGTGCCCCCTAGCCAACTCAGCCTTAATGAATACACTGACCATACACTGTTGATGAAAAGATCAGACAGCAAGGGAGAGGACTGGTCACCCGCCCTCATAAGCCAAGGCTAAGAAAATGAAGTTGCTAAAAGTTCATGCTGATGACTGTCTCTCTGGGTTAGCTTACGGGCTGCTCTTCTTTTCTTCTTAGTAAGAGACCCTGGTTGTACCTCTGTCCCATGACTAGGCTAAAAAATCGTTAACATTTATTGTTATGGTTGGACTAGCCGTAAACCCGTGAAAAATCACGGTAGGCCTATATAAAAAACAATTATTATTGCAGTGATAACAATAACGTCATATTATAGGCCTATAGCCGTCGTCAAGACAACTGTCAAGACAACCGTCGCCAAGGCGGCAGTATAGTGACGTCACAATAGTGTTTGTTTACGGGACAGACAGACAGACAGACGTACAACGGTTATTATGTAAGTTGATTGATGTACTGCTGTTCGTCTTCATATGCATGTTATATAACAGGCATCAATGATGTTTAGTTTGCTCTAGAATTTTCATGTTTTGATGTATACTTTGGTGTCATTTGAATAATTAGGGGAAAACGGATGAAGCACTAGATACGTGTCGTTGGGCTCTGGCAATGTCCACCCGTCAACGAGAAACTCAGCACGTCTGTCTGTATGAAATAGGTTGGTTTACGCTACTTAATTTACTTTGAGAATAATTTTGTGTCTGTGTCAAATCTTTCACTCAAAGATATCCGTAATTCTGCCAGGTCCATTCACGTGTCGGTTGTGGCTTTTATGCCAGATCATAACGCCAGACTGTAGTGCCCTTGTATTAGCTACAGGTCTTTTTTATGGCCCCTTGGAAGTTTTAATCAACACATTACTGAATGGCAAGAGTAGCTTACAATTCAAACTGTTGTGGGCAGAAGGTATATAGAATGCTTGCATATGGCTTTCTCTTGCAGTTAGCTTAAGGGACTGAATACTTCTTTTTTTCTGCATTTGTTTTATGACTAAATTTGAACTTTAAGTGAGTTATATTTGCAGCTATCTTTTCTGTGAGCATTTGGTAGGATCTTAGCCGCTGGTCAATTATTGTGTGATTAATTGTGTGGTTTGTGGTTTCAATTGCTGAGTATAGTTTTGATTCTTGTTTTGAACAAAATGGAAAATAATTTTTATATTATTCTGCGTATTCATATTTTTGCTGTCAAATGTGTGGTAGTTATGTGATTCATGTTTTATAGAATCATGTTGTTCAATTGATAAACTGATGCATATTTTTGTTTCAATGAACAAAATGACTGTTAGATGTAAGGTAAGGTCATGTTGCAACGGTCTTGGAAGCCATACGTAGGGGTCATCCGTAGAGGATGTGTGCAAAACATGACCTACCTTGGACCCATTTGTCTGCATTATGCATTGTCGCATTATCCTCTTTGCAGTCTTCTGCACTCCAACAATGTACTAATACCTAGATTAGTCTACTCTGTTGAATCTGCAGGGCCAACTGTGCTAAAGTGTGTGTGGTACTTTAAGCCTGCTGTGTTGAATAAAGGACTCTAGTTTGATCCATGTGTGTCATGGCGATCGCTAGAGCTCCAGGAGTTGACGGCACAAGGTGAAGTTTGATCCAACACAGTACAAGCTGTCTGACTTCTTCTTCTTTTTTTTCTTCTTTTCCTTCAGGCTCGAATTAATCCCTCTTTGGAGAGGGGTCAGCCACTCGGATCCTTCTCTTCCACTTGTTTCTTTCTTGAGCATCTTCTTTCTTCAGTTTTAGGAGTTTTAGGTCTTGTTGTATCGTGTCTTCCCATCTCTTCCTCTGTCGTCCCCGACTGCGGCGTCCGTATACCTCTGCATTCATGATTCTTTTCACACAACTATCATCCTCTTTTCTCATTACATGTCCATACCACCTCAGCCTGGTCTCTCGTACTTTGTCAGTTATACATGCCACCCCGAGCTTCTTTCTGATGTCCACATTTCTTTTCCTGTCCTTCAGTGAGATCCCAAGTATCCATCGTAGCATTCTCATCTCTGTTCTCTCCAGTAACCCTTCATCCCTTTTTGTCAGCGCCCAGGCCTCTGCTCCATATAGCATCACCGGTCTTACCATTGTTTTGTATACCTTTCCCTTGAGTTGAGTTGGCATTTTGGCGTCACACAACACTCCCGTTAGTTCTCTCCATTTCTGCCAAGCCACCTTAATCCTGTTCCTGATGTCATGCTCGCAGCCACCCTGTGCATTCATGGTCGATCCCAGATATTTAAATGTTTCAACCTGTTTCAGTGACTTTCCTGCATTGTCTCTGATCTCAATTGCTTCCGTTGTTTTTGAGCAGACCATGGTTTCTGTCTTATTGATGTTTATCTTAAGACCCTTGCTCTCCACTGCCATCTGCCAGTCTGTAAAACGTGCTTGCATCTTCGCCTCTGCATCGTCCGCTAGTATAAGATCATCCGCATACAGCATGTCCCAAGGTACCTCTCTCCTTACATGTTCTGATATTGCATCCATCACAATAATAAACAGTAGAGGACTCAGGCACGATCCTTGATGTACACCCACTCGTATCTCGAATTCTCCTGTGTTGCCTATACTGCTCCTCACTGTTGTTCTTGCACCTTCATACATTGACTTTACCAAGCGCACAATTACCTCCGAGACTCCCTTCTTCCTCAAACTCCAGTAAACGACATCCCTTGGAACTCTATCAAAAGCTTTTTCCATATCCACGAAGGTCCAGTATCTTTTGTTGTTTCCTTCTAAAACCTTTTCCTGTACCTGTCTCAGTATGAACACTGCATCTGTTGTACCCCTCCCTGGCCTGAAGCCAAACTGGTTGTCATGTAGCTCAACCCGCTCTCTGATACGCCTCTCAATGATCTTTTCATACACCTTGAGTACGACCTCCAACAATTTGATTCCTCTGTAATTCCCGCATTCCAGCACATCTCCTTTCTGCTTGTATAACGCTAGTATTTCACTTTCTTTCAAATCCTGGGGTAGTTTTTCCTGCTTCATGAAGTTGTTTAAGATGACATATAACCATTCAACCCCATTTTGTTCCAGTGCCTTAAACATTTCGGCCGTCATTCCAGATGGCCCCGGTGCCTTGTTGTTCTTCATCATTGCAATTGCTGTCTCAATCTCTTTATAGGTGATTTCCATCTCTGGTCCTGCTACAGGGTTGGTCTCCTGTAGAGGCTCCCTTGGGTTTTCTTCATTTAGCAGTTCCTCGAAGTATGTTTTCCATCTGGATCTGATTGCCTCCTCATCGATGAGTATTTTACCATTCTTGTCCTTAATAACATTTACTGACTGTTTATCTTGTCGACTTCTTTGTCTTGCCCTTGCTATTTTATATATCTTGCCCTCCCCTTCTTTGGTGTCTAGCTCCTGGTACATATGTTGTAACGCCCTATTTTTGGCTATTGCCACAGACCTTTTAGCTTCCCGACAGGTTGCCTTGTATTCTGCTCTCCGTCCATCATCGTGTCGGTTCATCTGCCAGTTCTTATAGGCGGTCTTCTTGCTTTGTATTGCCGTCTGCACCTCTGCCTCCCACCACCAAGTATCTCTCTCCTTCCTTTTTTGTCCCTTTGTTGTTCCACACACCTGCTTTGCCGCCCCCAGCACACCGCTTTTCAGTTTGTCCCATGTCACCTCCTCTGCTCCAGCTAATCGTGCCTGCACCTCCAGTTTGTAAGCATCTTTTATATCTCCCTTCAGTTTCCAAGTTCTGATACGTTCCTTTTGCTTGATCTGTTTTCTTTTCTGATGTTGAGTTTGCACCATCATGTCCATGATCAGTACCCTGTGTTGGCTGACCACTGCCTCTCCTGGTATAACTTTGCAATCACGTATATGCTTTCTATCCTCCCTCCTCACCAGTAAGTAGTCAATCTGGCTTGCATTTCTTCCACTGCGGTATGTTATTCGGTGTTCATCTGATTTTCTAAAGTATGTGTTTACAATAGCCAGATCCAATCCCTGTGCAGCTTCTAATAATCTGTCTCCTTCTTCATTTCTTCTACCGAAACCGTGACCTCCGTGTACTTCCTCAAATCCGTCAGCCTCTATGCCTACATGTCCATTCATATCGGCGCCCACAACTAGGTGCTCCGTGTTCGGTATGTTTCTAATAAAGGTTTCCAGGTCTTCGTGGAAACTGTCCTTTTCCTCCTGTGTACATCCAGTCTGCGGGGCATATCCAGAAACCACATTGATGATCTGCCCCTGTATCACCAGTCTTAGAGCCATAAGTCTGTCACTAACTCTTGTCACATCCACCACCTTCTCCTTAAACTCAGGGTCCAATATCACTCCCACTCCATTCTGTTTGTTTCCACCTCCACTAAACAGTAGCTTGAATCCATCTCCCAGCTCTCTGGCTCCCTGTCCGGTCCATCTGACCTCCTGAACACACAAGATATTTATTGCTCTTCTCTGCATTACATCAATGATCTCTCTAGATCTACCTGTAAGGCTCCCCACATTCCATGTGGCTAGCCTAACTCTACAGTCGTCGCTTGCGGGGTACGCCCTAGCCCTAACTCTAAATTCGTCGCTTGTGGGGTACGCCCTAGCAGTCCCTTGCTGATTTCTCACACCGCCCGGGCGACGATGCGCGTCGTTTCCAGAGAACGCCCTAGCCCTATGCTCAATCGAAAGTGTATGAAGATCCATAGAAAATTTTGGAGCAAAGTTTCACAACCGGATGCCCTTCCTGACGTCAACCCCTTTCGGTTTGGAACCTAGCCTTTGGTGCAAGCACCTACCCGCAAGGCAGCGAGGGCTTCAGGCTTATTTAAAGGCGGCCTGTACTCGCCTTGTCACATGACCGTCATAGAGCATCTGCAGCTTTTATCATAGGATGCGGTGCCACCCACATCCCATACCGCGCCCTGATAGCCTTGTCGCTGTTGGTCCGCGACTGCTTATTCGACAGGGTATACCTGCTTATTTCGCAGCTAGCCTCTATATCTAGAGGTCGTTCCACTATCCGCCACCTGTGGACGCGTGTGGTAGCAGTACAGCTCTCCCCCACACTGTCTGACTGAAGTTGGCATTTAAGGCACAGGCTCTACTCAAATTATTGTACTGGTAGGTATTAAAGTTTAAATTGGGCAGAATCTCCTCCTCTTGTCTGCAGTTGAGTGACCTGACCCCTCCACCCCCCACTATGCAGACATTCTTAATTGACGACCTCCAAGTTGTTAGGTACCTGTAACTTACAAATCAACCTATGCGTGATTCCTATTGCTTAAGTTTGCTGCATGTGTTGATAGGTCGATTAAGTATGATGAAGCTTGAGTGGCAAGAGGCAGCTGGATGTTTCCACAGGTATCATCTTTCCATCAGTCATCTCAATCAAGTTTAAAGTACAAAATGTATTTCATTACTTTTAACCATGGTTTAGTTTGGAAGCAGATCCTTGCAAAATTGCAGAATTGATTGCCGTACTAGCGTGGTACTGTTTACTGCGTCACGCCACCAGGCTTTAAACTTTAGATGGTGCTGTTAAGATGTTACATTGTAGGTAACTAAACATTGTGTGATTATGTTACCAAATATTGCATTACAAATTTTGAAATCCTAAGCAGGTCATATAATGTTCACTTGAATGGAGATAGCGGAACAATCAGAAGCGGCAGTGGCTTGAATGACGAGTTTTCTCATGTAGTTATTTTTAACGTGTCTTTGAGTCTTGTTGCATAAATGATGACTGCAAATGGTCTGATACTGTGCTGATTGGCTTTAGGTTGCGAAAGGAATCAAGATGGGCTCGCTGTTACTATGCCTACCTGGCAGGATGTAAGTAAAATGCGTGAACAACCTGTATTTGACTGTGGTTACTCAGTTGTGGGCTTTTATGTTGTGTTGAAGAAAGCACTGTAAGATAAGTCAATTATTGTACTGAGCATGATGGTCAGCAGTTAATACTTATTTGTTATGTAATCAAACCATACCTTATAAATCCAAATTTTCTCTTTTTCTTGATTTACTTTTCATACTAATAATTTAATTTATTGAATTATTGGTGCTTTTCAAACTCAAACTGCAAGTACTTCTTGGTAGGCTTCAGAGCAATGCTATATAAATTCTTACATTACATAATGTTACTGTTGCAGTGCAGTTATGGATACATCATCATCGTCATCATCATCATTGGCCAAATGTTCTGCTGGTTTTGTTCTCCCTGTACCATAATATCTTGTAATTTTGTTCCGTTTCTAGAGGCTGATGTAGTTAGCGGGAATTGAAGATTAATCACTAGCCTTCCATTTAGTGTGATTCCTGGCTTGGTGTTGCTTAGGCCAAGTGTCAGTACTGCTTCTAATACTGTGTTAAACAAGTATGGCAATATGGTGATAAGAAACATACTTGTTGTAATCTATTTTCATCTGTCTGCCTTTATCATGCTTGATGGTTTGTGTTATATCTCTTGGACAAGTTTGATCGATTTCTCTGTTTTTCCTGCATTTTGCTCTCCATGTTCCATCATGTCAAATGCTGTTGAATGCCTTTTTGAAGTCTGTGAAGACGTGTCTAATACATTTTCATGTTTAACAGTGTCCTATGGTTGCCAGGGAGATATGGATAAGACTTCGGAGCTCTTTATCGATGTTCCAAAACTGGTGAAACTGAAAAACAACCAACTGGAGATGTTTGTCAACAAGAGGGTATGTGTAACAATGGATTGTTCTGGAGCAGTGTGCAATTGATGACATACATTGACACTGTTAATGCCCATTAACACATATGTCTACATACAGACATACATACATGCATATATACATGCACACATACATGTATGCATACATACATAAATACATGCACAGATACATACACACATACATGCACACATACATACATAAACACATACATACATACACATATACACACGTGTTGTGCATAAGTGCATACATACTGGTAGAGACATGCATTCACAGATACTGTTTATAGGAGGAACAGCCATAAGGGACAGTAAAGAAAATTAAGTTTACACCTAAAAAGCTGGTACTATATTGGTCCTTGGATGGGCTTTGGAGACTGAAGAGTAAGCCATAAGTGTTGTTGTTTCCTTGGAGTGTGCTGTTGTCTGATCCTGTACGTGTTGTTGTTCAGGCAACGCACTTCCTGGTAAACATTCCGACTGGAAATCAGATGTTGATCTTGACACTCGAGATGCTCTACATTTGGACAATGATTCCAAACTGCTCAAAGAAAGACCTGCAGACAATGCTTAAAGGTTGGTCTCTGATGTTCACTGCCTATGTATGAGGCAATACTATTATTATTTACCAGGATTTATGAGGCAATACTATTATTATTATTATAGGAGGGAAAGTGTGATCCAGAAATAAAACGAAGGATTGCTATAGGGAAAGCTGCAATGACCGGACTGGAAAAGATATGGAAAGACAAACATGTGAGCATAGAAACCAAAAAAAGGCTCGTGAGAGCACTAATCTTTCCTACGGTACTGTACGGTTGCGAGACGTGGACAATGACAAAGAACATGGAAAATAAGGTTAACGCTTGTGAAATGTGGATATGGAGGAAGATGCTGAGAATATCTTGGACTGAGAAAAGAACGAACGAATCAATACGAGAGGAGATTGGAGTTGAGAATGAAGAGTCGTTAAAACAAACTGCGACAAGAATGAAGCTAAGGTTCTTTGGACATGTTATGCGATCTGATGGTCTGGAGAAGGAAATGATGCTGGCGTGCGGTGAGGGGAGGAGAAGACTGGGTCGCCCAAGGAGGAGATGGATGGATGAGATACAAGATGTAACTGGCATGAATTTGGCGGAATTGAGAGACTTGTCATCGAATAGGAGACGGTGGAGTGTGTTCACCAGGACGATCGCTAGAGCTCCACGAGCTGACAGCACAAGGTGAGGTGACTATTATTATTTACCAGGGACAACATTTTTAGTAAATATGACTGGGTATGTGAATCCCTATGACTGGATATGTGAATCCACATGACTGGATATGTGAATCCACGTGACTGGTTATGTGAATCCTTATGACTGAATATGTGAGACCACACGACTGGATATGTGAATCCCTATGACTGGATATGTGAATCCCTATGACTGGATATGTGAATCCACATGACTGGGTATGTGAAACCATATAACTGGGTATGTGAATTCACATGACTGGGTACGTGAATTCATTTTGAGTGGTCGTCATCATCTTCGTCATCATCGCGCAATCATCGTCATCATTACTGTCCTTGTTTTCATCATCATTGTGTTCTTATTCTGGTGGTGATGATGATAGGATGCCTCTCCCATTCCTCTTCTGAACAATATTATTTTCTCGCCATTTTCTGTTGCTGATGTGGTTTTTTGCGTGCTTGTAGCATGCCGAGAGGAGCGCAGCGCAGCATTCCGTCCACTGTGTTGTCTGATTGAAGGGGTCATCTACAAGGAACTGAATGACTTCTATTCAGCCGAGAAGGTAAACATCTTTAACAGTAACGCTTGCTTGTCTTACACTGTTGCCTCTTTCAGGCTGCTTGAACCTAAAGTACAATAGTGCAGTCTAAATTTGCAATTGCATTTTCAAATAACTCCACGAGTGACATTTCAATCTAGCGGTTAGTGAGCTGGATTGCCAACTTAGAATTCAGGGTTTTGTTCTTCACAAGGAGAGAATCGTAGATATAGTTCTCTGGTAAACAATGGTAAGAAATGATAATATTTGATTAAACTTAGTGAGGATTTTGGGGTGACAAAGAGGACTGGCCAAAAACCCTAATGTGCAGAGGTTAAGAAACTGAAGTTCTTAACATGTCACCCTCAGATTGACTTAAGGACTGATCAGTCATTCGTCTGCTTGTTTTTACATTTTTTCCTTCATTCTCTGATTGATTGATTGATTGATTCATTCATTCATTCATTCATTCATTCATTCATTCATTCATTCATATGTTGTTATATACACAAATTCTTATATAATTCAGTCTGGACTGGGATACTAAAATTCGTTCAGTTACAAAAGATAATAACCTCATTCATTTATTCACTCAAATCCTAATCAGTTTTCAAGAACTGATATATTAAGCTGCATGTATTATCCCTGCCATAAAAGAAAATATCTTTTTTTCTCTCTTAATTCTTTTCTTATTTCTGTGTGTTAATTATTCTCCAATATCTGCAAAGTTGAACCCTTCAAAAGCAAGGCAGCCAATGCATTTAGCTTTGCAGATACTTGTGAATTGATGTTGCTTTGTGTTGACTTCTTCTGAACAGAGCCTCAAGAAAGCCATGGATCTGTACGATTACGACCGCAGCGTTGACACGCACATTGCTGCCTGTGCCTGCTTTGAACTGGGAATGCTGAAGGGCCAGATGGGCAATGTAAGGCTTACTTTGCTGCGTTTTAAGCAACAAGTAATTAGAATAATTATCAGCAGTGGCTGTTGTAAACTGGGATGCACAAAGAATTACTTCACTGTTAAAGCGAACAAGTTTAGAGGTAAGGGTTTGAAATGACAGTGCTGGTTGCTACCATGTGGGTATGTAAGAACTTTGTGGATGCACAAGGACTTTGTGGTTATGTAAAGACTTGATGTTTATGCAGTGCCAGACTTAGACTTGGTGAGGCCCTAAGCTATATAAAGCTTGGAGGCCCCTTGTTAAAAAATTACACCAGAAGGTCTTACAAAACTTGAGAACTTATATGCCTCTTAATTATTTAATAGCTAAGCATTTAGCTAAAAGTGAAAAATTCAAATTATTTTCAAATGAATACACTTACTTAGGCGAGATGGAATTTGCTACAAAGCCATTTAAAAAGTTTGCACATAATATATGTATATATATATATATATATATATATATATATATATATATATATATATATATATATATATATATATACCCAAAGGGACCTTAGTCCCTTTGGGTCTTCCTTTTGCCTTCCTAGATTCCTTACGAAATGATATATGTGTATGTGTTAAACTGTCAGGAATGCAATAAAAGACATTGAATTGAATTGAATTGAATATATATATATATATATATATATATATATATATATATATATATATATATATATATAACATATATATAGTACACATGAAAGTTAAAAAGCTTCCCCAAAGTCTGAATTTTTGGAAACCCCTGCAGATTGTGAGGTCCTAAGCTGTAGCTTCTTTAGCTTATGCCTAAATCCGGCACTGTGTTTATGTAATGTAAAGACATATGGATATGTAAGGACCTTGAGGTTATGTAAGGACATTGTGGTTGTGGAAGAACTGCATGTTTATATAAGGACTTTCTGTTTATGGACAGACCTGTTTTTGGTTACATGAAGGTGAGTTGTTTATTATATGGATCTGTGGTTATCTAAGGACATTGTGGTTATGTTAAGACCTGGTGTGTAGGGACTTTTTGTTTTCGTAAGGAATTTGTGGTGATGTTGTGTATAGTTAATGTAATGTAAGGACCTTATGGTTATGGAAGGACCTTGTGGTTATGTAAAGCGCTTGTTCTTACCTGGTGTTTGTTACTCGTGGGTAGAGTTCCGAAGATAAGGGTGGGGATAGTTTTAGGCTACACGTCGTGCATGCTTTGTTTGAAATTTGGGGTGAAGGTGTGGTACTGGGGCAGTTAGATGTTCCTGGTGATGTCATAATAGTTCTTCACTTATCACACTTGTGAAGACTTCTGGCAGCTCTCCAGGGTTTTCTAGTCAGTTGTTTAATTTCGTTTTTGCCAAAGACATAATTGTCCCTGAAAACTAAAATGAATGCTGGAGCTTTTGTGGTGTTGGTCCGTTGCAAATCAAGTATCATGGGAAAATGCTGTTGAAGGCTGTGTCATTGTGTTTGCCTGTATATACCTGGTGTGCCTCTTATTTATATAGTGCCTTTTAAGGTTCTTTCAAAAGTGCTGGAGTGTTGGAATGAAAAAGTATTGGAGAAGAAGCTAAATTTGGTGTTGAGATTGTAGAGATGCAATGACCTAACTCGAAGACAAATTAGTTTATTGAATTATTTGTTGAATTATTTTAATTCTTTAACATGTTGGTCGTTAAAGTGTTACGCGTATCTGCATGTACTGGCACTGATGACATGGTAGCCAATTGGTTGAGTCTTTCTCTCTGGTGGTAAATTCAGTCGAGTGTAGCCTCATCAATGATGCAACTCGAAACTGGTTCAGTTGAAAGTTGGTTGAATGCTCAGTTTGTTATATGCAGTATGTGTGAGTTCGAGCCTTTTGTGAGATGATTATGAGTAATTTAGTTTAATCTAATCTAGTGACTACTGTAGCATCGTTATCTTAATTAATTAATATGCAAGGCATCAACTGATGTTGACTTCAAGTGAAATTGTAGTGAAAAGCTTAATCCATTTATGAATCCTGGACAAAAGTCCCATTGGTCAGGAAAGCCAGAAATCAGGCTTTGGTAGGGTCTGTAGGAACCTTGAACAGTTCTCAATGGTCAGCACCAACGATTGTTGCTTGTAAGTAAATTAAATAAATACAAGGGAGAGTTTGATGACATTGCAATTGTTACTTGTTTATGTATGCAAAATAATAAATGAATATAATTTAAATATGCAAAATTATAGGTATATTTAATTTAAATATGCAAAATCATAGCTGTATACTTTTTATATAAAATCTGTTATTTGTTTATAGTTCCATGAGAGCAGACAATATTTCCTGCATATTAAGGTAAATGCTGAATTTTTTTTGCTTTTAATATTTCTTTCATATTAAGGCAATTGCTAAAGATTTTGTGTTGCAAATTTAAATTACCTTCATTTTAAGGTAAATGCTGAAATTTGTGTTTTTGAGTATGAATTTCCTTCATATTACTGTAAGATGAATCGAAAAGGTTTTTTGCTTTTAAAGTTAAGTTTTCATCATACACTGAAAACTCATTACAATATGCGTCGTTATAGCACAAATTCTGATAGAATGCAGTCTGTACTGGGATAACAAAATTCGTTCAGCCATAAAAGATAACCTCATTGTAACGTTATCTCATTATAGAGTGATTCTTATGGCTCAGAAACTGTGATGGCAAGTTCCTGATGAACTAAAGCAAATGCTAAAGATCTTCTTATAAATTCAAATTCAACAGAATTGTTTTAAAGTACTTCTTATAACAATGGTGTTGTGGGCAATATCGAGAACCACGTTACAATTAGTCTGCATTGTAATGTTGTCACCTCCTACAACTGAACTACATAATATTATTATTACAAACATTTTAAACATTTTTAACTATGTATGGGTCCAACTGTATTACACCCGAGGTGGTGTTACAATCAGGGGCGTCTACTCCATAGAATCCTTGGAGCAAATGCTCCATCCAAAAAATAGGTGGGGGGAAGATCTGTCAGTGTATGTGCCATCATTATTGGGGGGAAAGAAGGCGAAGAGGAGGGGAGGGAGCAGAAGTTGCTCCAATGACTTTGGGGGGGATAGATGCCCCTGGTTACAATAAAGCTTGTCACTAGGAGGTTTGGGGTAAATTTCTACTGTCGTAGTCTTTAGCATGCCTCAGTCATTAGAGCAAATGTTTTTTAGACTCATTACAAGAACTACGACTTTGATTCGCGACTCACTGTCAAGGTCAGCGCCGCTCTAAAGCGAATGGCAGAGGAAGAGGTCGAGCAGAACGGCGGCAACAGCGCCTGCACCATTCAGTGAAGTGCCGTGCACTGAAGAGAGAAAGAGAGAGAGACACCTTGTTAGGTTATTTAAGCACTTTCATAAACCCAACTGGTTGTTATAGATGCAACGAAGCACACTTAGGAATTTTTTAGTTTGATATTCTTGACCTGGTATTTAGGTTTTCAAATTACTAATAAGTTGCAATAATAGTGTGTTGGTAATGATGGGAGCCAACATAGCATTATTTGTTGTTCTTTTGAACCAGAGATTTTGTGTTGTTTCTTGCAAATAAATTTCCCAGCTTCTCAATTCTGATCTCATTTGACATACATTTGGTACTTTACTTAAACATCCAACCCGGAGCGTAATATGACATACCATTACATATACTCCGAATTTTTCTGAACAGTTTTGCCAAGTTTTTTGGTTTAAAGGTCTTTTTAACTGCTCTTGCCATGACTGAGTTCTTGCACAAATAAGTAAATTCATGTATATGTAGTTGCTTAAAAAGAAGGTTAAAGTTCGTAGCTATATTCGTCACAAAGGTCAGATGACATCATCCGTAACTGAAAATAAGTGAGATGGCTGGTATTGACACTTGATTTTTGCAAATAACGTGAACAGGTAATTTTTGGGAGTTTTATAGATGTCACTGAAATTTGAATCATGGTACACCATGCCAGCTGAGTAGATCGAGTGGGTGAAGCCAGACTGATTGCTGCCATGAGACAAACTATAAGAAGTCCCACTTTGTGGTTTCATACAGTTTTTAAATTACTGCTAGAAGTTTATTTAAGTTTGAAAAGACTGTACGATAAGTAGGCTGTGCATGTTGTGGCTGCTGGTGTTAATTACATCTATTGTTGTAAAGTTCACTAATTAAAGTTGGCAGTTATTGTGATAATTTGAGTGGGATACTTGCCCTCCGATGGTCCATAATCTCTTTGATTAGGAAATTTGTGTCCACTTACTTGTACATTGTCTGTTTTGTTGAGCTTAGGCTATGCCTTCATCAGAGATTTTCTTCTGATAACCCAACCAGCATTTGCATTGATGACCATTTTGTTGTCTTTATTGGAGAATTTAATAATGCAACAAATTGAGACTTGATTCTCTGCTATCCTAATTACTCGTTTAAAAATTCACATGATCAACTAAGATTTTTACAGCCTTTGTTTTCTTTTTTGTTTCAAGCAGGAAGACAATTAAAATTCTGGATTATCTGTTACTGAATCTGTGTAATTAACGTGAGCTTTGTTACACTCTTTAACAGATGAAAGCACAAGGTCAGCATCTGATCAGTGATGCTGAATGATAAAACTATTTGCATATGTTAACTGTACCAAAGAATTGCTTTCAATAATTATGTTGTCATGCTAGCTTAGGCCACACCATAAATATGCATAGACAGTAGTGCGCTATGCATATTCATAAGCAGAACATCATTCCATGCAGTGACATTGCATTAGTGTTTCTTAAATTTAGCACCGGATAGACATAGTTTGTTGTGTTTTGTGCAGAACGTTGAGAAAGCGTACTCGCTGCAAGGTGTGTATACTCGAAACCAAATGTCACATATCATGTTTTGTTGGTGTTATGGAACCACTGTGGCTGTCGCTTGCTGTACAAATGCACAAACAATGAGTGCAAAATACAGATTTAAGTGGGATTTTGTAAAGGATAAAGAGGCCATGCGGTTTAGTCTGTGGCACAAATTTATTTTGTTCTTCTGATGTAGTTGTAGTTAATTTTACGTGCCCAGGCTACTGAAAGTTTTGCAAGTTTTTTATGTAGAAAAAAGCACGACTTGTATAGTGGCTCGTCACGACACCAACGCAAATTTATGCAGAGTAGTTGTTGTATTTTGTGATGATAAATATTATGTATCAATATTTAACTGTCTATTTATATAGCACCTTTTAAGAACCACAATAAGACATCAGTTGGGCGACCATTGTGAGCACTGCTCAAACGAGATGTGCATTATTCTCAAACGCTGATGCCACATAATGCATAGCGTGAGGAGCACCAAAAATGCATTATGGATACATTTATGTACTCATTTTGACATGGTACGGACTGATAATTAGTGTGAAGTGGGGAATTTGTAGCGATGACCAGTGGTTTTCAAACTTTATTTTTATTGTACCACCAGGAAAAAATTCGAATATTGGTGTACCACAAGCAAAGGTCAGATCAAAAACAAGAGGCAAGCGTAAAGTCCCCTTGCAATTAACGTAGGACCGTAGGTAGACAAATTTAAAAATTAATATATAATTTAAGAATGTAATCTTTTGGAATTTTCGCGTACCACTTAGCAACACCTGGCATACCACTAGTGGTACACGTACCACCGTTTGAAAACCGCTGGCATAGGCTCATTGCAATGCAGTGTATATGCTTCTATACGGCCTTGGCATTACTCTTTGCAGCATATTAGTTAATATAGTTGCAACTGCTCAGGGATTCTGGTAATATTACTTTACTGTTACAGAAATACAGGTGTTTGTAACAGGATTGCATTTAAGATGGACTTTGTGTTGCTGGAGTTGCTGACGAATGGCATCAATATTGCAGGATGACTGTAAGTGGATAGAGTGGATTGTTGAAGATGTGATGCTATGGCTTGATTGATGCTAGACTGTCCTTGTTTCCCATAATTGTTTTGTATAAATAAGAAATACTGTTAATTAGAAACCTGTATAGTTGTTACTACTGGTGACTTGAACGCATTTAAATTTTGATTGATTTTTATGGTTATTTTTACTAGATATTATTACTATTTAATGTGTATTAATTTAAAGAGATTTGTGTAAAAGATTATGTTGAGGGTTGAGTACCATGTTATACTGTTTTTGTTATTGAGACGATGGAAAATTTGTGAGATCATTGTGATATGGTTTGAGTGAAGCAGTTATGAAATTACTTTTTGTGTTTAATATGTGTTCAAACACCTTTTATTTCAGATAAATGTAAAATGCATTTTAGAGAATTTTCTTAAGACACTGATGACTTGTAAGAATGGCTCTGGTGGAACAGTGAAGTGCATATGAAAAGGCTTTTCTATAACTGTATGCTTTTAAATAAACACTTGGGGGTTGGTTGGTAAAGAACAGTATGAAGATTACATCAGAGACTTATTATAGCCAGCTTCATTAAAACACGTACTCTTATGTATTGTCATTGGGGACATGGATCAAAAGTTTAATTATAGAAAATGAACTCGTTATAATCGAAGAACTAGTCTAGATTGTAATGACATGACCGTGTTATAAGGCAGCTCTTGATGTGGCTCATGACAACAGCTTTATAATAAATTTCTGGTGTATTAAGAATATGTGGATGTTATAATGCTTTTAAGCTGGGTGTGCTGAACGCCGCTTCAATAAATAATGCTTTATGGTTTGACTTGGTTGTCTAGTAAAGTGCATGGGTATTTTTATCGTTGTCACGCATCACTTGTAGATTGTTACGAATTGTGTCCATTTTCTATGTTCATCTATGATCGCAGACTGGTTTCTTCATTGAAGCAATGCCTTATCTATTATAAAAGTGATGCTATACAAGTTTCAGATGAGATTGGTTTCCCTAGCCATGACCTTTGGTTTCAGATACATGATTTCGAAACAAGATTTCGTTACAAAGGCAGCAACTGGTTGATAACAATTCCAATGTCTAATCTGAAACCACTGGAAATAATTTGCCAGTTGTTTGAGCAAAGAGATGCTTCTGTAGAGTGGAGCTACGTAAATGTCTGTCTAAGATTTCATTACAAAAGGAGTACCGTATGTATCGTATCATATCTGGATATTTAATAGCACCTTTTAAAGGCCATGCTGTGTGAATCTTGTGCTGCATTCTGTGTTGACATTTATGTTGACTGATTGAAAGCAGTCATTACATCCAATTCAGTTAAATTGAATGAGTTTAGTTGGAAATTTTGCTCGTCCGTAGCTCAGCTGTAAATTCCCACATGGCTGTTGCATTGACAAAAGACCTCTACATAATGAAGGGTTCATAACATGTTTTGTAGCTTGGCCTTAAAAGAACTGCTAAGGCCAAATTGTCTTTGCATTAACGAGACGATCACCAATATTTTCTTTTTCAGCCTTTTGACGTAGCTCTACTCTGTCCAGTCTTGCGGGAATACTGTATAGTAAAACATTTATGTAGTGCCTTTGAGGGCCCCTCAGAAACATTGAAGGGCTTTGGAATTGTGTCTTCTGTCTGGGTAGCTTACAGGTAAAATTACCTGTACAAAAGTATGTGTGTGCATGCATGCATACATGGAAATATATATTTTTTACTGCAAGTGCATATATGTATATATATATACATGTTTATGTCATTTCAAGCATGCACATTGATATAATATAAATGCATATATTCACACTAGTGTATGCAGTATGCTGGTTTATGCAGGTACACATACTGGTATGTACTGTATATGTGTATAACACTGTTTATATGTTTGTTTGTCAGAATAAATTAAATTGCACCAGCCGTTAAGGCACGTGCTTTGTGGCTGTGTGGTAAGTTGTAATTGATGTGATACTGTAAAGTTTTTCTATCGATTTCAGTTAATTAACTTATTGCCGTGTGCTTTGGTTAATGTGGGTGTTTTGCTCTTTGTTTAAGGCTTTTCAGGATCTTAAAAGCATCGGAACAGCATCAAGGATCTTGATGCGCGTAATGGCTTTTAGACTGGGCTGTTAATCTTCATTTGCAGTTGTAAGGACACTGCAAATGTTGACTGTAATTATCGAGTGATGGCATGTAAGCTAATTGGTGATTATTGTCACAGGGAAGGATTTGAACGGTGAACTGTATTTCGGTGAACTGGTCCAGTTCATGATCGCTTGAAACTGGTTCAGTACAAATTGCTACTGTTGAGTTGAATGACCGAGTAATAGCGAGTAAGATGTTACTGGTATGTTGTGCGAGTAATGTTGTCGTTAAATGTGGCTTTATTGTTCCCAGGATGTAATTTTTGGGAAGAAGGGAACCTCTGTATCCCTCACTGGGATACATTTCCCCAATCGTTTGGGGTGCTCTTTGCCCTCCATTGCTTCCATCCACATTTCGCTCCCTGAGCATGGTATTCACCCATAGAGCTTGATCTTGATAATTTGTGCTTTATCTTAGTTTGATATATTATTACTTTGTTATTCTGCATTGTGGAAAAACATCTGTACAGATTTACTTTAACAAAGTACTGGAACTTGCTTCCTGATACTGCATACAGTATGCATATGTGTTTGGATGCAAATCCCTGTGCATTGTCTTAGTTTTTATGAGCAATATGAGTCGGATGCTTTCACTGGGCCTGCATGAGCCACTGTCGTTAACAAGTGGTCATCTGTGGTCCCAATGTTGGCCCAACGACAATGGCTGGGATAAAAGCCAGTAGTGATTGTTCTCGCATTTTGTAAATGTTAACGTGTATTTTGATTGTCTGGTAGATCCTTCGTGCCAGGGTCATGATGCATTTGAGGTTGATTAAGGAATGGGTGTATGTTAAATATGTTAAGATATGTGCTCTGCTTATATTTCATGCTGTACTTTACATTAAGAGTACCCTGAGCCATGGGCGTCCACAGGAATTTTTCTAGGGGGCCAAAACTTTTCTAGGGGGGCAAAATGACGTTTTTGCATAGAATAGCTATTCGTGAACATAGAAAACGAGACAATATTCAAAATCCAGGGGGCAAATGCCCCTCTTGCCCTCCCCTCTGGATGCCCATGCCCTGAGCTTATTCTGTTTCTGTGGAACAATTTCCCACCTAATTTTCGCAGCCAGGTTGTCACAGAAAAGGGAATATTGCAGCTGTCCTAAGAATTGCGTAGTTGCTGTGGATTTCAATAAGAGAGGAACGTTGGAGTAGTATGCAGTCTGATGGTCGATGAAGGTCATGGAACATTCTCAGCTTATCTGAAGACTAGGCTTATTTAGATCTGTTAGACTGTTACATAGGTCCAGGGTCTTTGAGAGGCATTTATAAGGTTCTACAGATACATGTATCGGTATGCATACATGCATATGTACCTGATACATACAAATTTGCATACATGCTTACATATATTCATAGATACTTCGATACCTAGTACACATACATGATTGCAATGTCATACATACACCCACACATTCACATACATACATGCACATATGCATACATGTGTTATTAATGCAATACCATGCAGTATTAGTACCACATGCACGGTTGTTTCATAGTATAAAGGCAGAGCACAATGGTAGAGCACATTCGAGCCTTACTGTACTCGTTGTTAATGTTTGCAACCTTTAATGTTTGCCTGAGCTGAATAGAATTGTGTGCAGCCACCTGGTGGAGGGAAGTTGAACCATACTGTCAAGTTGTCTGAACATTGTGAAAAACTGCACTTCGTCTTATATTAATACACCGATGGCTTAGGTTTTCTGAATTTTTGTACGGTAATGCGTTTCTTTTCTAATTTTGATAACACCATCCTAGCAGTTTTTCCATTTTATAGGGTTAGTGATTTGTCAAGTCAAATTGGACTGTGCAATAAAATGCTAATTCACAATACTGTGTTCTTATACATGCATGTACTTATCAACACATTTATATAGCACCTTTTATGCTTCTTGGAAAACTGAACATACAATAGAGATCCGTCTTTATTTTGTATGTATAGTTATGCATGAATAATAATAAGAGACAAGTGCAAAACTGACTTGAAGAAGAACAGTCCCTTAAGCTACTAGCCTCAAAAGACAGCTATGGACATGAATTGTTAACAACTACATTAATTTTTTTCTTAGTCTCGGTAAGTGTAGATGGCCAGTCCTCTACCTCGCCGTCTGATGTTCCAACTGGCAGTGTGCTCGTTGTAGTTGAGTCGGCTAGGAGCAAGGGTGGAGCCGAAAACTCGAAACAAATTCTGCCGTGATGGGGATTAGAGAGTGACATGGGGACAGAATTTCTCTCCATCCTCACCCCATTCCCGTGGTTCTGTCCCCATCCCCATCAGGTCTGTCCCCATCCCCATCCGGTCTGTCCCCATCTCCATCCCCATCCGGTCTGTCCCCATCCCCACCCCATCCCCATCTGGTCTGTCCCCATTTGAAAACAGATAATGCTCACAACTGAAACAGTAACAGCTTTTAAAACAGCATACTTCAAATTCAAATTATGATACACATGCTCACTCTTAAACAGTCAAGACGGCCTGGAAGGTGGAAAGAAATCGAATATTCAGTGATATAGAGCAATGCAAGACATTGAAAAAGTGGACCCGTTTAGAGTAAATACTAATTATTTCATGCAGTGGACAATGTTAAAACCGTTACTGCGGTAATTACCGTGATATTATTTCCATCCACACGGTATTACCCGCCGGTTCTGACATGATCAACCGCGGTAACCACGGTAATACCGCTTTCCCCATTACCGTGTCACTCTCTAATGGGGATTTGAAACCTTGACCTCTCAGTTGATAGTCCTTTATGCTGACCACTAAACCATCACACACTCTGTTGACATGAATCAGAGACAAATGCAGGGCTGTAGTGGTAAAATTAGAGGTGAGTACATGCTGCTGGTTAGTTTTCCAAAACATATTATAGGTGAGTACAAATATTTTGTGAGGTGATTATACGGTCTCTAGAGGTGAGTATACGCTGTATACCTGCGTATACCCTTGACTACAGCCCTGGACAAATGAATGTATGTATGTGGGTGTGTGTCATTATGTATTTGCATGTGTGTATGTCTTGGGCTTTGGCATAATGAGGAGACAAAGTCTTTTGGTGACTTAACACTTTAACGACAACTTGCATTGGTTTCCCAGTCACTTTTAGTACACTGTTGTCATTCAAGTGTTAAGAATCTGAACTTTTCCTCAAGACTGAAGTTGATTAGTCTTAACCTATGGGTTAGTCTTTTCCCAGCTATGCCTATGATAACAAGACCCCTGCATAGTTTTTCTTATTTCTCAATTGACATTGTTTTGGGATTCAATAAACTAATAATAATAATAATTTTTATTATCTTTTTGTTAATTGTAATTGTTTTTACTCAATTTTTTTTAACATATATGTATTAATGAAGATAAATTAACAAAATACTATGAAATAGTTGCGACATAACTGCATATCCCCAGCCTGAACACTTTATCTTGGGTCTTTGTGAGTATATGATTGTATGTATCTGTTCATTTATACAGCATCATTTTTAAATGTCTTATTGACATCTTTGTAAAACTCTGGTTTAACACTAATGATGAGCTGCATTGGTTTCCCAGTCACTTTTAGTACATGCTCGTCGTTAGAGTGTTAAGTGTGACTTTCAACCAGATGTTGAGCCTAGGTGGATAAAATTTACAATGAATATCTTTCACCTCTGATCTGTATTTATTATAATTGTTAGTATTATTAATATTCTTCATTGAAAAACCAAGAGCGAACCTCACTTTTGTGAACAAGTTGAAAGATAATATAAAACATAGAAGTAATAAGAAGGCAATAAAATTCGGAAAAAAGAGTAAAAATGTTATGAGTCGAAAAATAATACTAATTATACTACATCAAAAGCATCATAGTAAGAACAATACTAATTATACTACATCAAAGGCTAATACTGAGGAGATATTAAAAGAGAAGGTAAATGGCAGCTCAGGGTAACAAAAGGAAATCTGTCCTATTTGTTAAAGGCAAACAGATTGAGATAGAGATTTGAAGAGAAATTGAAAAGTTTTATTAATTAAACATCAAAAAGCATCCTGATAATAAAGGTTTTTCTAACCATCTGCATCTGTGAACTTAAAACTGTATAAAATCTTTGGATATTTCCGATCTTGAACCCTCTTTCCTCGAATTCTAAGTTCTGCTTTGTTTTAACAGGTTTATCACTTTGTCAAAGTCAGATTAGAATTTGTGTGCTTTCACCTCAGACCTTTATTAATGGTTTCTGTTTTTAAGCAATGAATAATGGTAATTGTATCAGCTAAGGAGCTGATGACTTAAAAAGAAGTGTCTATGGATATACACGTAAACTCTTGCGTTCATTCCTGCATGTGTTTATGCTTACATACTAACAGACATACCTACATACATACTTATATTACATACATACATACATTAGATACATACATACATACATGCATACATGCTTACTTAAAGACATACATGCATACATTACATACATTACATACATATATTACATACATGTATACGTACATACATACATAAATGCATATATACATACATACTTTACATATGCACTTATATATATATGTACACTTGTATTACAGACATACGTACCTGCACACATACTGTCCATACATATACATACATATGGTACACATGTATAAACATACGTATAGACATATGTACAAGACAGCAGTGCTATAAGTCTTGCACAGGGAATTACATATATATATATATATGTAGGTGGCCACATGGGTTTGTTGATACTTTACTGCCAGGTGCAGTGAAGTGTGCCATTGACCTCTGTTAGTTTATGGATGAGTGACCAGCTGTGGAATACACACATAAATACATTCCTACACTACATTCTGGTGCCAGCTCAGTCAACCATCCCTTTGGGCTTTGTTAATGAGTACCAATGTTAGCTGGGAGATTGAAAAGGCGTCTTGTTGTTGGACTGCTGTGTTGGTGTTTGTACCTCAGTCAAAAGACACATCAGACTTGAGAGTATGCTTCATTTATGTTATTTATGTTATGTTTTGTTATTTATTTTATGTATGTTGTTATTTGTTATGTTATGTTATGTATGTTATGTATGTCATGCATGTCATGGTATGTATGTTATGTAATGTAATGTTATGTATGTTATGTTATGCTTTGAATGAGTTTCTATTGAGGTGAGTAAGCAAATGTGTAACCTTAACTGTTTACATATGTATGTATGTATGTATGTATGTATGTATGTATGTATGTATGTATGTATGTATGTATGTATGTATGTATGTATGTATGTATGTATGTATGTATGTATATATGTAACTATGTATGTATGTATGTATGTATGTATGTATGTATGTATGTATGTATGTATGTATGTATGTATGTATGTATGTATGTATTTACATTCATGCTTGCATATATACATACAGGTGTAACACAGCTTTTAATAGTTCATAATTATACAAAACAATGCTGGTATGCCTGCATGCATCCATATACATGTATTCCCATATTCAAACATGCATGTGTTGATACGTTGCATATTGGTGTCAGCAGACATGTTTTCAGTGTCGGCCGGTGGATATTTCGGACCCTGTGCAGAGGCCCTGTGTGGGCCCCCATGACACAAGTCAAATTGTTTTTCATTGCTAATCATTTTATATTAGTAGATTGTTAACAAGTACAACAAGTAAAATTTAACTATACAACTACACCTGTAACAGAATAATATGTTAATGCTACTTCTTCACAACAAGGGAACTTTCCTTGTTTTCTGTACTGCAAATTCTTTTATTAATTCACTGACAAAAGATTTTCGGGCCCCATTAAGTTGCAGGCCCTGTGTGACCCCATGGTTCGCGCACTCCTAAGGCCTGCAGGCCTACTGACTTTTTTATATGCTATTGCGTCTGATATTATGCAGTTATGCCAGTTGTACCATTTTGTCATGAAGCAGCTTACTTATGAGGTGTTTATAGACTTATCGTCAGTGTTGTATCAATTACATTGCAAATGTAATTCAATTATAATTGCAATTACATGATTGTAAATGTAATTGAATTACAATTACAATTACTTGATTGTAGAAGTAATTGAATTACAATTACAATTTGATTGTAATTCAATTACCAATTACTTTTCAATTATTCCTTTAAATATTGCAAATGATTTAGAAAATTTTTTCGATAATTTTTAATATACTCTATTTTTAAACTAAAACATCCAGTAGCAATATTATTACAATACAATACGTGACGTAGACACACCAATCATAATTTCTTTCCTAAAATGAGATGAATATCATGACTTTAATTATTACTATCAACTTATACAAATGACATGTGAATCGACCAATTAAATTCTATGACATAAATTACTCTAATCAGAGGCATGTCTGCACATACCCTTCTTGAAAAAAAAAATGAAAATGCTTAACTGCAGCTTAAGTTTAACTGTTTTGAAGTTTTAATAATTTATTTTGTAATACTCTGATCAAACTCTTCTTAATAATAAAAATAATAGCTTATTCTGTTGAAAGTGGCTGCAGCGTGGCATACTGCAAGATAATGGTAATGATAGTCATATACCCTTAGTGGGTCCAGGGCGTCTATCCCCCCTAGTCATTGGAGCAACGTCCCTTTCCCCCTCTTCTTCCCCCTTCCCGTTTCTCCCCCCTAAAGTGGTGGCACACACACTGACAGATCTGCCTCCCTATTTCTTGGATGGAGCATTTGCTCCAAGGTTTCTATGGTGTAGACGCCCCTGAGTGGGTCGACAGTGACTTATCAATGTGAGATGCTACACCGATGCTGAGGTAAGCAGCCGGCCGGCGTGTCGCAAGCTATTAGGTTATTAAGCAAAAGCTTGGAGGCGGTCAAGCGGACCACATGCCAGGAGCAAATCAGTAACATGCAGCAGGGGCATCTTCTTCCAGCCAGTGCCATGCTCTGTTATCAGAAGGCAGTACCGGTAGCTAATAATGAGTGTGCAACTGTGCACTGACAACATGGATAGTCTGATCGCCCTAGCCCCTAGGGTCTATCAAAGTGTGTTGTAAAAGGGGTGTAAGGATGGAATACTGTTGAAAATGATGCCATGCAGTCATGATGCAGAGCAGATTATTCAATTAAAGGGGTGGGCGACAGGCTGGAATCTTGGCCGACTTTATCAAAGTAATTCGTAATTAGCACTTGATTCAATTACAAATTACATCCAATATTGTAATTGAAATACAATTACAATTACTGGACTTAAAATGTAATTCAATTAGAATTACAATTACAGAACTTGTAATTCAATTACGTAATTCAATTACATGTATTTCAATTACTGAACAACACTGCTTATCGTTATGATCTTGGTTGATGTAGGCCTATAGCCGTGTCAATGTCCTTACATTCATGACCCATTAATCCATGACTGTAACGCCGTAGCGGTAGTTCGTGACTCTAAAGGACCACAAGAAAACCAGAACCTGCATCAATAAGTATGATTATGAGCAAACTGGTTCAGTATCGAGGCTTAAGTTTCTCTTTAACTGTGTAGTGTGCACTAGGCTATCAGACTTTGTATGGCCAATATACAGCCGACCAAGATTATAACTAACTTCCCCCTTCACTGATTAACATTATCCACTGTAGAAACGGATTTCTCCATTCATTTTGCTCCCGTCCATGTAGGTCTCCGTTGGTTCGAACTCACTCTGTTCTCATCTAGCATACGCTTGTGGTAGTAAATAAGCCTATATACTTCAGACACTCGAGCACTTGTACATATTCACTCAGACACATGGTGGCACTTGTAGTAGCCGGGATCACTTATCTCGTCTAGTGTAGCGTCTACAATTGAATATTTAGTCTGTGATTCTGAAAAGACGCTTGAATTTCATCAAACATGGACGCAATTTCGTATAAATAAGTCGATTAAGTTGAGCTCAGTTAAACAATTCATCTGGCAGTTTTGGGATGTTTGCGCAAATTAGGCCCGATATTGTTCGAGATAGATTCTGCGGGAATGATGTTTATGGGGTGACGCGTGTTGAGATCCTTGTCATGCTGAGCGAAATTAAAGGCCATACCCTTCATAAATTTATTTTTGGATGACTAGTGAATTTAATTGGGGGCTGGTAGAATGGAAGACTGAGTCCGAAAATGTGGTCCCAGTTGCGCAGCAAAGATTCCCACACAATTTGTCATTTTCACGATTTGACCTTTTGGTTGATGAATTTTAGCGCTACTGCTATGAACCGCAGAAGCTTTAACCAAACCGTGAAGCCCCAATTTGCCAAGCACTACACTATTTTCTAATCCGCCAGTCAGGCTAACAATAACTGTCGGGCCTTGTGAAAGCCACAGGTGGGCTTCGTCGTGTTCCAAGGAACCGTTTAGGCAAATCGTTGCTAATTGTAGCCCGCGTATAGACCTGTACTATGTCATGGCACCGCTCTTCAGACGATGATGAGCTGCGGCGAAGCATGTGAACAAACTTACACAGCCGAGTGGGAACTCTATTTACCTTTGTATCCTCTTTCATGGCATACTGAAAGAATTAGATGCCCCTTGAGAGTAGTCTGTAGGTTCTTGTACCATTATTCAGTGCAAAACCCACTAATAAACTGAATTCCTTCGCAGCCAGGCGCCCGCTGGATGGCCTGAATAGGCTTAATAGGTGTCAGAACCTATCCTTGGGTTAGCTAATCCATTCAAACACAGCTGTCAAGATCATAAAGGACTATTGAATGGGTACTTGTGGCTGAAACACTATCTGATGTGTTGAGCAATGTTTGTGTTGACCTGAAAAATGAGGATTTATGTACCAAAGAATAGGCCTGAGTGAGAGGAGGTTTCCTCTGAACTGCGCCTTTGTGTTCAGCAGCTTTTTAATTTCTAAAGTGCTTTGTTGGGCAAACTCTCTTGCCACAAGTGACTGATAATTTCTTATTATGACCGGCAGGTTGCTGAATTTCACTACCAGCTATTCTGTATTGTGTTATTTTTAATATGTGCCAGTTTTACACTGAAATGTGTCAAGATTGGCTGGCTTATAGAGAGATTGGCTGGCTTATAGAGAGATTGGCTGCCTTATAGAGAGCTCCCTCTTATTATTTTGCTTATTGTTGTCTATCCCACAGGTTTTGAAAACTGTGGTGATCAAGGACTAGGTCGATTTTTATGCTTGTACTTCTTTGTAAGACTGTTTTTATCATTGCTTTTAAGTTCCTGCTTTCCTTAAATTGATTCTGTTGTGTGCAGCTGGTTTTGCTGAGTGCTGCTTTTGTGCTGATTTTACTTCAGCTGTTGTCTGTGCTGCTTTTACTTTGAACAGCTGTTGTCTGCTATGGGTTTTGGATTTGCAGCTGTAGCCATTGCCTCAGCTTTTTGGCAGTAGCCTGTGAGGTCTTTATATGTGTAGATGTCATTCACCAGTGTTGGCAGTTTTTGGCCAGTGGTTCAATAACTGGGATAGAAATCAAGGGTATCTGGAACAACAAACACCAAGACCCCAAATCCCATTTTGACTGAGGAGCCTGAGGAAACATCATAAGCCATCAAATTTTGAAGCATTTGGTATGAAATTGAGCACAGTTTTTGTGCTTCTTGTTTGTGCTGCTTTTTCATGACGTATGATGTTAACTTTTAACTACTGACAGTGCAAAGTCAAGAGTCACCAACTGGGGCCATGTGAAAGATCCCATTGGAACTACACCTAATGCACTTTCAGTGTGAAGATCAGGCTGTGACAAAGAGGGCTGGTCACCTGCTCTCATTTGCTAGAGCTAAGAGAGGTGGAGTCACTAACACACCATACCAATGACTATCTCTCAAGGATAGCTTAAGGTGCTGCTTTCTGCTCTTTAACCAAAACTTCACGGACTTGGAATAGCTCCAGTGAGATATCTGTCCTTTGAAATTGTCTGCATGTTGACATTTTGTTTGGCTTCAGTATTTTCCTTTTGAAGTTTGCCTTCCTCCTTTGCGTGTGGCTCTATCCTTAGACTACAGGTGAGTCACTGCTTGTTCTGCTGACTAACCCATGATGCGCTGCTTGTAATTTGCTAATCTAATTAGCACTCAGCCCGTGTTCTTTGTATTGAATCCTGACAGTTGCCATGCTATTTGTAATTGCTAGCGGAACAATAAAAGGAAAATATAGGCAATAAATTGCGTACTGTCCTTTTACGACACAGATATTGCAGCGCTGTATGTAGACCTGCGTCTCCTAAACGTTCTTCTTCTCAAGATCTTTATTGCATGCAAGTCGAGATTGTAGAAGGGCCTTTGACTGTAAAACCCAAAAACGTTTCTGTCCAAAGCAGATGCTGGATTAAATTGAGGTACTTCTTTCTTGTCAGATTTCTGGGCCTTTGGTGACCGAATGACGTGTATGCAATTGAGATGCAGGATTTATACAGCCTGATGTCCCAGTAGAACTTATATATCGAAGAGAAGATGAGCAGTTGTGCTCTGTGATTTATAAAAAGTAAACTGTCTTGTTTTCAGTTTACTTAGAGTGAAACTGCCCAGCACAGAAGCTGTGTGCAATGTAAGTGCTTTGACCAGATATCCAACACTTCAGAGGGGTTGTTCAGAGGGGCTATATAAATATTCGGCTACACGCATCCTGACATGTGTACTGCATCACTCACTGGTTCTCGGATTGGAACAATTGTGCACTTTGGGTCTGTAGACTGATTGTATGTCTCGATTATGTTATCTGTTGCGTGGGTGACAAGTGCTTGAGGTCTGCTAGGCATCCTGCGGGTGCAGTTCAGCAGCGTTGGATGAAACATGCTCTCCAAAGGGACGTTTATGTCCCTGTATAAGGCTGATCTATGCTTATACGGCCTGTATTGTGTTTCAGATGGCCATACTGTATGACAAGTGTCTTGGTAAAAGCTGGCGCAGATCTGACGTCAGGACAAGTTCTGTAGTCACGTGGATAAGTTTATCCTTACAGTACTGGCTTTTCCTCCTCGGTCTCACTTGTTGTTGCTCATCGGTCTCGAGTTCCCTAAAGGCATTTCTGATTCCCGGGGCTTCTGTGCTGAGAGAGCCTCTGAATAGTTATTGTGCGAGAGGTGCTTTATAAATTTCTAGATACAATACAATACAGTACAATACAACTTAAATTTAATAATAATGCTTTGCAGTAGTACTGAGATGCACTTTAAAGCCCATCAACAGGAAATATTTTGACACATATTAAGTGGAAGATTTAGCTTCAGTTTTCAGTTTAGAGCAGAACTTCGGTGAAGGTAAGAAAGTAAGAGATTCCAGATGGTTGTCCATCTACTGTGCTGCACTGAACGAGATTTGACCATATGCATAACATGAATGACTAACAGCGTAGTTTCCTGAAGATTCTGACTGAAGGATGGATCTTATGTGTAACTGAGCTACAGGAGCTCTAGAAGATGGTAGGTTGGCATGTGTATTGCCTGCTGGAAACTATACACTGCAAGACTTGTAAGTTAAACAATTAAAATATCAGGTTGTAATTAACTGTAATGAATTAGTTTTGTGGTTTTCAACAGTGCTTCTGAGTTAGATTTTCAAAAAGTGTGTTTTATTTTAACTTTCTGAATGAATGAATGATTTGGTGTGTGTTGTTTATAGTGAACGAATTTGAATGGATAAGTTTTGTTTGTGGAAGTGTTTCTAATCAGAGACATAAGAAATGTGCTGTGTTATATCACTGAGTCATGGTGTGCAATTTTAACAGTGCAAGAATCTGAACCTTGGATGGGTTTTGAATCGTGGTGACATTTAGCAGCCAAATGCCTTACTATGCTGCATGGTACTTGGAACGCTTCAGTCCAATAGGGCATTACTTGTGTTGTTTTCTTTTGTTTAGACCTGTATGTTTTAAAATCTTTGGCTGGTGTTGTTGATGTTAAACTGCCACTGTGTGCTTTCGGATTAAATAGCTTCTACTGAGAAAATAGCATTTGATGTTCTGGTTCATGCTGAAATTGTCTGTTCTTACATTTACTAGCAGTGGGTACTGAAGTTGGTTTTGTATTTTGTCCTAGATCGTAAATGATTAGATATGCCGTCATATACTTAAGGTTGGCTAGTGTATCTAAGTGAATATTCTAACACTCACGTAAAAATGGTATATTATATAACTTGTTAAATCCTTTCAGAGCAGAGAATAATGGATAGCCATTATTCTCCGCTCAGAAAGGATTTAACAAGTTATGTTGGTTGGGAAGTTTTTCAAAAACTGTTAGGCGGCAGATTTGTGTCTGAGAATGGAAGTTGTGTTATTAGGTGAAGCTGGCGTTATTCTAACTGTGCCGCAGTGTCCCGCGGTGTGGACCGAATTTACATGTTTCCTTAGTGTTGTTTTCTCTGGCTCGAATTGCTTGTTCTGGTTTCTCCGGTATCATCATTCTCTCATCGCTTGTCAGGTGTTTTATGGAATTATTTATTGTTTTTCTAAAGATTTCCTTTCCCTTTGCAGTCTGCCTGTTCACCAATTAGAAACTGGGGCTGTGTAAGTTTAGACATACAATACTCATATCTTGTTAACCGCTGATTGGAAAGGGATGCCTAGGAAGTCAGGTGACCCATTGACGGATTGAATAGCTGTGCTGACTGATGAGATTTGAGCAACTGCAAGCCATCTGAGGACTGATAGATTTATGGACTGATTTAAATTTCCAGTATTAGGCAGATTGTGCTGAGCATTAAACCTTGTGAAAGATTCCAGTTGCTATAGGTTTTTCAGTCCTTGTTTGCTGATTTACGTAATTATCTCATCAGGGTCGTGTAGATCTCATTTTGTGTGGTAAAAAGTGAAGGACGTTGAGGAATGATTCATGAACCCAAGGACCAGCTATTATCTTGTTGAGTGCTGTAAACTGTCTGTTCTACCGGGACCTGAGTGGAGGAAATACTTCCTTATGTGCTCTGTAGTTGGGAGATTTAGATTTCAAATGATGATAACGTGGTGGTGCAGTAACCTTACTGCTATTGCTCCATTTTATAGTCTGAAGAGAGCTTGGTAGCAGTTGCATATTATAATCTAATCTCATAAAATCTGTAAACAGCTGGGTAGCTATCTATAAACAGATATATGTAATGCTAGAGTTAGTAGTTAGTTTCAAAATGACTTTTGATTTAACAAAGGTTTGATGTGTACAGTGGCCAATCATGTTAATGAGAAACTACCTGATAGGTTTACTGAATGCTGGTTGTTTTTAAAAAGTGAACTGTGGGTAAATTTGGTAACCCTCTCTCCTTGTCAGTCATTTTATTCTGTTTCTCAGGTTTATTTGCAATTTTCTTTCTGCCCTAACTGAAGAAGTTGTTTTGGGAATGCTTATCTGTTTTCTTCCTTCTCTTAGACCTTGCTTAATTAACATAAAAGACCTTGCTTGTCTCTGTTATTGTTCACCGTAGAGAATGGAGACCATGTTTCTAGACCCTAATTTCAGCTGACTTAATTATGTTCACACTGGACTAATTAACTTAACAAGAACGTTAACTCTAAGCCAAAAATTCAATGTGCTGGTTTCTGAGCTTGCTGCATTGAAAGACCTTGGATGACTTCATATTGTTTGACCAGTTTTGTTGTATGCAGATACACATACACAAAGTTGCTGTGTTGACATGCAGCTTAAAGATAACAGTGCTTCATAGGCGTAATGATAACCTTGAGTTCTTCTACATAGACAGATAAGATATGGAACTAGTTACTCACTGCCGCTCAATCATAGCAAAATTAGGGTCAGGTTTGGTTCAAGGTCAAGATCCAATGGTCAGGCAGGTACTAAGGCAGACAACTACTGTGGATGGTGCTTAGATTTGAAGTGATGAGAGCGGTAAGAGAAAGAATCAGGATAATGACTGAATTTGAAATAACTTTAATTTTCAGTGAGCTTGCATCACCAAGCCAAGAGCCCCAAGTTTTCTTGAGATATCATTATTCATCTTAAACAGGCATAGATCTGTTTGCCTTTCAGTACATTAATATGCATTTTACGAATGCATGTACTATAGTATGATTGTGTTTTTTACAGGATATCCTAGTGAGGTAAATCATGTCATTCTAGGCATTTATTCTCGTGCATTTTTACCAGCACTTGTTTCTAAATGCACTTCCGACCTCCGAGTGCAGTCCGGTGACAGATTTGACGTATGGTGCCACTTGGAATTGGCACTGCTATCCAGTGAGTGAGGTCGTGACTATGCTGCAGAGCTGTTGCCATTATGGACGCTTTTTAGCGACGATCCGGCGTGCAGGGCCTGCGGTGGTCATGTTCAGGCATCTTTCTGCGCTTGTATTGGCTTTCGGAAATCCATTAAATCATTAGCGGAATTGCCGGGGAAAGCGATCCAACCGTGGCATGCTAAGCTGTTCCATTGATATGCGTTTCTTCGCAGTGGACTCTTTCGTCGACCAGTGCACGCGGTATGGTACAGCGCAGTCCACTGTCTATGGAAACCAATCTGTAATGATTGATTTTCCCTTACTGCTTGGTTGTTCCTTGGGTTGTCCATAACAAGGAAATGGCAGTGGATGAGCGATTCGCCTCATATATTACTCAATGGTGATGGGTCTAAATGTGATTGCATTTCATGTATGAATGTGTTACATTTTTCATGTGAGTGAAATGAATGCCAGTGGCGTTTATTCTAGATAATGCTTGCTTGACAAAGCTCCTAGTGGCGTATTCATATGTGGGGGCATACTGGGCATACGCCCCTAAACATGGATGACTGATGTCTTTTAATCGTCCATGCCATCGCCCCTTATTACTTTGCCCATAAATGGAAATACCGGATCTAACAAATTACTCATATCCAACAAATGACTCGAGTAGATCTGGTGACAGAAGTGGCCCTGTTCTACCCCTCTAGAGTGATTGTATAATTGCAATGAAAACAATTTTTACAGTGTTGTAAGTGGAGCTACTCCTAAGGTGCTTTACAATGTCAGAGTCCTACTTGTCATATCATGGGACGCTGTAACTGCAGTGGTTTTGGCAGTTTGATTGTTCAGTCTCCTATTTTCCTTTTGCCTTTGTTATTAATCATGGTTCCTGGGCAGTAATGTTCAATCAGTTATAGCGAAAGATGGCCACTGGAACTGTTTCTGCTGGTTCTATTAGTGCTACTACTTGTATTACTGCGCAGTGATGCCGTCTGGGTTGGGAGTCAAATCTTTGAGGCAGCTATGTTAAGGAGGGCTACATAATTGAGTGGGTATCTACAGAAGACACTGACCCAGGTCGGGAGCACCTCTGATTATGAGTGGCGCTATTTAAATTCTCGATTACAATTACAATTATAGTTACATTACAGGAAATGCTAATACAAGTGAATTTGTCATCCTTACACTTTGGCTTGTCATATGAATCGAATTTGCTGTACAGATAGTCAATTTTGCCTTGTATTTCATTGCACAATGCTTGGCAGCTTAATTCCAATGGTTCACTGTGATTTCAATGGTACTGTGATCTTTTCTTTCTCTTTCATCTTGTCCACTTCACTGCTTCCATCTTGTCCACTTCACTGCTATCGAGTGGTTTTGAAGCAGCTTACTCGGTGTTTTAATTCCAGTGGGTCAGTCAGAACTTTGCCTTTCTTTCCTTTACAGTCTTTCCTACTTCACTGGCATACTTCACTGGTTTCGAGTGATTTTCAAGCAGCAGCTTACGCACTACTAGTCAACAGACCCAGCAATCTCTAGTGTCTTCGTTGGCTGTTTGTGCACGAAACTGCTTTACCGTAACTGCTTTACAATGCCTAACCGTGTATTATCAAACGTGTGCGCAAACAGAGATTATTATGTAAAAGCCATCGCGAGCCGTGTTCGACGCAATGGCTGATCAAGCAAAGTGCCTTCGCCAGGGACCAGATCGCCGCCCCCGCCGCCGCATTCTATAGCAACCGCGCCAAGATACACAGAGGGTCAGAGATTTGCGGGAGATGTCAATTAGCGCTTAAGGGTCGTTCGTGGCGATTGAGTGAGTCCCGCCGTTCGTTTTCCTTGGTTAGAGCTCGTGTTCGACTAAACGGCGTGTGTGTCTGTGTATTGGAGAAGCTGTCAATAAGACGGGCCAGAAGATCTG
Organism: Allolobophora icterica; assembly: GCA_963556255.1. Taxonomy (NCBI): domain Eukaryota; kingdom Metazoa; phylum Annelida; class Clitellata; order Crassiclitellata; family Lumbricidae; genus Allolobophora; species Allolobophora icterica. Next base: position 85,102,767 of record OY744602.1, read on the forward strand.
GCTGGAATCGACCCGCCCGTTACGTGTGCGTCGGATAGGAGCGGCCAGGCGGGACTATGGCCTCCCTTCGACCGTCCGTTCGTCCGTCGCTCGGTCGGTTAGGGACTGTTGCAATTCTGTTTGTCTACCTCGGCGCTGCATTATCAGTCGAGTGTGGCCGACCGAGTTACTAGCGTTTCTACCGCGTATCGCGCGAGCAGCGAGCAAACAACACATGTATAGCGGCCGGCAATTTCGAACCGACTCTATGGGTGATTGCTGAGGAGAGAGAGACACAGAAGAGGCAGCAGCAGCAGCAGCGACCTCTTGCCCTCGTCCTATTCCGGCGATTGGTGGCCTGGTCATAGGTTCATTGGCTGTTGTATTATAGGGGAGACAGACAATCAGTCAGCTGGTGCGATATGTATGAATCGCTTCTGCTGGATGCATCGACCCCGGGGCCGGCGGAGGTGGCAGCGGCAGCGGCAGCTTCGACTGGACTTTGATTAAACCTAAGATTGCGATATCGGCTTTTAAAAGGTTGTCGCCGTCATCTGTCATGGATTTATCTGATGGATGTCGTCGCTGAGCTGCTGCATGCCAGCCTCCGTTTTAATCTTCTAAGGACCGGAGATCCGTCTTTCTCGCCTCATATCTGGCAGTGGGACGTCAATCTCGTGTTTCTTAACCACCTGACGCTTTCTAGAAAAGTCGCCTGAAAGGAAGGTTGCAGGAAAGCTTGAACTCTGGTTCATTGTTTGATTTGAATGGCAGATATCAGTTCTCAGGTGTCGCAGTTGTTGGCTGAATGTCACCAATCCGGAACTAAGCACTGGGTTAGGACTTTAATGTTAAGTGAACAACTTTTAAATATGCCATTGAGTTTGTGATTAGTGGGCTTTCTGGTGTGAGACGTTTGGATCCTGGGATTTGCTGATTGTCATCAGAATGCATCATCGTCGCTTGGTCCAGGTCATTGTCTGTGTTCTGCAGACACACCTGTTGCTGCTTGACTGCACTTGTGGTGGTGCACATGGCTGGGGCCACTCCTGCTGTGAATATTCTATCAATCCAAAGTGCAGAAACAGCTGCAAGAAGGTGAGTCTGCTTTTTATGCACTTTATAGATTGATTGCTCTTGATAGAGGTGTGTACTAATTTTGTTGTAGTGCTTGTGAATAAGCTGGTGTTCTGCACGTGGGTTTCGATCAGTGCTTTAGAAATTTGGAGTTTATGAGTGCAATTACGATTAGCAATTACATGCAGGAAAATTTTTTTATTTACTATTTAGGATGTAATAATCAAATTTCAAAATTAGATTTGGAGCAGAAGATGCAAGCTTGAAAAGTAATTCCTGGATACATTGGTATGGCATTATTCTTTTTTCTTTTCTTGCGTATGGGTTTCTTGGCCTCTGCCACAGAGCTATTGGGAGGCATTTGAGGGTCACCGTCTTAGCATTACAGACCAAATGTGTTCTTGGGTGTGATAAATAGCCATAAAAACTCCTTTACATGAGTCACTGTCAACAGTTGACAGTTCTCAGTTGTAGAAATCTGATGTCTTTATTCAGAGCAGTGGGCCTACCGTTCTTTATTGTCAGAGATTTGCCGAAATGTAATAAACTTGTAAGGATGAATGAATTTCACTGTCGGACGAGATGTCTGAAATCCAGTTGGAGTGTTAGTCTCGCTTCTATTGTGTTGTGAGTTACAAGTAGGTTCCCAAAACTTTATAAATCAAGTGTTGTTCCTGAAGCATTTACTCTAGTCATAAAGACGTGACAATCAATTACAGGTAGGTAGTGAAATAGCGTCTTGGATAGGGTTCAACTTCTGGCATTTATTTACCTGTAACTGTACATAGCTGTAGGTGTCTTAGGCATGCTGTGTATGCCAGCATACCTTGTACATGAAGACTCAAACTTATAAGCACAATGAAATCAGCCTTTCTGGAATGGTGAAAAATTTGAATGACACTAACAGGAATCAAACTTGTGTAGAATATACACGAGTTAAAATTCTAAATAAAAAATTAAGAATAACTTCATTTCAAACAGCAGTCAAGTTGATAATTTATTACTTTCGCAATTTCTTGTTTTAAATTTTTTAAATCAAATTTAAGTCTTTTTGCATTTAATTATTAATTTAGTATTACTCATGAACGTGTTGTGTTAGCTGAGCGGTAGATGGTAGCAGTTATATTACATGTATTTAGTATTTACATCATGTATTATACGTTATTTTACTTATTTCTTATGCACTGCAGTATTTAAAATCATATTATTAGTGTCTTATTTATTTCTGTTTCATTGTTTATTTCGTTATTGTGCACATGCAGTACTTAAAATCATGATGTTCAATTTTTCTTCAGTTATAGGCAGTTACTACATACTTGTTAATAATCAGGTTTGGTTATAGAACTTTACTATGTACAGACAGTCATGCATGAGAACCGTGGAGGATTCACGTCTCTATCTTTATTGATCCTCGATAAGCTCAACGAGAGGGCGCTGTTTCTCTCTCACTCTCACTGTGTCTGTCTGCCTCTCTCACTCTGTCTGTCTGTCTGTCTGTCTGTCCGCTGCTGGCTCAATCATGTGTTCGCTTGCACATACTTAAGCCACAGTCCCTCCCAGTTTCTGTTTAACTAAGTATTTCATTACAAGACCTAACTATGCCTCACTGTTGACTACCATTTGCCGTTAATTTCGCCAATGATGTATTAATTTCTGTGCCATCTACACACACACTTATAGTGTATACCCAGATATATATATATATATATATATATATATATATATATATATATATATTACCCAGATATGCTTGTATTTGCTCATTTATATACACATTACTCTGATATTGTATTTACTTGTATATGCATAATAAACTATATGTAGGCCTATATATACGATATATTGTACCTGTGATGTCATATTGTAAATGTATACATACATATATATACATACATATATGTACATACAAATATATATATTTGTATGTACATTATGAGCATTTTTACTGGCTTCTTGACCTCAGTGGCTTCCTTAATTGTCCTATGGTTCTTGGCCTGTGGTATCATGGACACCTTCTTTTCAGGTGCCTGGTCTATGTACACGGGACAGCCTGATGGACCACGGACGGGCCAATGCGCAGAACAACCCACACGCTCAATAATTCTACAAAAGCAAATATTTCCCAACGTAATGTAATCCACCAGGCTCATTGATCACACGGGCACACTTGTCTATGTGCACACACAAAATTGTCAGTATATTTGTATATCTATATATAGTACTCTATGACAGTGTATGTGTATAAATTTACATATATGTATATGTAGATATAGATATTACTCATTTAATACACTTGTATGCATTTAATACCCACATATACATATCTTATGCATATGTGTATGAATATATATATACATATATATATATATATACACATGTATGTATACATGTTTCGTATCAAAAGCATGGTATCTTTTGTATATGTCCATCCTGTGTAGTTTATTGTATATTCATAGGACTTTTGTCCATAAGTGTTGAATAAATTTATTAAATTCATATACATGTGTAATATGAATTATGTGTTTTGTATTGAAGATACTCTTCCTCTGTTTGTTCCAACTTACCTAAACAGACTTGTGGTTCCCTGCCTTTTCGTACGCTGGTCCTTGTCTATGGAACATGCTACCACCAGCTCTGAGGAATCTCTCTTTCTCTTCTCACATTTCACAAACAAATTATTGAAGGCTTATGTTTCTCCAGCAAACCACACTTTTTGGATGAATTTATAATTCAGTGCATTTAAGTTTCTGATTAGTAATAGTAGTAGTAATGATAATAATAATAATAATAATAATAATAATAATAATAATAATAATAATAATAATAATATTAATAATAAGAAGAAGATTAATAATAATAATAATAATAATAATAATAATAATAATAATAATAATAATAATAATAATAATAATAATGCCCATTCCGGACAAATCTACTCTGTAAATAATGTTGAAGTCCCTGAGGGATCCTGTATAACTCGGGGCAAAAAAAAAAAAATAAATAATAATAATAATAATAATAATAATAGTAGTAGTAGTAGTAGTAGTATAGTAATAATGTGTTCAAGCTTATGAATATATACATGCAAACTGCAAAGCTTATGAGTATATACATGCAAACTGCAAAGCTTATGAATATACAGTATATACATGCAAAGCTTATGAATATATACTTGCAACTATGTATGTAGACAGTGAAGGATTCGGCTTCCTTTCATGAGACGGACCTTAAGCAAGTCCTTAATGGACTATCCTAATCTCGAGAGATTTCTACAGCAGCCAAAAACGATGTCGCGGGAACCAGCTTATTCGCGGGCGCAAATTTCAATAGCATAACGCTATTGATTTATGATTTGTCATTAGATACCGAAGCTATAAAAATACATTAATGTAAATAAATAAACTTAATGGACATAATGCGTATTGATATTTTGAATAACAACTAGCCACGTCTGTTAATCGTTGTCACTGGCTTTCATGACCAACTACCACTGTCATCATCGTTTGTATAGTCAAAACTGTGGACTTCGTCACTCTTCATTCATCATCGGGATTATTCAAACATCCGTTATCCTGTACGCAGTCGAGTTAATTTATTCACCAGTATAGTTAATGATGATTTAGCGGTCACGAGAAATAGTAGAAGAGCTTTGTACGGTGCGCGCAACGGCTGCTAAACGGTAAATGCAGTTAGTTACGGCGTATTGAATTCAAACGATTGTGGGGAATTGTGTTGGTGACCGACATTTGCATCATCTCATTCCGCCCGTTATTTCTCCGGTTTCGTTTGTTTACTGTCTTTGAGCTTCTGTTCAATGTTAATCGGAAGTCTTGCCGGCGAGAAGCATGAAATTTCACAGGCAACTTCAGCATTTATTATGAAATAGTTATCAGTAGAGGACGCACCCGGACTGAACTTGCTTGAAATTCATAGCGGCGTTTTCGTTAACTGTGTTTATGTATCTTGTTATCACAATAGCGCCATCTGGTGCTACCTGTTTTCATATCAGCTTTCAGTTTCTTCCTACAACTGCACCGGTTCAATCTAGCTGTTTAGGATCTTTTGTTGTATCATTTCGGTTTGTTGTAGAAAATTAGGGTCCTGAAACACCAAAATTATCTGATGCTTCATCTTAAAAATATTTTTTAAACCGGATATATGAATATTCTTAGAATTAGGAGATTAAACTAACATAGCTGGTCAGACGTGTTTACTGGCTTTTGGTAATTGGACTTTTCCCTAGAGTATTTATATCATTCAACTAATGCATTTATCGGGTAAACAGGAATTTAATTCTGTCCTTATTTCCTGGTTTTAATAGACCGGTGTCCTAAAGGGCAATGTACTACCAGCGTTGAAGCTGCCAACAGTGCTTGAATTTATATGCATGCATACATGCATGCATGGATAGTATACTTTTGTGTTTTGTATCGGTATATGTATGAATGTAGGAATATTATGTATGTGTGGGTGATGTATGAATTGAGGAATGTTATGTATGTATATATGTATCTGTGCATATGAATGTAGGTGTTATTTTGGTATTTTTATGTAGATGGATATATATTTATGTAGGCCCTATATCTTTAGGCCTATGTTTGTATATATGTTTGTATGTGAGTAGAATAAAAATCCATGAATACTTGAACCTGGGCATTTAACAGCACTTGGCTTAAAAGCCCTGTCAAAGTGAATAATAATTAAGGCAATAAACTCACCGAATCTGAATTAATCTGGCTTAGTGACCAAAAAAGAGTGTTCTAATGACAAGATAGCTGCATGTAGGACATGGATATTCGCATTGGGGGCAAGAGCAGGATGAAACAAGCTGTCTAACTGATGCACAGCCCTAGGGAATTCCGCCACCATAGACGGCCCTCGAAGATGAAAGGCCAATATACACGATGCTCGTGGAGTATCCAAGTTCCCGGTGTTGTTAAATGGATGGACTATCGGTCTTATCTAAATATGGCGGCTAAACTAACACTGGCTGGCGTCAGGGATCAGGGAGCCCAGCCGATAAAACTGTGGTTCGATGTCATTGAGAAAACGAACAAGAGGAAGCAGAGGAATGAGCAAACATCGGCGAAGAATTTGTTGCATTGCTTGTAATTGTAATCGTAGTCTTGAAATTTTTAAAGTGTTACTTCAAAGCGGAGCTGGTAAAGCTGATCAGCCTGGCAAATTCAAAGCATGACCAGTTGGCAAAGCATGACCAGCTGGTAAAGCATGACCAGCTGGTAAAGCATGATTGCAACTGCAACAGTGGCTGAAGACTCTTTACTCACATCTAAATATGCAATTCAGTGTACTGTATATTATTGATGTATGTGTCTTTATACTGCGCTGAGAACAGGAATGTATTTAGTGTCCAGTACGTAAGGTATGGCTGGAGTATCTAATGACAAGGCATTAGTCTCTGGTGCTTAATGTGACAATGCAATGTTGTGTCTTTTGTCTCTGTACAGTGTACCGGTAACTATAACAAAACTATAAAAAAGACATCATCAGTAAAAAATGCAATATTATGAATAGTTTTCAGTCCAACAATTTGTATATATATGTACAATCACATATGTGTATATATGTATACCATTCTTTGTGTTGATATATATCTATATGTACATATATATGTAAAATATATATATGTACAGTATATATATATATATATTATATATTCAGTACAAGAGAAAGCTAACAGCTTGTGAATCTGAATTAATTGTAAGGTGCAAGTGAATACACCTGTGTAACTTTGTGTTTATTAAGATGCTTTACTAATAATGTCCAGCTTTGTTTGACTGGTAGATATGGCTGGAACAAGATAAAATTGGTTGGGAGAGATAAAGCCCCTGGGTTTAAGATCCATCACTGAGACAAGTGGTCCTTAGAAGTGTAGGGGTCATCAAATGAAGTCCAGTCAACTGAGAGTCTAGTCACTAGACTAAACTTCTTAAGCAGTAAACGTATGATTTTTGATTACAGTTTCACTGAAGTAACCATTGAAATATGCCATGTATATTATTAAAACAGTGCCAGAGAAGCCAATAGATCATGTTGCATCCGAATAGAGTTAAGTAATATGTGACACAGATATTGAGGAAAGGGATCTTTGCAACAGGATATATTTTGAGAAGTGAGTAAGTATATGGTAGGTAAGTACGTAGCTTTTATTTGCATCAAACACTGCAGGCTCATGCATTACATTGTGCAGGATGATTAAAAATACATTTCAATAGGTTATGACACAGGCAAATATAATCGATGAGCATGCACAGCTGAAGATTGGAAAACAGATGCTGAGGCGATATCTTTCCGTCCATATTTCACTCTGTCTCAGTGAATGAACACAACTAATGCGTTTTTTCAAGAGTACATTGTCCTTCCATCATACCTATTGCCTTCCAGATTGGAACAGGCATAGCGGAAACAGAAAATGATTAGATAAGACTCAATGTTTCCTTAGCTTTGGTAATTTTTCATGCATTATGTATACAGCAAAACTGTTTAGCTGCGGTTTAAACAAACATACACAGATGTAACTTATTTGATTTGATTTCATCACTAACTACGGTACTCGTGCATGTGTTATCTTTTTAAAAAATATTTGCTGCTTTTGAGATTACTTTGACCAGTCACAGTGATAAACAACTGATTTATTACCATTTAGTAAGACATTTTTTCATTTGAATATAATTTGCTGAAGTAATGTTATGATGTTGTATCATTAATCGGAAACAGAAAATGAAATATTTTCCTAATTGTGATAACATCATGGTGCCAGCCACTGATCGAAGCACGCCGCTGGCCATTAATGTGTTTTATACATGTAAATATAAATATACTTTAATAACAATGAAGCATATTTATAGCCGTCTGTGCAAGGGTCAATTGATTGCATGGTTTTGTCCTCTAACAGTAATTGAATATTTCTGTCTCTTAATTTTGTGTGCTTGTTTCTTGTCTTGTATGCTTTTATGTTATTTCTGTAACTGTAGTCTTTGTCCTTTAAATCGTAATCTCCAAACTTCTAAAGCGCCACTTGAAGGCTAAGCGCAGGGCACCAACCTATTCATGACCACTAAATGTGTGTGTTTTTGTTTTGTGCAGGCCAAATCTCGAGATGAATTAGGAGATGCATGCTCTGTCGATCAAGAGTTCTACGTTCTGGCCTGCCTTGATAAACAGGAAGGTAGGATTCCAAAACCTTTTAGCTTCTACTTTGAAATCTTTTCAGATTTCCCTATTTTACTTTTGTTCGGATTCACTTTGGAATTTGGTATGCACACACATTTTAGTAGTGACCATCCACTGGTTCTCTGATCATCATTACTGTGGCACTGTAGAAGTTCTCTGGGTTATTATTATTATTATTATCTTCTATGTGGAACTTAAAAAGTTTGCTTGGCTGTCATCGGTTACCTTATAACTTCGAGAAGGCTGCTGACGTTTTGTGTTTACTGTATATTTCATCAGTGGACATCTTATATAGCTCAGCTACTTCTATTCCCAGCGGTGTAGGGTTGGCTGCCATCTGGCTTACTTCATTTTCCTCTTAAGATGCTTATGTGATTTTTACGTATGGTCTTTTTTTATCAGGTTTACGTATTTAGATACATGTGTGTGGTTTTTAAAACCTGTGCCTTCTGTTTAATGTATGTCGCTCAACGGATCTTTGACATTTTGACCTTATTTCTCTCTGTCAAGATTTCAGGTGAAGAAAGTCGATTTAAACTGCTGCTATTCGCATATTTGGTTTTAGATTGCAGGAAGCTTATCCGATATCTTACCAGGATGTCTGATTAATAGCTTTTTAATAAAATTTGAAACTATTCTGCTTCTGATTTATGTAAGTATGTATTCTATGGATATTTATTTAGCTCCTTTAATTTGAGTTACTTGACACAGTGGTCTGATCAGTGGAGTGTTTTGTCTGTAATCGAAAGATTTCGAGTTTGAATCTGTTGCGTGGACTCTACATGATGACCATGTACCAGCATTTCAAGCATACTTGTCTCCGTAGAAGCTGGGAAGTAAACTGCAAGTCTGCAATGCATTGCTTTAGTGACCAGGACCCTGGGATTCATCTATGCCGGCTCAAGGGCCCAAGAGCAGGAAATAAGTGCCTTCTCTATATTCTACATGAAATCTTTAATTTATCTTTTATAGAGTTTGTAGAAAATTTGAAGTTTTGTTGAAAAGAAACTGCTTTCCTTGATCTGGTTTTAACTTGAAATATGTTTATTGATTATAAGTATGGCATAATTATGTTGTGCTATAATGTAGTGTGTGCCAGTTGGGCTTGTGATGATTGTTTTGAATCTTCAACCTACATTTTTAGTGGCTCTAGAAAATCACTTGAAGATACAAATCTGCTCTGAAGGGCAGTTTAAGGACCAGCCAGAGAATTAATCCACTCTTGTTGATTTTATATTACAAAATATTATTATTATTATGCTATTATATTTTATATATATATATATTAGGGCTGTACCGAATATATATATATATATATTGTATATACTATATATGTAACATTATTCTTATACTAGTACTATTGCAATTTACTGGTCATTGAGTACAAAATCTTACTATGTTCATCATTTTCCTGCTGTTGTACAAAAGAAGCAGTTAATACTTCATTCTTGGCTGCTCTTGAGGTTAGCTTAACCCTTTGACTGCTGGCCCAATTTTTGGCCAGGCGGGGCTAATATGGGCCAAAAACAAAAAATTTTGAACATTTTTATTTAATGTTTTTTTACATCCTTTTGTTCAAAGAATCGAAAATAACTGTTCCTTGTATGTGCTCACTTAACTTTCACACTGCAGGGCGCCTAGAAATCACGTTCAATGTGAAACTGTTTGAAACATGGTGCTACACACAGAGAGGGCTGGGGGGGGGCAAGTTTCACAAAAATAGTGCGCTTCTATGGGCTTTCCATGCTTGCTACAAAGAGCACCTTTCCTGCAAGGTCCTGCTTTGGTGGCATTTGCTGGGATAACATCCAGGTTGTGCTGTCCACTGAGTCTGGATTAGTCCAAAGCCTTGTGGTGCGCTTGAGGGCCAGTGATGGGGCGGCTGCCTCTGGTCAATCTTGGCTTTCCAGCAGAAACCAAATAACATTCGTTCTGAATCAAATCTGTCATCTTGTTCCTCCAAGCTTTTTGTAGAGAAGGTATGCATTTGCTATGTACAGCAGTCTTGCAGTATTCTTAAATATTTGGCTTAGACTTGACAATGCCCATCATCAAGATCATTCCCCAAAATTTTTGCTTTTCTATGGAGTCGATTGGTATCCATCTTCGACCTCTGCTTTTCGATGTCACTGGCAAGAAACTGTTCAGCAAATCTGTTAATATCTGCCACCAAAAGGGCAACAATCTCATCAGTACTGAAACTTTTGAAAAACTCCGTCACAAAACTGTCAACAGTCAAAGAGTCATACATTACATCTGGTTTTGCAGTGAAAGTAAAACCCACATCTGGATTACTGTTTGCGTCCACTGGTTCCCAAATATCTTGTGTTGCTTGAACTGCAGCTGTAGGAGCAGTGGATGCAACGATTGAGGACCACTTTCACCTTCATCCGATTCATCTTCAGACTTAGCATTGGCCACCTGGGCTGGTGATGAATTGTACAGTTCACTTGCATCACTATCTTCCCATTCTTCACCTTCATCTACTGCATCAACTGGCGTTTCATCACTCATTTCATTATTACTGTCCCGATTATTGTCACTATCATCAAAAGATTCATCATCTGACTTGTACAACATCTTTGCAACTTCATGTGCACTAAGCCTTTTCTTTAAAAAAAATTCATACCAATTTATAACAAAACGCTTACACCAAGATGGCTGACAGATGCTTCATTCATTCCATTTTATTCGCTGGACAGTGCAAAAAATAATCTTACATTCACTCAGCAGGTGGACTTTTGTGTTCGCTATTACTAATAAGCGACAGGAAATGCTACTGGGATGCTGAACTGCCTGTGATTGTGATACCTGAGGGACACGTTTGCCTGTCCGTAGCGCCCGAACTTACCAAATTTAGGATGTGTTAACATGTTGCTAGCAGCTAAAGTGGAAAGGGACTGCTCTTCTATTCTGTTCAAAGAAATTTCCACAGAAAGAACTCATTTGCAATAGAAATACACCAAACTACACCAGAAACCATTGTTTTCAGTCTGTTTGTATGTGCTACATTACTTCAAAGTGTCCGTCTTCATGTACGTCTCTCACCGTCTTTGTATTTCTTGAAGTTTACACAGATTTTATATCCTGCAGTTTATCATCAACTTCAAAGAAACTGGAAGTACAACTGGTTCATGCAAAGTTTTAATTAGTAATTAAATAGTAAGAAGTCTCACGGATTTGGACACATAATATGAAACTGAGAGATTGTGAGTACTGTTATGAAGTTGCTTTGGAATTGAAAAGGGGATTTCTATTCCTAAGTAATGTAAAAAATAAATATCTAAGAAATTTTGCAGTACCACACAAAGCTACCACATCAACGCGACTTAGTAATCACTGGTGCTGTAGGCTAACTGTCATGCCTGCCTCAGTTTCTTGATCGAAAGGCTGAAGACTGATTGCCAACTGTATCTTTTCATATTGCACCGTAAATGTTGGTTTATAGCAAAATTCTTGTTCTATACTATCTGCTGGGGAGAACCTTAATAAATCAATCTGACAAAGCTCTGTAAGCATATCACTCTCTGGGAATAACTCATTCGAAGTATAATTTCATGTGGCAGTAGTAATAGCGGAGGCATTCGCTTAGTCCTTGCTACCGAAGAGGTAATTACCAAAAAACAGTGAAACCATTTATTTAGAATTTTGTCTAAATAGCCTCCGCCAGTCCTGGAGCCGAGAGTAACAGATTGACTGTTGGCATATTTATTGACTGCTATGTATTCTAACAACTGGCTATCACTTCCTCGGCCATCATCATTTATTGACTGCCATGTGTTCTAACAACGGCTACCACTTCCTGAGCCATCATCGTCGCTGTACTCCTGCCACCTACATCTCCAATTAATCGATAGATTTCATGAGAGGTCAAATGCCGTGCTGTAAAACCGGGTGTAACCTGATGAATTCGCATAATCACCCAATTTGCTGAGCCATTGTGGTCAGGATTTTGTAAACCGAGAGCATCTAATAGCATCCTGGCACTAGAAACATGATCACGTTGCCTTGTAATGTAATGTCTGTAATGTAATTCTCAGCTATTTCTGAGTGCCATACAAACTACATAGGCTGCAATCGAGATAGACCCAGTCGTGCACTGGACTTGGACTTCCACTTGGTGTCTTGGGACAACCCTTTTGACGTTAGCATAGCACTCGTCACTAAGCTGGTGCCCTGCACTTAGCCTTCTAGTAGCACTTTAGACATTTCGAGATTACAATTATGATTACGGCTCTGTGTTAAATCGGGGCTGCAAGAGGCAGGTTGTTGAGGTCAGATGGGGAAGACAGTGTGATGTTAAGGTCAAAATGATTATGCTCAGGGTTATAGTTGTCAAAAAAGAGCTGAGGGTTGAAAATTTTATCTATAGATAACCAAAGTACATGAACTAATGCAGGTCAAAATATAATGTTGTTAATATGTTGCATACAAAGCGACTGATGACTCTTGAGAGTTTATTTCCTGACCCAAAGATATTTTCAGTTACCTAGCTGAAGGGGTTAGAAGAAGAGTGAGGGACTTGAACCCCCAACAACTAAAACGCTGATTATGATGCAGAGGTGTTCACAGGAAAGTGAAGAATGGTAGACAGGATAGGACTGCTTGAAAATTAAGGTTTTAGTCTTGATTGAAACTTTCCAGGGGAGAGAGAGAGAGAGAGAGAGAGAGAGAGAGAGAGAGAGAGAGAGAGAGAGAGAGAGAGAGAGAGAGAGAGAGAGAGAGAGAGAGAGAGAGAGAGAGAGAGAGAGAGAGAGAGAGAGAGAGAGAGAGAGAGAGAGAGAGAGTTCACATGGTAGGTGAAAATGGAGAATTGTAGAAGCCGTGTTAGAGGAAATGGAATCTGTGAAAAGAAGCCTTGTTCAAAGGAAGGACTCGGTCCAGATGGTTTTACGCTGCTCTGCAACATCGTTAAGAGAGCGACATTAACTGTTTTACAGCATACAGTTGCAAGACGATTATGTCTTGTATTCTAGAATTCAGTCCATGCTTAAGCCTAAGATTATGTACTCCCCTTCAGAGCAAATACGGCCAGCTATCAGTCAACAGAGGATTTTATGGACTATAAAATTCAGTCTATTATAGTCTCTTGATAGCCTATATGTGTGTATGCATGCATGCATACATATAGATTTAAGTGTATGTATGCATATGCGTCTGTGACATGTATGTGTATGTATAGATGAATGTGTATATTTATGGATGTTTATATATGCTTTTATGTATGTGTGTACGTTTATGTGTGTATTTTTGGTTTAGTTCTTGACATGCAAACTGATTTTTGACACCGATCCCCATGTGACTGTCATAGTAGGAGTGCCACTAAGTAGGCAGTTCAGTCAAATATAAGGCATTTTAAATTAATTTTATATTTACCCCTAAAATATAACACGCACGCAAATACGTGTATATGTGTACATGCACTTACATATGGGTGCATGTATGTGTGTTTGTATGTATTGGGGGCGTGTGTGGTTGTTTGCATAAGGTGAAGAATGGCTTGCTTGCGTATTGGTGGTCTGTGGAATGTCACTGGGGAAGATGGAACTGCTGCTCTCCAGTGGCGGTTGTGTGTTTTTAAGAGATAGATGCGAGCAGATAGATTCATAATCTTGTAGATTTACTAACAAAAGCTGTTTGCCTAACGTTGTCCGTGCTGGCTAAAAGCATTCGGAGCCTGCAATCCATTGTCTTTGCACTCGTAGAAAGAGCCCAATAGGTTCCTAGAAAGATTTACCAAGTTCAGTCTTTCAGTAGATGCTGAAAGAAGTAAATGTAAATGTAGCCCACAACTCCGTGATTTCAAGGTGCCACAAAAAACTACATTAGAGAGACCAACTTATTCACCGGGCTATTTCAATTTAATTCGGTAAAAGCCAGTTTGGTCAGCTTCAGTTTCCAGGTCAAGGTGGAGGGGGACAGAATGTTCCTAATTGACCTAACATAATTACATCATATCAAAAACGGATGCCTTTTTGACTGATGTGAATAAAGCATACTACTGCAAAGCGAAAGCTATGTATGACTGTAGGTTGCCTAGAAAGAGTTAGTAGGCTATAGTTTCATCTTGCTGTTGACGCTTTTAGAAGTTGCACTTTAACTCTTGTTATTAGCTTACAGTTATTATGCAAATGACATAGAGTCACATACTTAGGTCAGTTCACAATCATAATTTTTGTCCAGTTGTAACTTATCCAACTGGATCAGTTCATAATCATAATTCTTGTCCAGTTAAAACTTATTGAATTGGTTTAGTACTTATGTTAATCCACGCACTCAGTCAGTGTATTTAAATGGCAATTATTCTTCTAGTGCTCTGTTGTCATGTGATGTTCCACAGGGTTCAGTGCTTGGTCCTCTTTTGTTTACATTATACACCACACCTAGGAACATTGCTGGGTAACCATAATGCACAGGGATATCATTTCTATGCTGATGATACTCAAATCTACATTTCATTTGACAGTCTGTCATGTGACTCGTCTGTGCAGCTGTTGTCCGCTGCCTTTGATGAGGTACAGTCTTGGATGGCAGTCAATAAACTCCTCCTTAGCCCATTCAAGACTGAATTTCTGCTACTGGGCACTCCACAGCAACTTTAAAATTTTTATTGGCTTAATCTTTGAAGCTGGGTGACTCAATTGTTTCAGCTGGCAGATGCTGCTTGTAACTTAGGCATTGTTTTCAATTCTACCATGTTTATCGCTGACCGTGTAAATAGTATTTGTAAGTCTTTATATATGTTCATTCGTGACACACGCAGAATTAGGTGATATGTGCCCATGTCTTTAAGGATATCTCTGGTGAACGCATTGGTTTCAAGTCACCTAGAGTACTGTAACTCACTTCTTACTGTTGTCAATAAGTCAAACTTGCTGAAGCTGCAGAGAGTTCAGAACTCTGGTTAAAGCCATAACTAATACATCCATATATGAACATAATAGACTATGTGCTTACAGTTTGCATTGGCTTCCTGTTGGTTTCATATTGGGGCTCAGTTTATAAAATTCTGAATTCTGGTCAACCACTCTGTCACAATATACACAATACTTAAAATCAGTCCTCATTCCCCAGACTTATCATTATTCAATAAGGTCATCTGATTATCATTTTCTGGTCATACCTAACACAATAACTGTTCTTGGTGAATTAGCTTTTTCAGTTGCTGGACCTAGTTTTTGGAACTCTACCTGTGTCTGTCCATTCTGCTCAATCGCTTGTGTCATTTCATTCTCAACTTAAGACCACCTCTTTCAAATTGCATTTCCACCACGGGCTGCTTCTCTGTCTAGCGGACTGACCTTCTGAATATTGTCCTGATTACAGTTTAGTTTTGGTGTGCCATCAGTTGATGCCTTGTGCATTAGATACTGGCATAATAGAATTTAATAATTAATAATTAATTAATTATCCAATTAGCTTAGTTCATAATCATAAGTCTTGTCCAACCTATCCAATGAAGTTTGTTCATAATCATAATTTTGGCCCAAGTTTAGCTTATTCTGCTATGTCAGTTCAAAAGGACAAGTCTTGTCCGACCTCAGTGACATGAACTTTACACATTGACTGAGGTGATAAGTGGCCAAATGCATTGTTAACCGTATCAGGGCTACCTTTGAGTTTTGGATCCTAGCATGTCTTAAAGGAAAAGAACAAAATCATTATCTAAATGTCTAATGGTAGAACTGCTTTAGAAGTGAGGGCTGTAATGATACAGTCTTGCCTGCATGCCCATTAACACTAGACGGAACCTATTTGGGCTTTGTACTAGTTCCATATGGGAATATGGGACCCGTGTGGGCATCAATCAGTGGTTGCTTATAAATCTATCTAACATGTGAGAAAAGAATTTGCTGATGGATGGATAACTGAGCCTCAGATGAAAGATTCTTCAGTCCAAAGACCTCTGCACCTTTGAACCTGTTGAAATCCGCTGAGGGGTTGCCTGACATTACCTGTTTATAAAAAAAACACTAGTTTGGCTAGCAAAAGGCACTGTTAAGTTTCTTTAAAAGGTGGGGAACAAATGGCCAGATTCATGCATAGATACATGCAGTTTACTTACATATCTAACGTGCATACTGTTATGTATATATATATACATACATATATGCAGTGCTTTTTTTCTAGAAAAAAGGTCCCGGAACGGAACAATAGGTTCCGGAACGCAACAATTATGGGCTGTCTAAAATCACGAGAAAAACGGGATTAGGGGTTGGGAGGGGTCTCAATAAACACTGAAAACAGTTCAAAAACACTTAAATTAAATTAAAATACATAAATTATTAAAATTATTGTTTTAATTATTAAAATAAATAAATTATTTTTTAGTAGCTGAAAAAGGTGCCGGAACGCCGTTCCGGCTCGTTCCGGCTGAAAAAAAGCCCTGCATATATGTATACATACATACATGCATACTTTTAAAAGGTAGATGCTATTTAATTAAGTGAGTGGTTTATGTACCTGTCGTACAAAAAGGTGTATATTATTGAATTAAGTGGGTGGTTGCCTGACCTTACCTGTAGAACCTACTGATAGATGGTACTAAGTTGACTGGTTGCCTGACCTTACCTGTCTTAGAATCCAGTAGATGCTCACATATGTTCTCCTCTGCCACTTCCTCCTCCCTCCTTGTCCTACTTTCTAGAGAGCTGCTATGAATGTTCTTTTGCAGAACATGGTTTGGATGAGACACCAAGAAGTTTAAGCTGTCTTTAAAACACGCCTTTGATATAGCTTCATTCTTTTGCCGAGGTACTTGTCATTTTCTTTAGAACTTAAGTACTTCAGTTAGGGTAGCAAGAAGCGCTATTGTGAGGGAAAAGGCGCTATAAAAATACCCATATATACACACATACGTACTTTATGAGCTACACATTGATTTCTGATTCATTCTGCTTCATATCGCTTTATGGTTTCTGTTATTGTGGAGGAGCAACTTTCCAATCGTCTTCAGGCCACAGTTCATCTATATGACAAATTTCCTGTGTTCATAGTTTTACTGCTTCCCCTCCTCCTCTGCCACTTCCTCCTCCCTCCTTGTCCTACTCCTAGTCACTGTCGTCTTTACTTTCCTCTACATTCTCATCCTGTACTCATCATGTCCTTCTTGTCTTGCTCTTTGTCTTTGTTCTTATCATCCGTGTCATGGTCCTTCTCCTGCTTCTCCCAGTCCTTGCCCTCATTCTCCTCCTTGCCTCCTCCTCCTTATCATCCTCATCCTTAACTTGTTTTGCCTCCTATTCCCCTTCCTTCTTCTCGACCTCCTCGTCCTCCTTAACTCCTAATTGCTGTCTTCATCATTTCTCAAAGGCTGTTGTCTGTCGGACTCTGTCCTTCCATCTCTCTGTACCTTCCATTTCTTATTTCTTCCACAGACCCATCAAATTACTGTTTCTTTATCTGTATAAATATCCCAGCCTCGTTGTCTTGCTATGTTTGTATGTAATGTAGTTGCTCTGTGTCTTCTTGCCTTTGTCTGTGCTTAGCCCTATCTGTCTGTTCCTGGTAGGTTATCCATCTTAAAGGACTCTATTCATATGTCACTGTATAGTGGTATCTGGATACTGTATCCAAAATATTTATTGCAATGCATTGGTGCAATAAGGTTTAGACAGTTGCAATTTCAGATGGACTGGTGAGAGGCACTTCTGGCCTGAAATGCATTACATTAATTAGTATAGTAGTGTATTATAATTATATTCGTTTATTCATAATTAAACATTGCTGTCAGAACGCAACAATTTTAGTACTTGTAAGCAATTTGTATCTACTGTTATGTCGAATACAAGCATCAGGTCTCTCCCAAGATCTGTTTTGGCAGGATGGAATAATTTAGTGCTACTAGTGGCATATTTATTAACAGGTAATATAATTATGATCAATGTATGAAGAAGGACTTGAACGTTATGGTCGTTGTCAAGTCTTTGAGCATGAAAATTGTTTCAACAGAGCTTTTCCAGAATTAAGCTGTTTATTATGGCTTATTAAAGATTATATTAAATTGCTGTTATATACGAAAAGATACACAAGTACAACAACTGGAGGTGGTTGTGGAACTCCTCGGCGTCTCTGAGGAGATTCTTTTGAAGTGGTGCTGTATAAATTTGCCATTATAATTAGGGTACGATAACAAAGGAGGAATAGCCTAGTGAGGGAAGGTGCAGTAGAGTGATTGTGTTGGCCGTTGGCTGAGACCCAAGTCTGCCAGGAAACAAAGTTGCTGAAGTGTGTTTGTTTTCTTCAGGTATTACCTTGATTGTCTTACCTTCTAGAAGTAAGACACTAAAACTCGACTGCACTTCTTCGCGTTACTCTTTACGTTCTTTCGTCTTTGAACTCGAGACCTGTTCGAGAATGGTTTTTTCTCAACTGGCCGGAACTCTTTGCTGTCTGCCACGATAGCGCGGGCACTCGATCTGCGGCTCGGCAGAACGAACGCACTCGAGATACGCACTGCAACGGTCATTTTGTCCTCTTCATGGCTTTCCGTGTTTGAAGAGAACGGCCGTGGAAACAGAACACATCCAGCCATTCCGTTTGTCACAAATATTGGCCGGATTTATTTATCCTGCCATTCAGCTGTAGGACGGTAGTTGTGCAATTACGCACTGGCCTCTCTCTCCCTGCAGCGTCTTAGGTTTGAGTCGTGATGCGTCATGTGAAATTGATCGTTCGCTATCAAGACTATAGCTAGCTACCTCTAGGACCCTACTTGACTATTTTGGCAGCCTCTCGACAATCAATCAATTCATAGTTCCTAACAGAAACTGTGCAGCTTATCAAATAAATGTACCTAAATTATACAATGCGGAAATATATGAAAATCAAGTATTCAATTATATTTCATAACCTGTTTAAAAAAAATTAGTTTGGCTAGAAAAAGGTGCTGTTAAGTCTCTTAAAAGGTGGATAGAAATTGCTAGATTGCAGGTATTGCAGGTACATAATATGTATGTATGTATGTGTGTATATATATGTAACAGTATGTCTGCATGCTAGATATGTAAGCAAACTGTACGTTATCTATATCTGTATGTATATATTATATACATACAGATATACGTACATTTGTACATACATGTGTACATACTAAAACATACATATTTATGTACATACATGCAAAAATACATGCATCTATGCATACATTCTCACGTATATACATGCATACATACTAACCCTTGCATATATATATATATATTAGGGTGTGTCTATAATTTGAAGTTTCAAAATTAATATCGGCCAGGATGTTTTTGTGTTCCACCTTGAGAAACATTAACATTTGCCAAATTAGATGAAAATCAAAAGAGATTTAGAACTGGCGCAAAGCCCGGGAAAAATTACCACTTAGAAAACAATGTCATACATTGTAATTCTAGAAGATCCAAACAATTTCAACACTTAAACATAAAAAATAAGGCAAAAGCAATCCAATAACCTTCAGTTATTTGTCATTACTTAGTCCGTTTAGTGCTTTTGGGAATCTATTTCGATGGTATTCAACCATTTGAAGAGCAAATTGTTTCTCTTCCTCATTTCGAACCAGGGCTTCATTGAAGGACTGCATTAGAGCCACTCCTCTCTCCGCTAAATCGTTCGTCACTCTTAGGGCGGATATGATGTCTTTCGCCTCATTGAACGAATGCTCTGACTCCCATTGTTGTGGATCTCGATCAAGAAAAGCGTAATCGAATTTGAGGAGCTGGAAAAGTTTGATGGTAGAAGTGGTAAAAAAAATCGGATAGCGCTTTTGTAGATGGATCATGTATGGGAGGAAGCCTCTTTGGAGGTTCGTCGGATCCCTGATTGTTGCGCATTTTATAGACCATGCGCTGTATTTCGTCGAAGGCGACGGAATCGTCAAAAAGGCCGAGGCAACCAAGGTCTCCGACAAATACCAAAGGTGTCGGAAAAATGCTGTTAGGGCGACCTGTGAGACTTCCTTGTCTGGGTAAGTATGGATTGCCTTCAAGAATTGAAGATCGTTCCTTGGGGCTTCTTTGGGTGATGTACAGGTGAACCAGTACTCCACGTAGGTTGTGGTCACAAAAAGTGAAACTCGAAGTAGATGATTCCACATCTTTTGAGAGTAAGATTGTCGAGATGCCCTCTGGTGTTGTTGAATAGGAAACTGCTCTCTGAAAAGCCACATCTTGATTGCATAAACCGCACGTGCCATCCAACGCGCGCGGTGAAATGCCCCTGGGTACCTGAACTTTATTCCTTTCGGTGGAATTCCTCCTAGGAAAATGACTGTTAGTTCTAGTAGCTCTTCGTAGTCGTCTCAGCATTCAGTTGCTGCAGTGTGAAGGTGATGACATTCTCTCGAATTTCTTTGACTCTTTGTGCTGCGTCTTTATCCTCCATTGCTGTGCGATACTTGATCTGATCGATTTGCGGCCAGAAGTCACGGAAATGACTGAAGAGTTCCAATTTTGGAGACCTTACAGAATCATGCAGTGAAAATACCTTTTCCAGAACAATTTCAGAAACATGATGTCGACAGGCAAGGTTCAAGAGGTCTTTTCCTAATTCCCTTTTCCAGCTTGATGCATTGCAACCCGTGTTACTCACCGTTGTGTCGAAACACATGGCCACGATTCTGTCTTCCAATCCCCACCTTCTGATCTCGGCCAAACACGCATCTGCCATGAAGGCAGCAGTCCGGATTGGAGTTTGGGGATGTCCAATAGTTTGGTCACATCCTTGCCAGATACCATTATTGGAAGACGATCAACGCACACTCGTCCAGTTTCTGTAAAATCTGGCATGATCTTGCCGTCCCAGTGGATAGGGGAACCTTCGGATCGAAAGATTCACGAATCTCAGCTGCTAGGGCTGCACGGTTATCCTTCCTTGCTCGATGGATAGCAGAAGGACTGATGACCAGCTCACCAGCTGGTGCTGCATATAGATTGGATGCAGCGAGAGCAGAGAAAATGTGAGAGGCATTCCTGCTGCTGGTTTTGGCACGATCTAGACCTGCTGCAACATCAAGGGTAACTATACAGAGATTGTTCCCTTTCGCCGCTGTGGTGGTCCGGCTGACGTTGAAGGTTCTGGTTCTCTTTCTGAGCTATTTGATGACGCCTCTTCCTCAGATGATGTTGCCAACAGAGAAACCTCCGTCGCTACCGCCATGCTTGCACGATATCGTCATGGGCGAGGGAATTATTGTTGTAGACAGATTGCTCCGATCGGAAACCACGACATTATCTGATTGGCACAAACTCATTCGGGGATCAAACACATACTCTTACCAAGGGAGACAGTCACTGGCGTTAAATACCATGCTACTGATGTAGCACCAGGTGTCTCCTCTAGAAAACCACAATAGCTTAACCAATTACTATAATTATGTTGAAGATCGAAAACACGAAGAATAGACATCGTAATGTCTTAAATTTTGGCCAAACCGAGACAGGTCACCGGGTTCCTAAATTCAGTCGCCTTGCGCCAGTCCTAAATGTTCAGCTATCGCGATATAATTTCGGATATGGCGCTTATACGCTAATTGGCATGATAATTCGACCTGGCCGTTAAAAGATCTTTGAGTTGAAAAAATCATGTGCGTCATAAAAACACCCTAATATATATACATATATGTATATATTTGGTTGGTGTCTTGCCCGCTGTGCCAGTTTAGCTGATTATTCTTCTTACTGTGAAACTTGCCCAACAATTGTTTTACATATTTGGACGTTTTCTGGTAACATCGACTGGACGTACTGGACAACAAAAGAAGGGATATTCTTCCAGGTGTAGGGTGGAGCCTCAATTCAACGGACCTACTTATGCCGTCTGCAGCCTTGGGAAGTTTCATCTCTGGCGTAGGAGGAGCGACGCGGCTTACTGACCCTAGTTTGGCCCTTCCTGGGCAGACCTGGCGTTTCTAGGGATTTACGTACGCTGCTTCATCCACATCCAATTAGGTTCCGCTTGGCGGAGGCGTTAGCGTGTGTCGCCGACCCTGCCGCCCTTTGTCGCTCTGTACTATATAGACGCAGCCGGGTGAAGGAACTCTGACAATGGCATTGTGCCATCTTTCACCTCTGTCTGTGAGTGAGCCTGTTCCAGGTGACTCCTAAAGTTACCTGTGCATTGTTTTGCGTGCTGACGTAGTTTGTGTTCTTAATAACATTTGACATAATTAGGTTTGTATAGGCAGAGCTTTTTATGAGGTACTACTTAAAAGGTGGAATATATAAATGTCTAAATAACTAACTAAATAACTAACATATACATACATGTATACCTACATAAATATACATACATACACGCATAAAGATTCGTGCATGCATTTGTACATACGTAAGGCACATAAATACATTATTATTATTATTTTTATTATTAAGGAGCTTTTATATATTTGATCTACTCAGGAGCGCTCCCAGTCCAACCACGGCTAAAAAGAGTAGTTTTCAAATTAGTAAGAAACAAGGTACAGTGAGTTATAGGGACCAGGCGGAGTGCAACAGGGAGACCATTCCAGGTTGCGGGGCCAGCGACCGAAAAAGAACGGCGCTGCATAATGGCTGTCCGCGTGCGAGGTACCAAGAGCTCGACTTGGTCAGCCGAGCGCAGAGCAGATCGCCGCAAGACCCTCGAGGTAGGGCGACACAACGCCCGTAGGTATGGGGGGGAAGTCCCTCCAGTCAACGCCTAACCAGTGCAGAGACCCCGTAGGCGATTCGGAGCGGGAAAGGGAGCCAGTGCAGAGCATCCCGCATATAAAGAGAAACCTGGCCAAATCTTTGGTGCGACCAATAAGACGTGCGGCTGCACGCAAAACCCGGTCCAAGCACCCAAGGCGGGCAGCTGGGAGGCCAGCGTAGAGGGCGCTACAATAGTCCGTACGGGAAACCGCAAATGCATGAACAAGGGTGGATACATACATAATACATACATACATAAATGTAAATGTACACGTTTTTCTATAGGCCTCGAGGCTCGACTCTGATAGTTTTCAGTTAATTGATCCGGTGAGATCCTTCATTACCGGGGCCTGTGTGCCACACAATTTAAGGTTCCTGTGTACAGACTCTGCTAACCTAAGATACAAATCTCTGAAATAAGCCACCATCCATATGTGAACTGGCAGTTGCGGGTACAGAAACGCATGGGATGTGTGCTCTTACCACTGTAGCTAACCAGGCTACAGACATACAGATAGACAGACAGACATACATACATACATACATACATACATACATACATACATACATACATACATGAATAGTACATGCATACAGGGCTTCTGTGCTGAGAGTGCCTCTGAATAGTTATTCTGCGAGAGGTGCTTTATAAATTTCTAGATACAATACGATACAATACATACATACATACAAAGATAATTTAAAAGACAGAGAATATAAATTAATGGCAGCTGGTTGTTAATGTAGACGAAATGTCTCTAAAATGATTTTTACTATTATTCTTTGCAAAACAGATGCACTTATTGCCTTCAGCACGGACCTTCTTTAAGTTGTCTAACCAATTAGCAGTTGGAGACACTATAAACATTGCCAGACTATCCTAAATGTGTTGGCGTTTTCAAAGGTCAACATCTGTTCCATGACATCTAGTGTCAACAAGCTGAAAACTTTTCCGGTTCTCTGGCAGTTTTCCATCAGTCAATCAAAAATCCGGCATCTTGCGTCACTGAGGTTTTGACCAGACCTAAGGTCTTGGCATACCTCTCAGGGATGAGCATGGCTCTCAGGCTGTATGTCGTTTTTCGTTTAATTTGTAAAACTTTTATTGTTAGGATTTATTTACTTTTTAACTGTACACCAAAGTGCGATTAGCAGTTGGATAATAGAGAATATACTTACTTACTTACTCTAAGCATTTCCAAGTATTGTAATGTAATGTAATTTAATGTCAAGTCATGACAGCAATTTTTTAGCATTTTCAGGAACAGGTACTTCTAGAGTGCTTTACAATGTCAATTGTCAAGTATTCTCGGCAGCATGGAATACCTTTCAGCAGATAGCACATGTACAGAACAGCTTGTGCTAAGTGGTATTGCTACTCAAGACAATAAAAATTGCTGGATAACTAGGGGTGTCTGTAACACTTATAGATATGCAGTCTGACTTACATTTATGCATATGTGAATTGTCTTAAATATGAAATTACATATATATATATATATATTATACACACATGTATGTAATATATATATATATATATATATAATATTATATATATTATAATCTATAGATATGCTGTGTAGGTATGTGTTTATCTGGACAGTTAGACTGCACATAAAATAGGAGTTGCACAAGGCACACTATCTTAAAGATCTGAAAGGCATGACATATTTATGCTGAAGAAGTATGTTCAGTTGATTGAAGGGAAGCAGTAAGCATGTGTGGAAGAAGGTGGTGAAAGGCACATTAATCTGTGCTATGCTATCCAGCTTTATTGTTCCGTCTTCAGCCAAGTTTTACAGCTACAGAAGCTGTTCTTCCATTTGTTTTGATATGAATTTGCTGTCATAATGTATTCGTTAATACGCCATATGTCCATTGGGTAAACGAAGAATTGTAGGCGGGGTGAGTCACGCCATCAACCAGCAGTTTAAGCAAGTCGGTGTAAATGGGTCTTCAGCAGCTTGACAAATAGGTAGGCTGTTTCAAGGTGGCATAGTGCTGAATTTCTGAATAGGTATGAAGATTCAGACTGATGGTTTCTAGTGTATCGGAGGTATAAACAGTTTAGTGTAGCTTATCACAAACTTCTGGGGCACTGTTAGGACGAGGGATGTCTGCATGGAATTCTGTTCTCTCGTGCTTTCGTACATACTCTGGTGATTTTTGTATCTTTAGCTGGACGCAAGTGTTGTCCTTCGACGGTCTCATCCGAATGCTTTTCCGTCTGCCGAGCGATTTTCATGCAAGAGCATTCCAGCTCACCATCTAAGATTCGACGTGTTGTTGAACACTGTAGTCAACAGGTGGCGGCATGTGTACAGAACTACACAAGATCATTGCCAGTCAGGAACGTGCTTGATAGTAAGTGTTTATGTAACTGCTAGGGCTTTAACTGGCTTGCAAGGGCATTTGCAGTAATGTCCAAGAAAACTGTTCATTGAGCCCATTGCCACTGGTGACAACTGGTGACCCACTGTGGTCCCAATGTGAGCCCAAGAAAGTGGCTGCACAAGTTTTTTCTTAAGTACCGGTGTTGAATGGATGAATGGTTGTTAATCTAATTCGAAGTGCTGTTATAGTGCATAGTACAGTAACTCACTAGTTCACGTTTGCAAGTTTTGAGTAACTACATGAGGGACCGTTTATAATTTAATCAGAGGTTTTAATCAGTGGTTGTTTTGAAATTAGACAAGTGTTACTTGTGGTTTATGTCCATGATCTGTTATGCATATCTATTCTAGATCCAGAAGGTGAGTAGTGGACATAGGATAGGTTGGACCACAGACATAGGTAGACATAGGCTGTGCTGTTGGCGCCTTGTGAGAGACAGTAGAGATGTTAGCGCCTTGTGAGAGACAGTAGAGATGTAGTTATTTCTGGATGTTTGTGTTACACTGTTTCAGATCCTCACAAAGGCAGTGAGACATTACTTTGTAACAGATCTAAGAAACATCCCACAGGATCAGTTTTAATGTCTCTTTAGTCCTGATCTAATCTTATCTTCTCTACAGCTCTGTTGTCATAATGAACAAAGGCTTAATCTACGGTCGCTTCTGCTTTCAGTAATAAAAAGCCATTGGAGAGAGACAGTAGAGATCCAACCACACCTTGAGAGCTGAAGACTGGCTAAGGCTGCAAGAACGTAACAAAGTTTAGTTGGAGCAGAATAAGTTTTGCTAATTTTTTTATATTTATTGTTATGCATTTGGTAAGCACCACTATCTAATAACCTACCATCAATCTATAGCATTGAGCAGCTGTGAGTGGAGGACTTGCTCAAGGTCCCTACGCACTCACAGTAACCAACTCTAGAGGAGGCTCAAACCCATACTCTCCTTGTTAAAAGGCAAGCAGTCTAACCAATCGAGTACAGTGTATTGTATTGCATGAGAAACAATGTAATAAAGAAAAAAGTGCAGCAGTTTTTTGATGGTTACATGTTTGTCTGTTTTGTTAGGCTTGTCTTGCTGTGAGAAGCCGGGCATTTCGGAGACTTGTCAGGCAAAGTGTCATAACGCACTGAAGACTCTGACGACTGAGGATGAAGTCATAGATGAAGTCATTCTTCACTGTGGAGAGCCAGACCTCAGTGTTAGTTCACAATCAACCGCAGTCTCTCTATGCTTGTGTTCACGGTGATCACTGCAGTTACTACCTTCAATGTTTTAACTACCCTCTACCGCTCCGAGAATCTGCATGCTAGATCCGCTGAATCATCATCATCAACAGTGGTTTGCCACTCTCTGGAGCGTTGCTGTTTCCATGGCTCTTGGCCAACTGGAGTGGCCTTGGGCTTGTCTCCAGGCTTTGTGTAGCCCAATGTTGTAATTGTCAAATGTTGTAATTGAACGTTTATGTAATGCCAAACTAATCAGGGGTGCTCTCTGCATTAGCTTATATGATGTTAATGTCAATATGTACAGTGTATGGAACTCGCATGTTTATCCACTTGTAGCACCATTGTTGGAATTCATCCAGCTTCTTAGACAAACTGTCTCTATCCATGTTCTTGTCCCTCAACTGTCACTTCCTCTGTCTCTGTCCTTAGCCCTCCTTCTGTTCCTGTACCTCTCCTTTTCCCAGTTCCCTTCCCTCTCCAGCTCCTCTTATCTCTCCCTCTTGATCCATGTCTTCTGATCTTCCTCTGATTTTACCATTATCTGTCCCTTCCTGCATATATCCTTCCAAAACCTGTACTAAAAGCTCTTTACAATACCTCTCATGGTATATTAGTGGACTTGAGAAGGGGTTGGCAGTAATTTATATAAGTTTCTTGTGACACAGTCTCTGTTGCCTTGATTCCTTAGAGAAACTCTTATCCACTTAAATCCTCTGCTCTATTGAGAACTCTGCTTCTCCTGGTGATTTGATTTGTGCTTGTTTTCTGCGTAACTCTTCAGGCGCCGCTGTGGCAGTGCTTTCTTCGAAGTTCGAACAATCACATTCGTCGCCAGTACAACATGGAGAGTAGTTTTGATCTGACGAATAGAGATAGCACACGGCTCATGTGCTGTCCAAAGGCAGTCACACAGCAGTGTAGAAATCTCTGCATTGAGGTAATTAGTGTTTTAAGAGAATCTCGGGATGATGTTCTGTATTGCAAAATAATGGATCCTGTTTGAGAAGCTAATTCTGGGAACTGTACCAAATACTTATTTTTAATGAGGTTATGATATTATAAGGTTTAAAACCGAATATAGTTTGCATTACATTATAATAAACTTTCAAAACTGAATTAAGTTTGCAGTACAGTAAATTGATGTGAAAGCTTAAAATTAAATTTGAAATCATGTCAGAATTAATTACTAACTAGTAACTTCTGTAGTGCTGGTGTCTAATGCACAAGACATCTACTGAATGGCCACATCAAATCAAGTACTAATCAGGTCAACCTCCAGAAGTTAATCTTAAGTCTGCTGACCATTGTGTTGGGACCTTCAACATGCCATCTGCTTATTGCCACTGACTGATGTGTCATCAGTAGGTAGAGGTACTAAATAATGCTAAGTACTGGTAAATAAAAGCTAATTGAATATAACAATATTAATGTCATGGTTAATATTAATTTGCTCATGTGACACCCTTGGAACATGCTGTTTTAGTTTAATAATATTATAATATAATATAATAATATAGTAGTCATTTTAAACTAATGGTATCTTTTCTGTTTCTACAGCTATTTTGCATATAGACTGCTTGTTTATCCTGTTGTATTACTGAACCAGATTCCTATTTAAATATTTTTTATGTTGAACCTGTTTTTCTATTATACTGTCGCACTTCTACGACATTTTCTGCACTGAATGTACTGTTGCTGTCTGTTTTTCTGTTAGTGACAATTTACGACATGCTGCACTGATTTGCCATTGATTTTATAGACATACAGTCGAAGGCATGTCTTGGCGGCCGACGACTTTGACCCAAAGTGTTCGTATTCGCTGCATGAGAAAGAGCTAAATATTTGTTTGGAAGAAGGTACTTGAGAAGTTTTCTGCAGTGAATGCTTAACTATCTCGTGTGCCGTTGCTGTGTCGCAAACTTAAGTGCGATCAAGTGTTTAACATGAAACGCTGAGGTCACCCGATGCAAACTTATCCAATTGAGTTTCTGCACTCAATCGATGTTCTATTCTTGTTCGTAAAGCACGACCCTCTCTGTCATCTTAAGCTACCTGTTCGCAGTTTACGACAGCATGCAACACTGTAGGAGGTTGTGCAAACTCTGGCAGACACTTAATGGTAGTTCACCTTAGTGCTAAATTTAGATTGCAAAGTATTATGAAATATATAAGTGAATTGTTAGGTTAAACTCTGTTCACCCAGTACTTCAATTATATATAGATCTAATCTAATCTGACCTTTAACCTAACCTAATCTAGTCTTATCAATTCTAGTCTTATCTAATCTAGTCTGATATGAAGACTTCTATAGTTGTGTTATCGGAAGAAGGCTTCAGTCATTTGGTTGCTTCAATGAGCCAAAACCTGTGGTTGGGATCCCAAAGTTAAGGGAGGCGAGACAGATCTAATACATCTCAGGATGAAAGTATCGGCCCACTCTGTAGCTATAGCAATTAATGTCTGTGGCATTATGATAAATGCGCTGTGGAAGTCAAAAGATTATAGGCTGACTGTAAGTGCAACATGATGGTCTATGCTGTTATCCAATGATTGCATGTTCAAGTCTGCTGAGGAGACTCCATGTATGGTAACTACCCTGGACAGATTGTTCTCACACAGTGGTCTGTGTCACAAGTAGTGCAATTTGGTACCAGCATAGGCTGGGAAGGAAATGCACTGATCCCAGCCACTGCCAGGTCAGGGCATTGAAGGAAGAAAAATGAGTGCCTCCCCACAATCTACAAAGGCACATACGTCTACTTTACTTAAAATCTTTGCTGAGATGAAGGTGTTTTCTGTGCAGTGGACAGTCACTGTGAGCCAGGCTGCAGCCATCTCAGCTACTGTTCCAACTTCAATAGCCGACCGCAGCAGTTATTTCGTAGCTGCAACCAACAGTCAGACGAAGACGCTCGGAAAGCAGTTAAACTTTGGACAGCCGGTGTCATCTCAATGCCTTCGATGATATTTGACTTTGACATACCAATCAAAGGTACGTATTATTACCACGGAGACCACTGGACTTTACATGCATCTAGTTCACGAGGCAATCACAACCCAAGTGATCAGAAATGCAATGTACTAGTCTCTGTTGGTTAACACGCAGGACCAATGTTCCCTCTAAGGCAAAAATGCGAGTGCACAAGCTTTGTTATCTGCTGTGCGGTGACTGTAAGAGACATTGGCAACAATTTTCCATCTTAACAGTGACCGCATGATGCAGGTTAATGTGCCATTGTTTTAAAGCACTGTCTAGTGTGCTGTGCAGTGTGACTATGATGCTGTGCGACTTTATTTGTATTTAAATTTGAACTTTCCAAAAAATGAACAACTTTTGCCTGATATTAGAGCATTAAAAATTCCCAACTCTGACATCCACTGTGCGGGCGTAATAGGTGCTTGTGCGGGTGCGACGGCTGCTGCGCGACCGTGCACTCGCACAGGTTAGAGGGAGCATTGTGCAGGACTATCAATCTAGCAGTCACGGTTTGAGGTCTTTTGCTTCCATTGTCCCTGCTCTTTGGAATGAGCTTCCTCCGTCCGTTCATTCTTCTATTCTCTCAGGTAACGTCTCTTCCTCTTTTACCTTTCTTAAAACTTGCTTTTTCTCTCGGGGTCTCTCGCACTGGGAGCGCTTCTGAATGGCCCTCCCGCTAGAAGCGCTTTATAAATATCCGAACACAATACAATACAATCAGTACACTGATTGTACACTGGACATTTTAAAGAAAAGTGCAGACTCATTTATAATTTGAGTGAATCTTGTTTCACGTATGATACTTACATACTTGTGTGTCATAATCATAGCATAGTTGAGCACTTTGATAGCACTGCATCAAGGAAAAGTTGGTGGCACTTCCTGATCTTGCACCACTGAAACATGCAGTCTGTATTTGCATTTAGGTTGGATATATTCTTAGATTGAAGAACGTACCCTGATATTCACACATATATGTACATGAATAAATGCATACATATGCTGTGTTCATACATACATAGATATACACTCTTACATAGGCTTGTATTATGTACATGAGACCTTTTAAGTACTTCCTAACAGACCGTTTGGTTTACTCAGTCCAGAACTTCGAACTGAAAAGTATATTCACAGTCTGTGAGTCGGTTGGTTGAGAATTGTAGGTGCAAGTGTACTTATTGTAATTCCTCTTATTGTTATGCAAAAATTGTGGATTGAAAGTTTCTGTTATAGTTTGAATGCTTTTAGACAGATGAACTATTGTCACCGCAACTGAATCTGTGTTATTTGTTTTAACCGACAGACATCAGTCAATGTGAGCCAAGCAAGTGGAAGGCCATTGCCTGTACTATGCATATCAAACCATGTCACCACAAAGCTCTTACCAGTTCAATATGCCGGTAAACATCAGTTCCACTCTCTTACAGGGCCTAAAATAGGGTGCAGTCGAGTGTACAGTTGCCTTGTCTGGACTGTCTAGTGTAGTATAAGTTGTTGAGAGTTTAGCTCAAGTCAACTATGTACCATTTCATTCTTATACCTGAAGTTTTACTTACCATTTCAAGTGCAGTTTGAGGTAGGGTGTAGTTGCTCTCTAATCCTTAGGGCATGTCCGCTGAAAGTGCCAGCATTTAATGAACTGTCTGTGAGAGTTTCAACTACTGATCGTAAAGCGAGTTTCTGTAAGACACGAAAGGTAGAATACCTTAGAATCAGAATATTTTGTTAGGATCAGAGCAATTTATCTCTTAAAAGAATATTAATTATAAAACTAAACATTTATGTAGTTTGTTGTGCTGTAAGCTATAGGAAATGATCATCTTAATTTGCAGTTTAATTTGCTATTTCCTTAGGTCGGACTGCATAGATGTTCTGTCGAAATGTCTCGACACGTCTAGAATATTTCGGTCGGACATAACTCCAGAAACAATTTGTAGTAAACTGTCAGCGCAGGACAGCACAGCGCCATGCATTTCACTGTCGCTCTATTCAGGTTAGAATTCGCAAGTACAACCACACCTTCAAATAGAAACAGCAACAATAGCAACAACAAAATGCAACACAGAGCAACAACAATAGCAGTTAGTCATAGTAGGTTTAATAGGTAGTATTAACGGTAGTTTGATAGTCACAGCTTGATTTGTCAGCCATTTTGATTTTAATGTGGAATATTTTAAGTGCTCATTTTAACCTTTATGTTGCTGCCTAATATGTATTAAGATATTATAATTTTATTATTCTAAGTTAGTAACTGATAGTAAAGATCATACTTGTATTTTGGATACTTAGATTCAATTGGAAGGTGACATATTGCCTTGTTCAGTGCAAACTTTCTTGCATTTCTGGAAGTAGTGAACAGTGCATAAGTGCTTGTGTGAGGTTCTGAAAAGGTGTTAATATGAATGCTTTTATACATTACTAGTCACCGATACATGTGATGCACACTGCACAGGTATGTTGATAACTGTACTCACGTAGTTTGCATATATAATTAAGCATTTTTTAGTATTGTTCTTTTGATGATTCTTGATGTTGATCAACAGCAGCAGGAACTAAGAGAAGTTTGGAGCAAAGGAGTCAGGTGACAACTCCTTGTAATCCAAATCCTTGCAATGGCAGCCAAGTATGTGTCGTCAACTGGAAGAAATGCTCTCTCCAAGTGTCTGGAGGAAGCTGTCAGCCATTCGTCTGCCAGCCTGGTTAGTAAATGACTTATAAGACCTGAGTTGATAAGACCTGATTTGAATTGGACTATAATCATTGTAATTGCAACTTTGTAATTGTAATGAGACATTTATATGGCACTTCTTCAAGATAAACCCCTCAGAAACGCTCGTGCTTTATATTTGAAAGATTATCACTGTAGTAGTAATGTTACAGCATATAATCTCTTGTCTATAGATATGATGCAGACTATGCACATTATGTTATTGACTGTTAATCATATACTGGTCTTGTATTCGATTCAATAAATTTGATTTGATTTGATTTGATTTGTGACATGACTACATATGATTACCTAATTCTCTGCACATGACTTAATTGCAATTTTTTAATTGTAATGAGACATTTATATTGGCACTTCTTCAAGATAAACCCCTCAGAAGCACTCCCCACATGACCATGTATGATTACCTAATTCTCCGCACATGACATGTTGTAAAATAGCGTAATTTCACAGGTAAAATTAGGCTAATTTCTTGAGTTTTCATTGAGTTCTGATACAAATAAGCATTTCATTTCTGGGTACATGGTTTGAATTCGTGTAAAACTGGCGATTTCATGTTGAGTATGCAACCGACATTCCACAAGGTTGCCCCATTTCACTAACTTCAGCCATGACATGTAGCAAATCTATACTTTTGACTGGTACAATAATAATAACTGGACCAGTGTCATATCCGATCATACCTAACCCTTCTTGCCTTGCCTTGCTATATCTTGCCTTGCCTGGTTTGATGTAAATGAAGGGCTAACACAAAGATTATTATGGATGGTTTGTCTGAGTTCATTAGCTGAACCCACTGAACTTGTCTTGTTGAAGGTTGTCCTTTAGGAGAGGCGGTCACCCAGATCATTCCTCAGAACACTTACATCCGGGTTCCAGATGCACCCAACATAGACTGCTACCGTGCCTGCTGGTGCAGTCGCAATGGTCTGATTCACCGCTGCAATCAGCTGAAATGTGTTGGTGAAGAGCAGTGCATCATGGCGTCAGGAATGATTCAAAGTAAGTAGCACCAATACAATAAAGATTTAAATTGATGGTGGCTTCAAGGAAACCTTAGTCAAAAGTTATAATCCATTGGAGAAAACCAATAATAACCTTTTAGGGTTTTCTAAGTTTACTGCATACTGTGCCATTGCTTTACAACATATGTTGAAAATTTAAATCTTCAGGTCAAAAGTGGAGAGCGCAAAGTACCTCTGGGCCCCAGGTATTTGAATGGGGCTGTGGCCCAGTGCCTAAATATGTGTTGACGCCCTGGATACTGTGCACAATAAGTATACAATAACATCATTTCTGAGATTACTGTACAGGTAAGATAGTGATAAGATATCATTTAGAGTGATGTAGATGGGTCAGTGTTTAATATGCACAAGCTCAAATTCTGTTTACAGTTTGCAGAGTAGGCAAAGTTCATCTGTAGACTTTTTGCATATCCATAAAATAATCATGAGTTTGAATATGATGTTTTTATAGGTTGTTATCTCTGAAACTCTAAAATTATATTGCCTCATTCAAATTGCTTTATGCAAATTTGAATTTGTATTGAGTCATAATTGGTAAGCTGAAGTTGATGTCAACAGCCTAATATTACATCATACTGCTTAGCAACTATGCAGAATTCTTAAACACTGGTAACCACTACATGGACCCTTGAGCTGTATTAGGCCTCTTCTGATTAGTTTGATATGCTAAGAAATTTCTTATGACAGCCATTTACTGCTTCATTGTTGGCCTATTATGTCCACTTGTTAGGCCTTAAGTGCTCTCACATTGATCAAGTTCTTGCCTCCTGCTCCTCATCACTCTACGCTCTAGGGGTGCTTCGGTCCCATGACCTTCCTCCCCCTCCTCCATGCACGAAGTTGCGAGGGTCACGACCATAGGCCACTTAATGTATGCCTCTCCTGCATGGTGGGGTGTCACGACCACAGGCGATAGAACCCGTATTGAGGCTATGATAAGAAGGATGGTACGTTGGGGTTTTCTCTTCAAAAATGCCCTGAGCACGGGGCACCTGAGAGATGGGGCTGAGGATTGCCTCCTATGGACGGTCCGCACCGCCCCGGCCCAAATGCTACAGAGCCTCTTCTGGGAACCAGGATCCAGTCAATACGATCCTCGCCCTCGCTGTCACGACAACACTGTGCCAAATAAGGACGAACAAAACTTCATACCTAGAATTCTTTTTAAGAACGTATATCATTAATCTCATCTAAATCGAACCCAAAGCCTCCACTGCCCACTCATTATATGTACAAAGTTGTGTCCTTGTCAACTTTATGATTGTGAATAAACGAATATTGATTGATTGATTTTAAGATGTACTTTGAAGGGCTATATTAAGTGTTTACATACAGACACACTAATATACATGTATATGTGCATTCATACATTCAACAACAACAACAGTTGTTTATTCAGTAACCATAAAATCGTTTGAATGTCAAGGTACAATTTTTCAGTAATGCAGAGTTAAGGTTAACCAGGAGAGCCAAAAGGGGCCAAAGACCCCACTAACCAGGGCCACCTGGGTGCATTCTTGCCAAAATGGGTGAAGCGGACGTACTTATAGTCAAACAGTGACCTGATAGTAACAAGGAATATGAATAATAAGAAGGAAAGAAAAAGAAAAAACCAAACTTAATTACAACTCAACTAATGACTCAGCACCACGCTGTGATATATATGTAACATACATTTATTTTATACATGTCATACAGGCATACATATGTACATGCATACATAGGTATACATACAGGCATACATACATGCATGTTTACATATTTATATACATGCATACAGGGATACATGTATGCATATGACATATATACATACAATGTCATACATACATGCAGGCTTAGATGCATGCAAACATTCAGGCATGCACATATACATGCATAATACATACAGGCATAAATGCATGCAAATATAAATACATACATACGTAAGTGAACAATGCTTTAAATGCAGACAGTTTCCCACACTTAGATGGGAGATTAATGCCTACATGTTGCACGCTTTTATTGGGAAGACCTCCTACAGTGTGCTTTGCTTTGGAGCCGATCAAGTGGAGCTAATATCAACAGAATGGAGAATGGCTGTTAGTGAAAAAACAGGAGGAATTGAATTTGCACAGGTTGCGACGAAGAAGGAGGTTCTGCGTGGCATCTGTAAACAATAGAGTCGAGAATGCCTTTTCTCCGGGATTTCTTTTAGCTCTGGAATGTGATAACCCATTGACTGTAATTTAGGTCATGGGTCAGTGTGTAGGGATTGGCTGTGATTTTAATTATCTAGGTCATGGGTCAGTGTGTAGGGATTGGCTGTGATTTTAATTATCTAGGTCATGGGTCAGTGTGTAGGGATTGGCTGTGATTTTAATGATATAGGTCATGGGTCAATGTGTTGTGATTGGCTGTGATTTTAATTATCTAGGTCATGGGTCAGTGTGCAGTGATTGGCTGTGATTTTAATTATCTAGGCCATGGGTCAGTGTGTAGTGATTGGCTGTGATTTTAATGATATAGGTCATGGGTCAGTGTGCAGTGATTGGCTGTGATTTTAATTATCTAGGTCATGGGTCAGTGTTTGTAATCGTAATCTCAAAATTTCTACAGCACTGAAAAAAGCCAAGTTGTGGGAACCAGCTTATTCACAGGCGCTTAGTCAAAACATAATCGATAGGCGAGGAGTGAAATCGGTTCCAGGATCCAAAGGGGTCAGGCAGGCAGACAGTCAGACGGCTAAGGTGGATGGTGTTTAGAGTTGAAACGACAAGGGAGGTTAAGGGTAAGAGTAGAGACCTGTTCAATGATTGGCTGTGATTTTAGTGATTTAGGTCATGGGTCGGTGTTCAGTGATTGGCTGTGATTTTAACAATCTAGGTCATGGGTCGGTGTTCAACCGTAGCTGCAACCGCTGTGCCTGCCATTCGGGTCAGGTTGTCTGCACCAATCGTTTCTGTGGCACAACGGCACAAAGTCTGACCAACATCCAGAAGACCAACCCTCAGAGAGGTATCTGCTAGACTCCCTCCAAGTACCTATGTGCTTCTCAATAGGCATATGGAAGGTTGCTATACAATTTCTGTATAGCATTACATTACTCTGAGATTCTAGGCTCAACACAGATGGTTACGTTACATCTGCTGAAAATGCTGAAGAAATTATCTTACAGTAATTACGTTTCATGGTATAGTGCAGCAAAGTGCTGCATTGCATATTGGAGTGTAGCATGGAATGTATGATCATTAAATTATTGGCTATGATTCTGATGCCAGGACTTTGTGTTCTATTTTGAAGTTGCTGCATTTGCTGTCAATCGGGGGTCCATAGAGTAGTGGTAACATCACTGGTGTGAAGAGCAGTAGGTAGCGGGATCGCTTCCTGCAACCCTGCTAAGGTCCACTCAGCCTATCATTCGCGAGAAGGCGCGTTGTGAAAATGAGATGTAGGACGTGATGGGCGCCTTGCATGGCTGCCGTATACAGTTAAAATTTGACTCCTGCAATAACTTGTGTTCATCCGTTCATGATGATTTGTGATCATACTGCGTAATTGTCAGTTTGAAAATATTAAACGAAGATTATTATTATTAATCCTGTGTTACATTACGTAATTTACAATAATATGTTATGTTTTAGTACATTACTTTACATTACATTAATGCCTTTCATTCACATGTCAATACATGGTTTTAAATGCAGACAGTTAACCTCAGTTAGATGGGAGATTAATGTCTACTTGTTGCATGCTTTTATTGGGAAGACCTCCTGTGACCTGTGTTATTTAGACATTTGTAAGCTTTGATCTGCTACAAACTGTATGAGCTGGTAGTTTTTTCTTGAACTTTGCATCTAGTTTTGCCATGTGGATGTCTGAACGAGTACCAGCCTGTCTGTGGCAGCAATGGTCGCACTTACCCAAGTTTTTGCCTTGCCAGGTGAGTTAACTTTTACGCTGGCAGTGAATTTTTATAGAGTATCACTCCTTAAGCAAAATGCCTTGATCTTCTTTTGTACGAACTGCTCTCTTAGCCTTTGATTCCACAGCAAAACGTTGCAGCTCAGAAAGTTTTGCGTTGCATAATGCTACACTTGAATGCTTTTGCCTCATACCAACACACAGGATTATGTACCATTTCTCATTGTATGATATTACGTTATGTTATAATGTTATATGTTAAAATTGGTTGTGTTCCCAGTCAAGTTCTTTACAGGCTTATGATCCATCTGCTAGTATCTCTGTCATTCTGATCCAAATCATATCAGTTTTGTCTGAAAATCTGGGTAGCACCTTCTAATATTAAGTGTCTCCGTTCATACATACATACCCCGGTACATGCATACACATGCAGTGCCATGCACACACACACATGCATATATTGTAACAGACAAGCAAATTTAAGTGAGTAACCTTTGCATTTGACAATGCACATGCATTACATTGTATACAACGATTATACACATTTTTAAATAGGCTATAATGAGAGTACCAGATTATTAAGTCACACATGCACAACTAAATATAACTAAAGATACATCGATTAACAAAACTACTTTTAAACAGTTTTGATTTAACAATAGGCAGCATGAAAGGATTTACTGAACATCTACATGACAGACCACATTGAATAATAATAATTTTCAACAATGTGTGTTAGTGGATGTATGTTACATGTGTGTAAATGTTTTAAAGACTTCTATTATTATGGTTTCTATGGTGATGATAACGATATCTCATTGATTAATCATCTTATTCGGAACGGATTGTCAGATGTGCTGGACTGAACGCAACTGTCATTCGTGGTGGTTCGTGTTTGTCACCGAATCCTTGCTCGAGGCATTCATGTTCATATGACGAGAGGTTGGTTAGTCATTGTCTTTTGAATTTCTTTGTCAGTAACAAATCCTTGGGAGTGACACCTTCATCAGCAGATTTCACCTTCAGTGAAATAACATTAGCTCAGTATTTTGAACAGGAAGTGAAGTCATGGCCACCAAATATTAGGTGTGAACGATGTGCTGAAAATGCTTATTCTGCTCTAATCTCACATCTTGGGCTCTGGTGCTTTTCATGTTGCGAACCTCTCTCCTTCAGTGTTTCTGATTTTCGAACTCTCAAACTGCCTTCAAGAAATGCCTCAAAACTCAATGATTGCAAGAGTAGTATTTTAATCTACCTTGCATCAGTTGCTTAGGTCAGGCAGATGGTCATGCATGCAGTGCTGATATATTTCTAAAAGGTGCTTTATTTTTTGTCTTCATACTCCTCTGCAATCCTGGATACATACTACATACATGGTATACATACGTATATATATATATATGTGTGTGTATGTACATGCATACTTACAACATGCATGCATGCATACATACATAGACATCTGGCTTTGTACTTTGTAGATGTGTGGCCAAGAGACAGACATGTCTTGGTCTACACAGCACGGACTGCAAACAGTACGAGTGCGGTGAGTACCTCGTTTTCATCTTTCAGTTCTCTTGGACAGAAACTGCTGTGCAGGGTCTTGACTGTGGAAATATCTGGAACAGGTGTTGCTTATTGTTCTGTTCACATTTCCCTCACAGTCTGTCTCCAGTTCCATGGACTGCATGCTGAATAAACAATTTCAACTAGATTATTTTGGCTTGGTTGTTAAAGAAATAAATAAGTAAGTGAGTAGCCTGTAACTGCATCTGACAAGTATTCGTGCTTTGATTTTATTAGCTGCAGTCATCCAAATTGCAAATTTTTAGTTATTTTTACACCATTTGTATTTGGCTATGGCAATTGTCATTATGATTTATACTGATTTCTTTTTACTTGAGTTTGTGAGTAATTAGTTTTGGTGTTCTTGTGCTTCTGAATGATTGACTGAAATCTGACTCTGAATTTGTCTCTGAACTGTTTGAATGATGATTGACGAAGTATAATTCGAAACAAACTATTCACTTACTTTCTGTTGAATTAATTATTTAACGATTCACAGTTCAATGGTTGACTGGTTGTACTTAGAAAACTTAACTTCTGAATCTCTGAATAATGATTTTGATAGGAAATTGATGTTTTACAATAGTTTTATTGAGTTTCTATGTTTTCTTGTTCAGCGTGTGTTGTGTTCTTAATTGCAGTGAAGCTGAAGAGCAAATGTGACCTAAGTGATTCACCTGTCTGTGATGTCAGTGGTAGGGATGTTCCGGGCATCTGCCAGCTGTTGCTATGGAAACGGACACTTGCCTACAGAGGACGCTGTTTGGTAGGGTCAACTCCTTCCCACACTCAGGAACCAGTACTGAGAAATGGGTTAATGTAATTAACGTCATCTAATGTAATGGAGCTGATTTCACCCCTGCCTATAGATTATGATTTGACTAAGCACCTGTGAATAAGCTGGTTCCCATGACTTTGCTGCATTGTCTTCC
Organism: Allolobophora icterica; assembly: GCA_963556255.1. Taxonomy (NCBI): domain Eukaryota; kingdom Metazoa; phylum Annelida; class Clitellata; order Crassiclitellata; family Lumbricidae; genus Allolobophora; species Allolobophora icterica. The sequence goes on from OY744602.1 coordinate 85,142,421, forward strand.
TCCCCCATATTCCCTGTGTGTCTTCATCCTTTCCCCCTCCTTATCTTGCTTGTTTGTCTCCTCATTTTCCTTCTTGTTTTGTTGCTATCGTTCTCCTCCTCAAACCTTGCATCTCCTCATCCTCTAAAACAGTCTGGCAGCAGGTCACATTGAATGCACTTTAAAATGAAACATTTTATAGGCATTATAGCCAGTTAACAGGATTGGGTCGATGATTCTTACTAAGACTGCCGAGGTCAGCGTGAAGATAATCTTGTGGTTTGTTGGAACTCTTTCAGTCATTCTGTCAGAAGAGTGGTCCAGTCTGTGGCATTGATGGAGATGATTATTCGAGTGAATGTGCTACCTGGGCGGCTGGGGTCATCGCCGATTACGCCGGACCTTGTCGAGCCATTGGAGGGCAATACCAGGGCAAGTGCACTGCCTGCGTCTTTCACCTGTTCTTGTTTTTCTGCTCTTCTACTTGGAAATATTCTTATGTGCTTGCGTATGAGTGATTGTTCTCTCTAGATGTAAGGGAGTGCTCGATAGTGAAGTGGTTAGCATGCTAGACCTTCAATCAATAGGTCAGGGGTTCTAATCCCTGCCATGGCAGGAATTTGGTTTGAGATTTCTGCTCCCTCTGAACCCCATAACCAACTCAGCTATAATGAGTACACTGACCATACACTGTCGTTGGGAAGATGAGATGGTGAGGGAGAGGACTGGCCATCTGCCTTCATATGCCGAGGCTAAGAAAATGAAGTTGCTAACACTTCATGCCCATGGGTCATCATCTCTTACATCAGACCTTACTCTTCGAATAATCATTGATTATTAATTACTATTTACTATTCTTTTAATCTTTCATTAATTATTAATTACTGTTTACCATTCTTTTAATCTTCCATTAATTATTAATTACTGTTTACCATTCTTTTAATCTTCCATTAATTATTAATTACTGTTTTGTGTGATTGAGCTCAAAAACCTCTGTTTGGATGCGTTTGACTGACTTTAGTGATGGTTCAATTTTTAGATGGTATGATAACAACATCTTCATGTCCCAACGTAACCTGTTCTAACCGACTTGTACGGAATTGTCAACCAATTGTACCTCCTGGTGCCTGCTGCCCTGTCTGTGGTAAGTTCATGTTCAGTGGTAACAACAGTTTTAAGAATAGTAATAACAGGATTAGTTATAAAATGATAATAGTAATAATAATGCTAATGATAAAACAAAAGTAAGTTATTAATGTAATGAAATGATGACATATTAATGTTAATCATGCTTTGGTTGCATTGTCTGTCTCTCTAACAGAAGTGAAGTATATAAAGTAAATGAGTGATAAATGTCTGCATCATGGTTACTGGATATTATTATTTTTAATTAGTAACTTCTATGGTGCCGGTGTCTAATATAAAGGGCATCAACCAATGGCAAAGTAAACCAAGCCATTTTCAGGTTAGGTTAATATCCAGTTGATGATGTTAAGGTTTATCTATGTCTTTTTGCCAAGAGTATTACTTTTCCTCGATCAAGTGTTGTGATACATGGAGAAGGGATAATGTGATAGGCAATGGCTGTTGGTGATGTTTCAGCTGGGGAGATCCGTCTGCTGATCAGCCCCTCATTGCTGGAGTCTGCGTCAGCTGCTGTGCCCAGTGGGGTAATCTCAGTCTCAGACGTCTTAGAGGCATTGAGGCTACACGTCAAAGTGTTGCAGTGTGAAGTGTTTGGCTATGTGAGCATCGAAGGCGACATGACGTTGCTTCTTATGCCAATTGTCGACTCTCCGACGTTATTACAGGTCAGTATCAGATCAACTTTCGTCATGTATGAACCTTTGAGAGGTACGTTGGGCAATTGGGCCTTAGGGTCGTTGGCCTTCGTGCCTGGAACAGTCTTCCTGCACCTATTCAGGAAGCCAAAAGCTCACTCGATCACTTCGTTAAAAATGAGCAGAGTCAAGGCCAAATAGTTGCTATATAAAAACGTGTACATTTACAATGTTTCGTTTCACTATCCACATTTTTGATGTCATGGGTGATTTTGTAGATTGAAGCGTGCATGGTTGAGACCGAGAGGCTGGCTTACCTTCTTGGCTCCTCGAATCCAACTCTGACAACCTACTTGTCTCTGTCTTTCTTCATATCGGCCGATGTCAGAACGTGCCAAGCGAATCCTGTGACAGTCGACAGCTTACGATCTTTGTCCAGCCAAATGCGTTGCTTGTCGACATTCTTAGTCACAGTGTGGATGGTTTTCTGGAGCTCGTTGTTGGAATGTCGATGAGTTGGTTGTTTCGGTGTTCATGTTTTGTAAGTTTATTGTTGTTTGGAAGTTCTGTTGTGTGTTTGAGACGCTCTTAACACAGAGCGTTATGAATATCCAATCACATTACAATCCGTTATGGAGATGAGTCGGCGTGTATGTTGCTTTTGCTGAGGATCACTTTTTGTCTCCACATGTGTCACTGATTTGGTTGAAATGGAAGACCATGTACAACAGACCCTCCTTCTGAAGCTACCTCTGCAGTTGTCTGTAGTACAGAATGAAATTTGGATATGTGGCTCAAGCAGTGCCACGTTGGAATAAGTATGAGGTCTGTTTAGGAAACCTTGCCATATATGAATGAGTGTTGGATCTGTGACTCGGCCAAGTCATATCTGAATACGTTTAGTATATGTGACCCCAAATGAAATGTGCATATCAGATTAAATTTTGAATCAGTCCCCCAACCATGCAGCTGAACAGGTTTAGAACCTGTTGACTTATCCAAGCCATCGGAATAAAGTTTGACGCTTTGTCCTGAGCCAAGCCTTGTAAGAACGTGTGTTATGATGGTTAATGCATGTGAACAGAATGGTCTAGTGCATATCAAATTCATTTGTTAAGCGTTTTGTTAGCTTTATAAGTTCCTGAAAGCTTGACGCTGCACAGCAGAGTAAACGTTTGTGGAGCTGTTGGTTGATTGGTGTCGTGATGTCATGATACTTTGTTTTCAAGTGGATTGGAATATGAATTTCGACTTGTCCAACATGTTTGCATTAACTCAGTGATTATGGACGAAAATTGAAGGTATCGGGAAGGGCATTTAAGGAAGATATCATTGGTGAATATTTTTAATTATTGCATTTGTAATGGCCTAATATAACTACTTCTATTTATTATATACATTTGAATATTATAATTTGTATTATTCAGGTTTTATTTTGTTCTTATTTTTTTCAATTTATTATGTTAATCTGTTTGGTAAGTTCCTTTGTTATTTCCTGTGAATGAAGATACATTCTGTTTTAGCGTTCCAGCAGTATTATAATTTCATTTATTTGTAGATAGTGAATGAAAATCTTAAAAGAAAATTTTCTCAGTTTCTCACTGTTTCAAAATATTCTAGGTTAGTGTAAATTGTTACAAAGCTGATGTTAATTGTTGGACCAACCTTTGATTTCAAAAGGTGTTTTCTGTACAGTTCTTGTTGAATGTTGATGTTTATCGTGTTAACGCTAATTCTATTTCACGTTGGCAATTTGTACAATTTCAATGCTTTACGAAAAGGTTAGAGTGCTAAGTTGTCTGGTGCATACAAAGAGCCGTGATCTATTTTGTGGATTGACCTTTTGAAGCTAGTCTAAACTTTCAGTCTGTAAGAAAATCAAACAGTTTCCTGACTGAGTGTTTGTACAAGATCTAAATGATCTGAATGATCTGAGATCTGCATGATCATGAAATCTGAATGATCATGAAATCTGAATGATCATGAGATCTGAATGATGTTGTTTGTGTTGTTGATTTTGTTTGGAAAGGTTGCATTGGCAATTCACAAAAATCACTATTACTGTTAAGTAACATTGATGTTGAATTTTTAATTGCATTTACTTTGATTGAGCATTTTATCTTTCTGGGCGAAATTAAAGAATGACAGCTGGAGAACAAGTATGTATTCAGGAAGCCAGGGTCTTGGGTCATTATGGCAAAGTGCATCAAGTCACAGTAGAAACAGATCTAACCTGTCATCAAGACTGTTGCAAAGATGTTTATGTATTTTCAGCTTATCTCAAAATGCACTCCTTTTTGATCTGCTGGATAACCATGTGACAGTGCCTTTGAGACGTTCTTAAATATCCACATACTTACATACACATCGAATCATCAGTAAATCCGTATTGTGTATAATTAACATTAACACCATCAGCAAGACAATAATGGACAATCCTCAAGACCATACATTAACAGCACATTGGAAATTATTGATGCCATACTGACCCAACACAAGACCATAAATTAACACATTGGACAATGATTGAGACCATACTGGCCAAACACGAAGACCATACATTGAACACATTGGACAATGATTGATACCATACTGGCCCAACACCAAGACCGTACATTAACAGCGCACTGGACAATGATTGAGACCACACTGGGGTATATCATTAGTACAGTACTGTCCACTACCTGTGCAGTGATGCTCCATTACTAATATGCTACTACTGGTGACAGACTGAACTAGATATACCCTACGAGAAATCGTCCACAGCAGCAGCAGATATAGATTAAAAAGGCACATGAGGAACAGCACCATCTAGCGCCTCATCATTATCCAGGTGTGTGGCGATGACGGTGCATGTAAATTACTCTTGACATGAATGCAATTGAATGGGAAGTTGTCTGTCATGGGATTCAGTTACGTCAGTATTTTATTTACTTCCAGTTTTGTTGCACTTGAACTTAATAACTCGGCTGTGAAAACAATTCGAAAGGCATTTTCTTCATTGAATTCAGTTGCTGGCCTTTCTTCATTATCCATATGTTCTGTAATGCGATTTTAGCAAATATAAAGCAAAACGAAAGTATTGAGTAGACGTGTGTGATGAAACAGAAGTGTGGGTTATCTTAATTTCGGAATTTATAAAGTAGACCTACTGCTTGAAGGTTAAGCGCTGAGCACCAGTTTAGTCACAAGCGCTGCGTCAAGTCAGACGTCCAAAGATGCCACTTAAAATTGAACAATGCCAATCAATATTTTATTATTGTGCCTTCCCAGAGATCGCAGTCTCCGCCTTGCTTCGTGTTTGTAAGAAATTAGTACCCCCGACTTTTTACACCAAAGTTACGCCCCTGAATATGGGTTTATTAGGCAGCGAGGACAGATAGTTTGGCGAAGCTTCCACCTCCCGTAAACCATCTATGACGGTGGACAAGGAAAACTGCGACTTGAATTTAGTGGGCTATATAATTTACTATGATTTTATAGTAAAATTCATTATAGAAAGCAGGTGAAGAGTGTACTGAATGTAATAAATAGGCCTAAACGGTTAATTATAGCACTGTGTCTAACTTATGAATGACTACAGGCCTAACTACACGTAAAATAACTGGTGTTAACATAATATACAAGTCACGCGTGAATATACAATATAGGCCTAATTAGCAACAGTTGTGAGGTAAGAAAGTTGTGCACTGAAGAAACTTAACAAAAACAGTGTTCAACAATGCAGGACTGCACTTCAGTGCAGGACAATCACTATGACAACTACAACGACGACGACGAGGATGATTATGATGTTCACTCATATATGTATCTGAACATTTATATAGCGCGATTAAAAAATCCTACAAAGGTGCTATACGATGCATATTTATGTAGAGGTTGCAGTAATGGAAATGGAAGTAGTGGGAACAGGAGCTGTACGTGGTAGAGGTGGTGTGAGTGGTAATAGTATCGGGTGAGGTGATTGTGACAGTGGGGTATAAATATTGGAAATGAAAGGAGTAGAAGTAATATTGGTAGTGGGAGCAGCATTAAGAGTGGTAGCTTAATATTAGTAGTAGTGGTGGGGATAATGGTAATTTGTAGTAATAGTAGTAGTAGCAGCAGTAGTAGTAGTTGCACTAACTAATAATGCCCATTTGTAGTTGCTGCGGTGGTGGTAGTAGTGGTGTTGATTGGTGGTGATGGTAGTACTGGAGGCTTGTATAGTAGTTCTTTTAGTAAAGTAATAATGTCTATTTACTTTCGGCACTTTCACGACAGCAGCCATACATCATCCCCAGACCGTTAGAAATTCATTCTGCTGAAAGGCTTATTCCTAACCACGTTTGAAATCTTACCTTGCGTAGATCTACAAGTTCTTATTCGCAATAAACATAAAATAGTTCTTGCCAAAGTTTGTGCACTAATCGGATGCGGTCATGCGGCACCAGAAAGCAGCTGCTGGGATGGCGAATGGTGGCTCCTACCCCGATAGCAAAGTTCGTTGGACCCAGATGAGACCGTGGTTGGACCCACATGGGAACCGTGATTGGACCCAAGTGAGGACCGTGGTTTGAGCCATATGGGGATCGTGTTTGGACCCACATGGGGACCGTGGTTGGACCCAAATGAGTGTCGTGCTTGGACCCACATGGGGACCGTGGTTGGACCCAAATGAGGACCGTGGTTGGACCCACATGGGGACCGTCGTTGGACCCGCATGGGGACCGTTGTTGGACCCACATGGGGACCGTGGTGAGCCCCAGTCACAGCCAGTATCACAATGTGATCCGTTCTGATCCCATTGAACGTGACTGTCTGAATATCGTCTTCAGTTGTCGATGATGATGATGAGACTCTGCAAGTGTCCGTTTCTCTTCTGCTGCTGCAACCCAGATGACTGAACTCCATCATCATCGGTAGTGACCGCATCCTCAAGCGGATCATCAACTACTCCTCCTCCGCCTCCCTTCCCCATCCCTCCTTCCTCTCCTTCCCCTCCTGCGTTTCCATGCAGGGCCTTCATCTGGATGGCCGATGACTCGCTGTTCCAGCTACCGTTGCTCGGGTGACGCACGTGATTGACCCTTCCGTTCGCCGCGCACTTGGCGGAGCCAGTGGTCAGTTCATAGCCGGTGCCCAGCTGGTCATCTTGGTCAAGCACGACCGTCGAATTGCCGGCCGCTGACCGGAACGACTGTTGTCCGGAGCGACTGGCGAAGATGGTGGAAGTGACCGTCGTGCCACGTCTTCTGTCACGTACGCTGACGTCACGATTACACTGCCACTTCTTACGAAGTTCCGACTGAACCTAGAAAACATGACGCTTCGTTATGTTAATAAAAGGCGCTATAATAACTGTTCTGATACATACATACATACATACATAGATACATCTATACATAATTGCATACATGCATACATACATACATACATACATGCATACATACATACACGCATACATACACCTGTAGCCTACATACATACATACATACATACATACATACATACATACATACATACATACATACATACATACATACATACATACATACATACATACATACATACATACATACATACATACGTAGGGCCTACATGTAATGTAGGCCCTAACTGAATGCATACATACATACATGCATACATTTATTTTTTGTTTTCATGCCTCTGACTGCATAACATGTTTGTTAACCACAGTGCGTATGCAGGTGGTTCAATAAAGAATATACTTACTTACTTACTTACATACGTAGGCTACATACATACCTATAAAAATGTAAATAGCATAGGTTACATCATTATATGAATATACAAACGACATGCAGTGGCGTCACGAGAGGGGTGCGGGGGGTGCGGACCGCACCGGGTGACACCCTCAGAGGGGGGTGACACCCAAATTTTTTGTAACATGATGTCATCACTTTTTTGGGGAGACGAATTCCTGTCAAAGGTAAAGAGGTAATGGCATTATGGTTGGAGACCGGAAAAAGAAGGATGTAAAAAACAGGCGGATGAAATCCTTAAAAAAAGTTTGTTGGGGGAGACGAATTCCTTAAAAAAGGTCATCTTTTTTGAGGGTTTGAGGGTGACACCATGACTTACCGCACCGGGTGACACCAGCCCTAGTGACGCCACTGACGACATGCATAATGTAAACATCTTGTAGGCCTACACAATTAAAGTTCACAACAGAAGCGGATTCTACCCATTTCGCAATCGCCTCTTTCAACTCGACCTTGCATCGTTGTATGAGTTGTAGCCTATTAGTAGTTTATTCTCATTTTTATTCATCTAGCCGCTTAGTTCCAAGCACCGTTCACAATAACCGTGAGCCTTTCTATCTGCATGACCTGTTGATCTGATCAACCTGACTCACCGATGTTGCTTTTCACTTAAAGCCCTAGGTTTTAGGTTTGGCGGTTTCCCTCGTAGAATGAAGTGACCAACGACTGTAGGCGGTTCAAGTAAGCATCTGTCGGCCAATGGGCGTTGATTTCATTTTGGTTTACACATCTTACAAGCATAGGCTGCTGAATTTAATTATATGCATAGCCTAGGCAACATCGTCCGCTTTGTGGAATGGAGGCGAGGCGCAGGGACGGTCGGTCGATCGGTGGTAGCCCCCACCCTAGGCCCTTCACCCTCCCTCTGGCCCTCTAGCGGTCGGACGGATGGATGGAGATGCATCGCTAGGGCAGACTAGACCCGACAGGGCATACCCCGTACAGGCCCTACCTCGATCAATTGACCACTTGTATATATATAACCGAGCTGTGGGTCGACTAATTTGTGTATACGAAAGCCAGGTAAGCTGGCTAGAGGTCATACCTGTACTTCTAGAATGTATACAAGTTGTTCCAATTATCCAAATTTACCCCCCCATACACTCATATTACTATGGAGTTCATTGCTATGAAGATACTTACAGGGTTGAGAAACAAGTCTGTAGTTTCTATATGCGATTAGATTGCCATGAACAAATACGAACTTACTATTGTGGTAGATGGCGATCAAGAGGAAGCCATACGGGCATTTTTTGCTCACAACAACTGGAATTTTGAAAAAATTGGTAATTATGAAGACGATGCGTATATATATATATATATATATATATATATATATATATATATATATATATATATATATATATATATACTGAAATTGTATAAATTGTTTTGTGTGGTGAACCCTGTACAAGTAGGCCCTATTGTTCTTCAGGTAGCGCTATACGTGCGCAAATAAGATTGAACTAAGATTTATAAATATTAAATTAAATTGCATTTATTATCCTTGCAAATATTTAGCTCAAACCATGCTATAGAAATACATAGTAATAATAACATCAGCAATGTTAGTATAATGACAACTGATGTGAACAGCAGTAACAGCAGTAATGATAATAAATGGCCAATTAAAAATGTAATTATTAAAATTACCATGATTATTATTATTACGATATGTAATAAGACAATAAACATATGCATAACCCAGCTAAGCTGTCGTTCAAGTCAAGTCGAAAGAGCTAATTGTATGTTGATGACATTATAAATATATCTCCAACCAATCGAAACTGCCTTTGTTCCAATTGCAGAGTTGGAACCACCAAAGAGAAGAAAATCTTGTATGGATGCCGCTTCGAAGGAGGTCTTGGTCGCGTCCAATGGAAATAGTACAGAGTCAGAAATTGAGGCTCAAAACAGTCATGACATTCAAGTGTCAGCTGATCATTTGCAGCTGCAGGGTGAAAATCATCAATCGGAAGGCGCCTGTCCTCTTTGTTTTCTCTCTCCGTGCGTGGGTTCTGCATCTCCAGGTTGGCTTGGCGGAGGACAAGCAGCGCATGCAGCTAACAGTCCAATACGAAGAGTAATTTATGGAAAATATTGGAAGATCATTTGCAACTTGGGTGGGTGGACGAGCCCATTATATCTGGCCAAGAAACTAACGGAATCGAACGGTGTACTTCACATGCGGGAAATAATGCCAGATTGCGTAGTGCGAAAAGTGAGATCGTTGTATCCGAATCCAACAGGCACGCCTTACATGGGCCACAAGTGGGAGTAACATTGATACTTTGGATAATTCGCCGGACTTTGTTTAGACAGAGAGATTTTTATTGTACACTTACTTTCTGACATAAAGCAGAATTTTATCGATTGTGAGCTGCTTATGTACACCTGTCATAGCTATGATTCAATGTAACATAACATTCCCCCATTTTAAATTTATATAGCGCCTCTTCAAGATTCCTACTCAGAGGTGGATTTAAACCTGAATTGCCCTGAATTGCTCGGCGCCACACGAAAACCACGTTACGGAGACTAGGTTTTTCATAAGTGCTATGTCAAATCAATTTTGCAATGGCCACAGTCCCTTGTCCGTTCAATCTTCTTTTTTTCTTGCTTGGATTAGGACCTCGTTGAGGGGGGGTAAGCCACAGATTCATTTTTATACAGATTGGAGCATCTTGTTACAGATCGGATGCCCTTCGTGGCATCAACCACAGTTTTCCGCTGTGGACCTAGTCTTGGTGATGAACACATGCCCGCTAGGCAGAGGGTCATCAGGCTTATTTAAATTGAGTCATGTGCTCCCATGTCACAAGGCTGTTATTGGATATTTGCAGCTTTTAGTTGTCAAGCAAAATGCCACTCTTTTTCTACAGTGTGCCCTACTAGCCTTGCCGCTGTTGGTCCGCGACTGCTTATTCGTCAGATATAACCCTGCTTATTTCGCAGCTGACCTCTATTTCTAGAGGTCGTTCCACTATCCGCCACCTGTGGACGCGTGTGATAGCAGTCAGCTCTGCCACACATCAGCTCTGCCACACATCTCTCTGTCCTATGCCAGGCCAAAATCCGGGGAGGTCAAGCAGAGTAGACAGCAGAATGCTAAGGTGGTTATGTGTAATGACGGTTGATGGTTATGTAGCACTGATATGTTTGATTTTAGTGTATCATACAATATTGTCACAGCTCTTACGGTTATTCTACTGTGTAGGGTGCATTGCTTTCATTTGAAAAGCTCTCACTGTCTCCTAATTGGTCGTCATCGGATTCGTCCGAAGAGATTTCACTCTGGCAGGTCTCCTTATCTGCAGAAGTTTCTGTCACAGACTCCGATATTGCTTTAGATGCTGACCACACGGCAATGTACAAATTCCAAATGTTCTCAACAAATACGTAGGTCTTGCGCCGATACACTTTTTTCCCGATTTGGCGACGTGGGTTTTTCGAACGAACAGTCGTGCATATAGACGTGTATGGTCTGTCGACGTGTTCGTTCCAGTCCAAGACAGCCAGATTGCTCCGCAGCTCGTACATTAAATTCCCGTAGTGTATCCGTTTATCCAGATAGATCAGACAAACGTTATTAAAACTTTCCACATAAAATGTGTCGTGGCCTTTGACATAATCTTCAGCGTGCTTGTACACTACCAACGACCGAAGAAAGTCCTGGAGCATTGTAATTGCAGCCTCATTTGAAACAATTCGAACTTCAATCATATGCCCCGGCTCTTTGCAGTGGGAAGTTTCATGGCACTTGCTGTGGTTGTTCTGAAAATGAGGGATGCATGATTCTATGAGCTTACGCAGGGTTTGGGCATCTCCATTGCAATTGTCCATACACCAATAGACGTGGTTTCGAATGGCAGCACCCTTGTCAGAAAGCTCGGGATGCCATGTTTTTCCAATGTTTTTTTGTGCTCCTTGCCCAATTTTTTTCACCCCGGCTGTTATAGGACGGGTGCAGTGCCAGCGGTCATTGGAATTCCTGGCTTGCTTCCTCTCACGTAGGCGCTTGTTGATTGTCATGTTTCGATCATGCACATGATGGGCAACTTTAATGTTGCTGAGATCCAGGCTCTCGTACATCCTGTCGAATCCCACTGCCTCGTGACGCTGTGAACAGTTATCATCATTCCCGTTAATGTGTTGAATATCAACGACTTTGTGAGTTTTCAACCCGATAGCAACATGGTCGGTGTGATAACTATTTCGTCTACAATGATGTCGTGCGTCAGTCATTATAGAGATAGCTCCATCAGGCGACAGTGAAGACTCCTGCGCTCTAGCGCCAAATATAGATTGCTTTCGCAGGTTCTCAGAAATGGCACTAAATGTAACCATATTCCTCCTGCGGAAAAGGTCTGACAATAGTCCAAACCGACTGAAGTCGCTAAAGCGCTCGTACTGTATGGGTGTCATACCAGAGGCCAGGTAGCTCAACATCACTCGGTGGTTGACTTCAAATTCCTTCCGCTCGCTGTCTATTGTGGATGAGGAACTCCACTGAAAGGAGTGTTTTTTCGCACACTCCATATCCACCGACAGCACATGACCACTGTGTGTCCATGACTTCACTGAATACGGCGTCACACATGTGGATGAATGTTGTGAGATTGTGTCGATCAACTGGGCAATGCTGGAGCACTGCCCAACAAAATTCTCATGTGCAGTCTCCAAAGCTGTTGCTGGAGCTGCTGATATTGCTGCTGTGACAGATGCTGGATCAGTCAGTGAAGTTGATTCACTTACTTCTTCCGTGACTGAAGACATCGTGAGTGTCTGCTGCGGATGTTGAGTTGCAGAAGAGAGCTTATTGGTGTCAACATCCATTATGACTTTCACCAGAACTTCTCTCAAACTTTTTACTCCCAACGCCAAGCGAATGTCCTCACATTTTTGCTCAAATTTAAGTTTATCACTGTCGGTTGTAAAAGTTAATTCAAAATGTTTCCTTACAGAAACGTAAGGGTAGCTATAACTCTTGGTAGATCCATCAGACAACCGTTTTTTAAATGTTCGCATGTTGCCAACTGCAACACCTGAAGTCGGTGTCGTTGGTACAGCGTAGTCTCCATCCATCTTTGGAAATAGTTCGATATAATGATACTAATATATGTCCACTAACGAAATACAATGTTATACTACTATAAGGTCCACTACTGAAATAAGATAATAATATAATATACAGACACGAGATATAAGCTGTATCGACTATGCGATTTAAAATGGCTATGAAGTGAAGAAATTACGAAGCTCAACTCTGCTGCAGCGAAATTCAAACTAGAATGAGTACTGCAAACCAAGACTCAATTGTGAAAGGACATTTCCTAAGTTCATTTCCTAAGTTCATTAGCATAATTTGGCATGTGACCTAGTCTCTCTTCCTTAGGCTGTATATTAGCATCTGATACTGGTGCAAATTCTTAGAATATGAAATACAGCTTATTGTCTTTAGTGTTCCGGGTATAATAAGGCAACGGTGACAGCATCAACAGCTGGCATTTATATACAGGTTTACGACCCAAAGCTCGGTTATATATACAAGTGGTCAATTGATCGGGGTAGGCCAGAGGGAGGGTGAAGGGCCTAGGGTGGGGGCTACCACCGATCGACCGACCGTCCCTGCGCCTCGCCTCCATTCCACAAAGCGGACGATGTTGCCTAGGCTATGCATATAATTAAATTCAGCAGCCTATGCTTGTAAGATGTGTAAACCAAAATGAAATCAACGCCCATTGGCCGACAGATGCTTACTTGAACCGCCTACAGTCGTTGGTCACTTCATTCTACGAGGGAAACCGCCAAACCTAAAACCTAGGGCTTTAAAGCCCTAGGTTTTAGGTTTGGCGGTTTCCCTCGTAGAATGAAGTGACCAACGACTGTAGGCGGTTCAAGTAAGCATCTGTCGGCCAGTGTGCGAAAAAACACTCCTTTCAGTGGAGTTCCTCATCCACAATAGACAGCGAGCGGAAGGAATTTGAAGTCAACCACCGAGTGATGTTGAGCTACCTGGCCTCTGGTATGACACCCATACAGTACGAGCGCTTTAGCGACTTCAGTCGGTTCAGTAGGGCTTTAAAGCCCTAGGTTTTAGGTTTGGCGGTTTCCCTCGTAGAATGAAGTGACCAACGACTGTAGGCGGTTCAAGTAAGCATCTGTCGGCCAATGGGCGTTGATTTCATTTTGGTTTACACATCTTACAAGCATAGGCTGCTGAATTTAATTATATGCATAGCCTAGGCAACATCGTCCGCTTTGTGGAATGGAGGCGAGGCGCAGGGACGGTCGGTCGATCGGTGGTAGCCCCCACCCTAGGCCCTTCACCCTCCCTCTGGCCTACCCCGATCAATTGACCACTTGTATATATAACCGAGCTTTGGGTCGTAAACCTGTATATAAATGCCAGCTGTTGATGCTGTCACCGTTGCCTTATTATACCCGGAACACTAAAGACAATAAGCTGTATTTCATATTCTAAGAATTTGCACCAGTATCAGATGCTAATATACAGCCTAAGGAAGAGAGACTAGGTCACATGCCAAATTATGCTAATGAACTTAGGAAATGAACTTAGGAAATGTCCTTTCACAATTGAGTCTTGGTTTGCAGTACTCATTCTAGTTTGAATTTCGCTGCAGCAGAGTTGAGCTTCGTAATTTCTTCACTTCATAGCCATTTTAAATCGCATAGTCGATACAGCTTATATCTCGTGTCTGTATATTATATTATTATCTTATTTCAGTAGTGGACCTTATAGTAGTATAACATTGTATTTCGTTAGTGGACATATATTAGTATCATTATATCGAACTATTTCCAAAGATGGATGGAGACTACGCTGTACCAACGACACCGACTTCAGGTGTTGCAGTTGGCAACATGCGAACATTTAAAAAACGGTTGTCTGATGGATCTACCAAGAGTTATAGCTACCCTTACGTTTCTGTAAGGAAACATTTTGAATTAACTTTTACAACCGACAGTGATAAACTTAAATTTGAGCAAAAATGTGAGGACATTCGCTTGGCGTTGGGAGTAAAAAGTTTGAGAGAAGTTCTGGTGAAAGTCATAATGGATGTTGACACCAATAAGCTCTCTTCTGCAACTCAACATCCGCAGCAGACACTCACGATGTCTTCAGTCACGGAAGAAGTAAGTGAATCAACTTCACTGACTGATCCAGCATCTGTCACAGCAGCAATATCAGCAGCTCCAGCAACAGCTTTGGAGACTGCACATGAGAATTTTGTTGGGCAGTGCTCCAGCATTGCCCAGTTGATCGACACAATCTCACAACATTCATCCACATGTGTGACGCCGTATTCAGTGAAGTCATGGACACACAGTGGTCATGTGCTGTCGGTGGATATGGAGTGTGCGAAAAAACACTCCTTTCAGTGGAGTTCCTCATCCACAATAGACAGCGAGCGGAAGGAATTTGAAGTCAACCACCGAGTGATGTTGAGCTACCTGGCCTCTGGTATGACACCCATACAGTACGAGCGCTTTAGCGACTTCAGTCGGTTTGGACTATTGTCAGACCTTTTCCGCAGGAGGAATATGGTTACATTTAGTGCCATTTCTGAGAACCTGCGAAAGCAATCTATATTTGGCGCTAGAGCGCAGGAGTCTTCACTGTCGCCTGATGGAGCTATCTCTATAATGACTGACGCACGACATCATTGTAGACGAAATAGTTATCACACCGACCATGTTGCTATCGGGTTGAAAACTCACAAAGTCGTTGATATTCAACACATTAACGGGAATGATGATAACTGTTCACAGCGTCACGAGGCAGTGGGATTCGACAGGATGTACGAGAGCCTGGATCTCAGCAACATTAAAGTTGCCCATCATGTGCATGATCGAAACATGACAATCAACAAGCGCCTACGTGAGAGGAAGCAAGCCAGGAATTCCAATGACCGCTGGCACTGCACCCGTCCTATAACAGCCGGGGTGAAAAAAATTGGGCAAGGAGCACAAAAAAACATTGGAAAAACATGGCATCCCGAGCTTTCTGACAAGGGTGCTGCCATTCGAAACCACGTCTATTGGTGTATGGACAATTGCAATGGAGATGCCCAAACCCTGCGTAAGCTCATAGAATCATGCATCCCTCATTTTCAGAACAACCACAGCAAGTGCCATGAAACTTCCCACTGCAAAGAGCCGGGGCATATGATTGAAGTTCGAATTGTTTCAAATGAGGCTGCAATTACAATGCTCCAGGACTTTCTTCGGTCGTTGGTAGTGTACAAGCACGCTGAAGATTATGTCAAAGGCCACGACACATTTTATGTGGAAAGTTTTAATAACGTTTGTCTGATCTATCTGGATAAACGGATACACTACGGGAATTTAATGTACGAGCTGCGGAGCAATCTGGCTGTCTTGGACTGGAACGAACACGTCGACAGACCATACACGTCTATATGCACGACTGTTCGTTCGAAAAACCCACGTCGCCAAATCGGGAAAAAAGTGTATCGGCGCAAGACCTACGTATTTGTTGAGAACATTTGGAATTTGTACATTGCCGTGTGGTCAGCATCTAAAGCAATATCGGAGTCTGTGACAGAAACTTCTGCAGATAAGGAGACCTGCCAGAGTGAAATCTCTTCGGACGAATCCGATGACGACCAATTAGGAGACAGTGAGAGCTTTTCAAATGAAAGCAATGCACCCTACACAGTAGAATAACCGTAAGAGCTGTGACAATATTGTATGATACACTAAAATCAAACATATCAGTGCTACATAACCATCAACCGTCATTACACATAACCACCTTAGCATTCTGCTGTCTACTCTGCTTGACCTCCCCGGATTTTGGCCTGGCATAGGACAGAGAGATGTGTGGCAGAGCTGATGTGTGGCAGAGCTGACTGCTATCACACGCGTCCACAGGTGGCGGATAGTGGAACGACCTCTAGAAATAGAGGTCAGCTGCGAAATAAGCAGGGTTATATCTGACGAATAAGCAGTCGCGGACCAACAGCGGCAAGGCTAGTAGGGCACACTGTAGAAAAAGAGTGGCATTTTGCTTGACAACTAAAAGCTGCAAATATCCAATAACAGCCTTGTGACATGGGAGCACATGACTCAATTTAAATAAGCCTGATGACCCTCTGCCTAGCGGGCATGTGTTCATCACCAAGACTAGGTCCACAGCGGAAAACTGTGGTTGATGCCACGAAGGGCATCCGATCTGTAACAAGATGCTCCAATCTGTATAAAAATGAATCTGTGGCTTACCCCCCCTCAACGAGGTCCTAATCCAAGCAAGAAAAAAAGAAGATTGAACGGACAAGGGACTGTGGCCATTGCAAAATTGATTTGACATAGCACTTATGAAAAACCTAGTCTCCGTAACGTGGTTTTCGTGTGGCGCCGAGCAATTCAGGGCAATTCAGGTTTAAATCCACCTCTGAGTAGGAATCTTGAAGAGGCGCTATATAAATTTAAAATGGGGGAATGTTATGTTACATTGAATCATAGCTATGACAGGTGTACATAAGCAGCTCACAATCGATAAAATTCTGCTTTATGTCAGAAAGTAAGTGTACAATAAAAATCTCTCTGTCTAAACAAAGTCCGGCGAATTATCCAAAGTATCAATGTTACTCCCACTTGTGGCCCATGTAAGGCGTGCCTGTTGGATTCGGATACAACGATCTCACTTTTCGCACTACGCAATCTGGCATTATTTCCCGCATGTGAAGTACACCGTTCGATTCCGTTAGTTTCTTGGCCAGATATAATGGGCTCGTCCACCCACCCAAGTTGCAAATGATCTTCCAATATTTTCCATAAATTACTCTTCGTATTGGACTGTTAGCTGCATGCGCTGCTTGTCCTCCGCCAAGCCAACCTGGAGATGCAGAACCCACGCACGGAGAGAGAAAACAAAGAGGACAGGCGCCTTCCGATTGATGATTTTCACCCTGCAGCTGCAAATGATCAGCTGACACTTGAATGTCATGACTGTTTTGAGCCTCAATTTCTGACTCTGTACTATTTCCATTGGACGCGACCAAGACCTCCTTCGAAGCGGCATCCATACAAGATTTTCTTCTCTTTGGTGGTTCCAACTCTGCAATTGGAACAAAGGCAGTTTCGATTGGTTGGAGATATATTTATAATGTCATCAACATACAATTAGCTCTTTCGACTTGACTTGAACGACAGCTTAGCTGGGTTATGCATATGTTTATTGTCTTATTACATATCGTAATAATAATAATCATGGTAATTTTAATAATTACATTTTTAATTGGCCATTTATTATCATTACTGCTGTTACTGCTGTTCACATCAGTTGTCATTATACTAACATTGCTGATGTTATTATTACTATGTATTTCTATAGCATGGTTTGAGCTAAATATTTGCAAGGATAATAAATGCAATTTAATTTAATATTTATAAATCTTAGTTCAATCTTATTTGCGCACGTATAGCGCTACCTGAAGAACAATAGGGCCTACTTGTACAGGGTTCACCACACAAAACAATTTATACAATTTCAGTATATATATATATATATATATATATATATATATATATATATACGCATCGTCTTCATAATTACCAATTTTTTCAAAATTCCAGTTGTTGTGAGCAAAAAATGCCCGTATGGCTTCCTCTTGATCGCCATCTACCACAATAGTAAGTTCGTATTTGTTCATGGCAATCTAATCGCATATAGAAACTACAGACTTGTTTCTCAACCCTGTAAGTATCTTCATAGCAATGAACTCCATAGTAATATGAGTGTATGGGGGGGTAAATTTGGATAATTGGAACAACTTGTATACATTCTAGAAGTACAGGTATGACCTCTAGCCAGCTTACCTGGCTTTCGTATACACAAATTAGTCGACCCACAGCTCGGTTATATATATACAAGTGGTCAATTGATCGAGGTAGGGCCTGTACGGGGTATGCCCTGTCGGGTCTAGTCTGCCCTAGCGATGCATCTCCATCCATCCGTCCGACCGCTAGAGGGCCAGAGGGAGGGTGAAGGGCCTAGGGTGGGGGCTACCACCGATCGACCGACCGTCCCTGCGCCTCGCCTCCATTCCACAAAGCGGACGATGTTGCCTAGGCTATGCATATAATTAAATTCAGCAGCCTATGCTTGTAAGATGTGTAAACCAAAATGAAATCAACGCCCATTGGCCGACAGATGCTTACTTGAACCGCCTACAGTCGTTGGTCACTTCATTCTACGAGGGAAACCGCCAAACCTAAAACCTAGGGCTTTAAACCTCACGGATAAGTTGTTTCCAATCACTTATAGTTTTTTCGGGCAGCAGTGATGAAGGATCTCGCCGATCAATTCACTGAAAAATGAGCAAGGTCGAGGCCATACGGGCGCTACAGAAAAACGTTTACATTTACATTTACACTTTTGAACGCTGAAACTCCGGTGATTTGTTGTGCTGTATAGTAAAAGCTGGCACTGATTGTGAGTCAGAAGATGAGTGGGGTTCAAGAGGTCAACTTACCTCACCGTTGAAGAAGCAATACAACATCGCTACGACAATACCCTACAAAGAGAAACAACTTCGTTCACGTGATCTACATCTACAGATGACGTGTCTCCCATTGCCCTAAAACAACTACCCAGGGTACAATATTAGATCCTCTGCTTCGTATCGATTAGAGTCAACTCAGTCAAGTGATCGTTGAGCTTTCCTGTGGGCGCATTAAGAGTCAGACTCATGTAATAGGCATATATATATATATATATATATATATATATATATATATATATGTATATATATATATATATATATACATATATATATACATATATAAATATAATATCCGGTAAATCGAGGGCAAGCCGACGTCACCTACCATCAATGAGAGACCGTTGGGCAGTGGCGTCAAACGTGTGCTGTGAACGCTATTGCCTGTTGTCGCTGCATGCTATCGACGAGTCACCAATGGCGCGAGCACACACACACACACACACACACACACACACACACACACACACACACACACACACACACACACACACACACACACACACACACACACACACACACACACACACACACACACACACACACACACACACACACACACACACACACACACACACACACACACACACACACACACACACACACACACACACACACACACACACACACACACACACACACACACACACATTGGAGCGCAACCAACATAGTCGACAAATGCATCATTTTCAGAGTCTGTGAACCAAGCTTCGTCGATAATGTGGAACGGAGATAAGAGCTAGTGTTCGTAGTATACACCTCCGCCCAGTTCTGTAGGCTTAAGAAATCCCTATTGGAGGAAGATGACGCATTTCAAACGACTCTCGTGCAGTGTAAAACAGGCATTTGTCGCTCGCCAGTCGGTAGCTGGAAGCACCACGTGTGACTAAAGGTCAAAGGTCAAAGTCACCCCAAAGACTCGTGTCGCTTCTCCTCTGCTGAAAACAAACATTGCCCGGATGCAGATTGTGTAAGCTGTCCATAGATCGAAATCGAATCGATCGGTGGATCGGGAGCGCCTATCCATTCTCATGAAATCACGTCGGCCGAAAATACCATCAAGCGTATAAAATCCGTAGCGGGGCTTATGCCCCTTCTGCATGGGCCACCCATGCAGGCCCACGCTTGTTCACTAGCCAACGAGTGTAAATGAACTATTTGATGTGCATAATTCTTTTATGCATTGAGTTTTTTGGGGTACAATAAAGTTATAGGCCCTAACTTGTCAGATGGTATACATAGAAATTATTGAGGAAATTCTGCATTTAGACATGATAATCCGTCGAAATGCCAAAGTCGAACAAAGACCGAAGCGGGCGATAACATGGGCAAGTGTATATATAGTAGGCATATAATTATACGTGTGCGGATCCTCATATCCCGAGATTAAAATCTTTTAAAAACATTGTCATAACTCATATGTAGGCTATAGACAGGGGCGTCTACAC
Source organism: Allolobophora icterica (assembly GCA_963556255.1). NCBI lineage: Eukaryota > Metazoa > Annelida > Clitellata > Crassiclitellata > Lumbricidae > Allolobophora > Allolobophora icterica. Next base: position 85,162,943 of record OY744602.1, read on the forward strand.
CATAGAAACCTTGGAGCAAATGCTCCATCCAAGAAATAGGGGGGGGGAAGATTTGTCAGTGTGTGTGCCACCATTTTAGGGGGGAAGGAACGGGGAGGGGGGAAAAGAGGGGGAAAAGGGACGTTGCTCCAATGACTTAGGGGGGGGGATAGACGCCCCTGGCTATAGATATGTATGCATGTACAAAAATTGTACACACACTACGGTGTCTCTTAAAAATGAAAGTTGAAAATTTCAATCTCTCACCCTTTCAAGTTGTTAGGTTCATGGAAAAAAATTTACAAAAAAATTTGGTGGAAATCGGACAATATTTAGAGGTGGCCCTTTGATGTCAAAGTTTAGCATGGTAGGCCTATTTGTTATAACTATGCTACATAGTTCGCATTGTTAAAAGAAGCACAGATTGCCTTATTAATTTGTCAATTTGAATCTATAGAAGCAGGGAAGCACCTTATTACTTCCTGTTCAATTTGTAAACAAGTTGCAGACAACAAATTTGAAAAAAATTCAAATTTAAAATGTTTCCAACAAATGTGTAATAGATGGGCTTTCGTGGCAAGTAAGCAGAAAATACTGAATTACACTCTCTGCGTGATTTGTGTATTAAGGGCAAAGTCGTAGTTCATTTACATCAATTACCTTATTTGTAGCATTGTCCTACATGAATTCAATATGGTAAATAAGTAAGTAAGTATATTCTTTATTAACCAATTGGTAATCGCACTTTGATGTACAGACGTCTAATAAACACAGTTAAAAGTATTTAACATCCTAACAATATATTATATGTTTTTACGTATCAGGCTGTCGGCTGGGGGAATAATGCAGTCATGGGCATGGGGACAGAGGTAGTAGGTACGTTTGGTTTGGAGGTAGGCCTAGTAGTTTGTGCAGGAAGTGGCCCGGGTGTTTGTTTCCAGATGCCAGGTGCTATGCAGTGTGAAAGATGGATGGCCAAGGTTATATGCAATTAAGGTCTGGCTCTTTCATGACCAGATCCAGATGACTGCTTCAGAGAAGAAAGGAATTCGTGATCTGGCAACTTTTGCAGTTATCATCCACCTCAAGACTTGGATTACTGCCCCAGTCGGAGGTGTTGAAGCACTTCTGAACGACTTCCGACTCATGATTGAACTCCTAAAATACCCAAATGAAGCCATTTCCAGTGCAACAAGGAAAAAACTTGGACTTCGCCTATGGTACCTTTCTGAACAGCTAGCTTGGAGCAGTTCTGCACGATAAACACAAAACCACTCTTTTCCATGCCTGGTTTTCTTCAGACTTTCCTTGCATTGGGCCCGTCTGAATGGGATGAAGAGGAAACATCCCAGGAGGCCTTGCTCGTCATCAACGGCCTGGCTGTCGTCGGTGACAGGGCTGAGCAATTCATGGCCCTCATTCAGGAAAACAATGAAAGTACTTTTATGGACATTATTTATAACTTTTAACTTAATTATACAGGTAGAAAGTAGACATTCTGTTAGATAAACAATGCAAATTGATTAGCACTGCAACTGACGATTAATTATTATGAACATCATACCATTTCCCATTGTATGAAGTATCATTAATTCTCTAAACTTTACAGCTCGAGGGCCACCCCTAAATATTATCCAATTTTAATGAAATTTTTTGTAGAATTTTATTTCTATGAACCTAACAACTTGGGAGGGTGAGACGAAGAGAAATGCAAAAACATTTTTTTACACTATGCTAAGAGACACCCTAACACACACATATATATATATATATATATTTATATTTATATTTATATAATATACACAGTAAGCCTATATTATATACTGTTGGTAATTAAGCGCTTTTGCGAGGTATAGATCTACTTGCGATGCGCTATATTGAGTGTCTCGATAGGCCTAATACATACATCTGTATATAGCCTACATTTACATGTAGGCCTATATGAAGAAAACTTCTCTGTAGGATATCTGGAAATTCTGAAAACATGAGGAAATTATGCATGAAATTGGAGAAATTATGCGAGAATTGAAGGTGATAGTCCTTCCTTAATAGCCACAGAAATCTTGCGGTGGCCAGAAAACACTCAAAGTCCAGATCCAGAGGCGGATTAAGGCATGTTCAACATGTTCGGCCGAACAGGGGCCCCCACACTTGAGGGGCCCCACACATGCAAAAGAAATTTTTTTTCAATATTGTATAATTATTGTTATTTGTTAAGTCTAATAGTAAAAATGATTAAAAAAAGAACTAGGAACAAATTATTCGAAACTACTCATTTAATATACACAAATACACAAATTTCGCACATGTGTGGGCCCCTATTATAGGAGTTCCATTATCAGGCAGATTCATCTAAAAAATCAGCCAGAAATGCTAGTAAGACCTATTTTTACTTGCTTATTTAAGCACTTACTACTTGACGGTACAATAAAGGCCCATTGTTACGTTATTTCAATTATGAAACACTACGAAACAAGTTTTTTGTTAACAAATTTTAATTTTAAGAATAAAGGCCCTTTTTACGTCACTTTTATAAAGAAGCAAGTCTATTGTTACACCTATAAGTTTTAATTTTAAAACTAAAGGCCCGCTGTTATGTCACTTCAATTATGAAACACATTATTTAGTAATTTTTAGATTTTGAGAATAAAGGCATTTGTTACGTCACTTCAATTATGAAGTGTATTGTTATTATAAGTTTACAATCAGAGAATAAAGGCCTTTGTGACGTCACTTCAGCTGTGAAAAGTCTACTGTTATTAAGTTTAAATTTAATTTTACCTGCTGATCATATAACTTGATCGATGTTACCGTTAAAAGTATTGATTGTGCTGCCATTTTCTTGTATTACGATAAATGTTAACTAGGTGGCCCTGCTAAGCGGGATCAAGATCCTTTTGGGTCTCCTCTTGTTGCCAAAGTTCAAACTTTTATGTCGTATTTTCCTTGTACTTCAAATGGCTTCAATAAAAGGATTGATTGATTGATTGACAATAAAGGCTCATAGTTACGTAATTACAATTGCTAAAATGTCTATTATTTTTAATCTCAGATATAGAGCATTAAGGCCTAGTAACGTTACTTAAATTATGAAAAAGTCTATTGTTATTAAGTTCAAAGTTAGAGAATAAAAGACTATCATTTGTTAGGTACGTCATTTCGATTATGAAACACGTTTGTAACTAATAATTTCAGATTTAGAGAATAAAGGCCTTTGTTACGTCACTTCAGTTAGGATAGTCTATTAATGTAATTGAGTTTAAGTTAGAGAATAGGCCTAAAGACCTATTGTCACGTCATTTCAATTGTGAAACACGTCTATTGTTTGTGATTTTAGAATTAGAGAATAAAGGTCATTCTTACGTCACTTCAGTTATGAATGAGTGACTATTGTTATTAGGTTTAAATCTAGAGAATAAAGACCTATTGTTACGTCACTTCAGTTATGATCGACTCACGTCTCTTCCATAATGAAACACGTCTATTGTTAGTAGGCCCTAATTTTAAATTTTTATTTTTATTTTCATTATTATATAATTATTGTTATTATTGTAATTATATTTATTATTACGCTTATTGTCATTATTATAGTTATTGTTGCTATTATTACTATCAGCATCATCATCATTATTGTTATTGGGCGCCATTTTATAATCATTTAACGGTCTTGAAGGGGAAACGATGCGCAGTTTGGTACCCCCACTTTCTAGACCAGTTACGCCTCTGACCTGACAGGAACTCAAGTGATATGTGACACATTATAAAATGACGCCATTTTATTGTGTACACTCTATAGTAACAGTCGTTGGGGCCCCACAGTTTTTACTGAACAGGGCCACCACATTTGTTAATACGGCCCTGTCCAGATCAGATGTCATTGCATATATTGCAACTTACGCGTAAACATAAACAGCTTAGGGCCTGTACTATGCTCATGAATATGCAATATGATTAGGCCTAAATATACTCAATTAGCAGGAAACCCCTTATTAAATCATTTTTTGCAGTCTAAGACTTGTAAATATGTAATTATTTGACAAAAATATATATAGTTTATGTGTGTGCGTGTTATAGGGCCCTAATTAGAGCAAACAAAAATAATTTTATTAGCTTTATTTATACTTACTTAACTTAACCTAATTATATATATATAACTTGAATTCATTTAAATATATATATACTTTTATTTACCTTATAAAACTAATTTTAGTTCATTCGGTATTTTTATCTGGAGAATATTAGACTTGAGGCGATTTGCGTTTGGTGAAAATAGAGAGAAAATATCCACCAGTAGGAGCGAAATATAGACTACAGGAAATTGTATTCCTATATATCAGCGTCGAGGAGATTGGATGTAGGCCCTATACTTAGATTAAAAGACGGTATTATAAGGTTGCCTTTCGGACTGACCCTTGCAACTGACTGGATTTTAGATTCGTTTTGAAGTGCCATCGTTTGATGCTATAGTACAATATAAAACAGCGCAATATATAAGTTCTTACATTAGGCCTACATTTGATTGTGTTAGATTGAATGTACGTAGTGTAGTTTTATACGCTTCACAAGCCTCGACAGAAACGTCACATGTTGAAGATACGATGAGAATATAATTACATTCGTATGCATATATGGTCCATGTAAGTAGGACATAGGCGTAATTTGTAATTGTAGGGGTTACGAGGGGTACCCGTACCCCCACTTTTTGGACTGAGGGGTACCGTACCCCCAACGTTTTAAACAATGCCAATCAATATTTTATTACTGAGCCTTCCCAGAGATCGCAGTCTCCGCCTTGCTTCGTGCATGTAATAAATCGGTATGCCCCCAAGATTTAGACCAAAGTTACGCCTCTACATATATGGGGCCCAAATGGGAATGTTGTCTACTCGTTCATTAATTAAGAGCTTCTCTTCTGCCCATAAGCTTTCTCCCCAGTCATTGCTGCGTACCCCGTCGAATCGTGGCTGAGGGGTAAGAGCGGATACGAAGGGGCGTGGTATACTTACGTTGAATGAACTGTAGGTTTGTTCGAAGTAGAGTTTGATGAGTTCTGTCAGAGGATCGAGGTCTTCCTGCTGCGCAATGAAGACGATGTATGGAACGCCGAACAGAGGAATTAACACAAGCGTCGACTTAGTCAGCTTCCTGTTTTCAAACGACACACAAACACACACATACAGACACTGCTACGCCCACCACCACAAAATGAAACACGTTCTTCCATCCTTCCATCCATCCACCCATCTGTCCGTCCGTCCATCCATCTTCCTTCCAACCATCCAACTGGAATCATCACAAGCGTAGACTTCGTTGACTTCCTGTTTTCATTCGACGGAGAAGCACACACAAACACAGGAACTGCTATTCCGCCCCCTACACAAATAGGACATGTCCGTCTGTCCGTTCCTACGTCCGTCCGTCCTTCCGACCATCATATTGTCAATCCGTATTTGCTCTCCTTCCTTCCTCACTTTTCCGTCTCGTTGCCCGCCCTTCCGAACTCTCCATATCCCTACCGCACTAGCAGTGTCTCCTTGCCCAACTGCCTCTCTGTATCTGCCTCTGCCTCTGCCTCTGCCTTTGCCTCTGCCTCTGCCTCTGCCTCTGCCTCTGCCTCTGTCTGTCTGTCTGTCTGTCTGTCTGTCTGTCTCTCTCTCTCTTACAGTCTCTCTGTCTCTCTGATTCTGTCCCTTTCTTTCTCTGTCTGTCTGTCTCTCTGCATCTTCCACTCCCTATCACCCTAATATGCTTCTCTGCCTCTGCTCCGAGAGACCATGCCTGCATCCTGTCTGTCTGCCTATTGCCATCGATCGTTTTAGATTAAAAATTATCTAATTATACCCCGACTTTACTTTCAAAACAGAAACAAGAAAACTTCACCAGAAATCTCATAAAGGCGCAGAACAGCATCCAGCGGAATTTTTAAAAACTAATTTACAGCAAAAACTGCAAAACAGCAAAAAGGAAACAATTTTCTTTATTGATATTCTGTTGTTGTTGATGAGGATGTTGTTGCTATTGTTGTTTTGTAATGAAGCACGTCCTTACATGGACGGCGATCTAGGGGGACGGGGGGACATGTCCCCCCACCTTTAAGAGTGGGTTGACACTCCATGCATCTGTCCCCCCACATTTTGAAGAAACACCAAAAAGGCGGAGAAATGTAATTGCGCGTGAGGGTTTTCGCAGCGTTTTTGACCAGACGAGGTAAAAATAAATTTTTTAGCAGAAGTGTCCCCCAAAATTATGAGAAAGAAGAAGGAATTCGTCAAAATAGTTAAAATTTTTTAGATGAAGAAATCAGAAAAAGAAAAAGGTCATTGCTGGGAGACGGGAAAAAGTTGAAAACGTGGCGAATGACTAAAAAAAAGGTCACCAACTTTTTTTCGAGATGAAATCGATATTTTGCGGAGATGAATTGGTGAAAATGAAAGTGGGGAAAAAGTAAAAAGTTAAGAAGTAGAAGTGGGGAAAAAAGAGGATAGTGTAAGAAAAAGTTGTAAAAAGAGGTGAAGGACTAAAAAAAGGTCATCAACTTTTTTTGGAGATGAATGCGAAATTTTTCGGAGATGAAGTGGTAGAAAATTTTTTTGGGGGCAAGATTTTCCAAAACCGGTCGTCGACGAGATCGTGGCCAACTTTGTCCCCCCACCTCTCAGACAAGATCGCCGCCACTGCGTCCTTATAATGAAGTGTCGTTGTTAGTGATGTTGACAGGGACGCCCGCAGCGTGACGCACTGGACGCACGTACGTCCACCCACCAAATCAAATCCACACAAGGATTAGGTAGCGCATCGATTTTTTGACAATTTCACTGTGTAATTTTGGTTTACCATACAGTATGTATAAATAATATCATAAGATATCATATGCATGTGTTATACTGTACTTTTATGAGTAACTCTGAGTCATTTTCAGTGTAGGCTATGACTACGAGTGGCAGACAGAGGACGGGTGTGGATGGGAGGAGACGGGGGGTGCGTCCAATTTTTAAAGCCTGACGGCGCCCCTGGATGTTGATGATGGTTACGTTGTTGTTATATTGTAAATAAAGTGCATGATGATGACGTTGATGCTGACTGTGTTGTTAGTAAAGAGTATTCTCTATAGTGGCCTACCAATGTCTGAATTTTCGTGAATCTGGAGCATTGAAAGCACGGAGCTTCGTGAACAGAACCCGGATGACATTGAGGAAGAAACAGAAATTCACCTGCAGTTGATAAATGACAGAAGCCATAATAAAACCACTAACGTAACTAATTCGGCTGAACGTTCCTAAGTACTCCCTGCACTCTTGAATAGACGTAGGCTATCTGTATGGCTCACTACCTTTGTTCAATTTGGAAAAAAGTTGGCTCATGCTGTGGAACTGGAGTCAACTGGAGGCTTATTGTGGGTCCGGTATGGGTCTAGCAAACGTGATTGTTTGAATACGCGTGTTTTATCTGGCAATGAAATTAATACAATTGGATTTAGCCAAAAAGTGAAAAAAGCATTCTACAAACCGATTGAAATGTCATGCTGTGGAGTATAGAAATCTTTTTTTTATATATGCTTTGGTAGTATACATAAGTGTCTGGATACATACACATATGCATTACATGCATACGTACATATATCCATACATACCACATATACACTCATACGTACATATATACATGTGTGTGCATACATACATATGTGCATTCATGCATACACACTTACATACGTGCATACATACACACATACATACATACATACATACATACATACATACATACATACATACATACACACATACATACATACATACATACATACACACATACATACATACATACATACATACACACATACATACATACATACATACATACATACATACATACATACATACATACATACATACATACATACATACACACACACACACATACATACATACATACATACATACATACATACATACATACATACATACATACATACATACATACATACACACACATACATACATACATACATACATACATACATACATACATACAAATATACACACATACATACATACATACATACATACATACATACATACATACATATATACATACAATACATAAATACAAACAACTATATGCAGGTTTGTCTTCTCTATAATCTGCTCCTGTCACAGTCTAGTTAAAACATGTATGTAATCGTTGTATACAATCTATTGCACGTGTGCTGATCAGCTGCAAATGAAGGCTAATTAGAAGAATATCAGTCCATTAAGCCAGTCCCGAGGCAGCCATGGGTATAAAGTGTTAGCGACTTCATTTTCTTGGCCTCGGCATATGAGGCAGGGTGTTCACTGTCCAGTCCTCTTCCTCGCCGTCTCATCTTCCCACCGACAGTGTACAGTCAATGTACTCATTATAGCTGAGTTGGCTAGGGGTGCAGGTGAAGCACAAATGTCGAAATCAAATTTCTGCCCTGGCGAGGATTTGAACCCCGAACCTCTCGCTTGACAGTCTAGCACGCTAACCACTACACTACCGAGCACTCCTGATTTCCTTATTAAATCATTACTGAAAATTGTAATCCGTTGGAACAGCCCGGTAGCTGGAGAATAATAATGAGACGTGGCTGATCTTTGACATAGTAGGCTAATTGTGGCTAATACATCAGTCGGTTGTTTTTGTAAACAGTCTCGTTCCTTAGACTTATCGTTCTGGCGCTGATGGCATCTGGAATGTAACATCATCAGGAGCGAAGCCATCGATCAGGCTTTTAGAGATAAGAGGGAAATCATGCGATGAGAACTTTGGACCTGGCAAAGTGTTGGCGACAGTACATTATGAGAGGCACTAACAGACGCTATTAAGTTTCTAAATGCACAAATGCATACATACATACATACATACATACATACATACATACATACATACATACATACATACATACATGCATACATACATACATACATACATACATACATACATACATACTTACATACATACATACATCCATCCATACATATATACATAGAATGTATATCTGTATGGATGGATGTATGTATGTATGTATGTATGTATGTATGTAATAAATACATACATACATACATACATACATACATACATACATACATACATACATACATACATACATACATACATACATACAATACATACATTTAATTTAATTTTTATTGTTTCTCCTATACTCACTATGCTGAGAACGAGAGGAGGTCCTCTGACGATCCAGAAGTAGCTACGATTCCAGTGAATGTCCCAACATCTGTAACCAAAGTCATGCTTTAGTCGAACTATTTAGAAAGTGCACGGTTCACGATGATGCTGCTTTTGACGACGACGACGATGATGATGACGATGACGGTGATGATGATGAACATTAGGAACAAAAACTACGACAAGAAGAAAAACAAGAAGAATAGGAAGGAGAACAGAGCAGGAACCAGAAGGAAAGTCAAGATGACGATTAAGATATTAATGATAATAGCTATGTTGTTGACAATGATCATGATGACTTCCGCTCTAAACTGAAAACCTACCTCTTCCAGTGTGCCTATGGCTCTTAATGGTTGCCTGGTTTCAATGTGCACTTCTGAACTCTGTAATGAGGGCATTATCAAATTACAGTTGTATTGTATTGTATTGTATGATGATGACGAATGTTTCATACTTACTGAGTATTTTCCAATGTCATCCTAACAACGGCCCAGATAACGGTGAAGACCAGCGGCATTGCTTCAACAGAAATAACACGTAGATATACAGCATGTATTGTATACGACCCTCCTTCATTAACTCTACGATGAACTAAAGACATACGCCATGTGTAGAATGAGTCCTAGACATATGATGGTCATGTATGTCATTCCAGATAAGGGGCCATCCATATACGCGTACACTTGCGAATGGGGTGGGGGTGGGGGTCTACTGATAATGTACGTACGCAAATTGATTGGCCTTCAAGTGAGCTAGAGTTCAGTCTTTCCAGCTATCCGATACTACCAGAGGAAGTAGGATTGTGAGAAAGGTGTCACTTGTATGCCACTTGTATGCCACCTTACCTCTGAACGCTATTATTAAACTATCACACAGCTCAGCAGTGAGTCCATGGATTACTCATCCTTCAATCTGGCCTAAAGTGCAGACAGTCGCTGCCTGTACCTGTGGTACTGACACATTCTGCAGCTGGTCTTGGGGTGGGGGTGCGTCAACTGTACGTACGCAGGTGGGGGGGGGGGTGGAAAAAAGTACGCGTGCGAACAGGGAGGGGAGGGGTCCAATTTTCCCGGATTTTTGCGTACGTAATATATGGATGGCCCCTAAACAAATGGTGCTTAAACGCGCGTAAGCGCTGAACATGGCTGTCTTGGTGCAATTTTTGTATTTTGTTATCTTTATTTGACAGATGTTGACTCCGGCTACAGCGTGACTCGGACTAGAGCATGACTCGGGCTACAGCGTGACTCGGACTAGAGCGTGACTCGGACTAGAGCGTGACTCGAACTAGAGCATGACTCGGGCTACAGCGTGACTCGGACTAGAGCGTGACTCGGACTAGAGCGTGACTCGGACTAGAGCATGACTCGGGCTACAGCGTGACTCGGGCTACAGCGTGACTCGGACTAGAGCGTGACTCGGACTAGAGCGTGACTCGGGCTACAACGTGACTCTGACTAGAGCGTGACTCGAACTAGAGCGTGACTCGGACTAGAGCGTGACTCGGGTTAGAACGTGACTCTGTCATTTTATTTCAACTGGACTTGTAAAAAACGTACACTCTAAAAAAGATAGCTACAAACTTTTCACTTCATATTAAATCGCACCTTTTTAGAAATGTTAAAAATCTTAGTTTAGCGCATTTGTTAACTTAAAAAAAACGTTATATAAATGCCACATACATACATACACATAGGCCTACATATACTCCACATTTTTTGGTGTCTGTATTATTTCACAGGCGAAAAAAATATTGTTTAGTAATCGCGTTAATCGTTAAGAAATCTAAGCAAGTAGCTTTTAGGCCTACAGCGCAGACGATCAGCAGCAAATGTCCATTCTGGGGATGTCTCCGTTAGCCTCCAATATAATAGCTACGTGTCATAAATGCAGTAACTGTCCCGATTTTTAGAACTTTATTAAGTTCCCTGTCCCTATCTTTATTCCATTCTGTTTGTCTGTCTGTCTGATTTCATGTCTGTCTGTCTATCTGTCTGTCTGTATATCTGACTGTCTGTCTGTCTGTCTCTCTCATCGATCGGCCTATCGGCCTACAGAGGATTAACGCATAGTAGAGGAAGTAGCTATAATCCAACTCCTAGACATTAATCCTATACATGTCAATATGTTAGTCTCTATTATGTGCATCTAGACACTTAAATTACGTTGCGATTTGAATGTATCTCACTGCAGATCTCGAGCTGTCTAACTGACGTTAAGAAAAAACTTCGTTTGTAAGAACACTATCGAGACAACTGGACCACGTACGTGACCTTAAGTACGAGAAACGATGACGTCCGACAACGTTCGCAACAGACGGTAAATTCGCCGTCCAGCAGTCCCCCGTAGAAGGTGGAAGATGCAGCCCTCGTATACAAGCAGATCCGTGCAGGACAGGACTACGTCGTTGGGAACCCGTCGCCCTTTGAATTAGTGGATCGGCCCAAAATATCGGTTAGGTTTTGCTCTCATGTGATCAAAACACACGAAATGCCCGGTGGACTTGAGAAAAATAATTCCAATAACGCAAAGTTGAAGTCCGAACATAATACATGAATAAACACTGATCCAAGAATTTAAACACTTATACAAGAACTACGAAAACGTTGCCTGAAGAGGACAAATCAGGGTGGGAATTGTCGGAGGGGGTTGGGGTTCAACCCCCGAGTCTTTCTAAGAATCCCCAGTTAAGTCTTCATTGCACACCCCAGAGGGGTCGTTTTCAAACCCCTCAGTTGTGCTAGTGTTTTTAGCATCATTTTACTCTGAATCTCTGACAAAGGGAAGAAATTTCCACGGTGTATCATGTATGAATTTTTGAATGTTCTCAACAAAGGAATTGATTTTAATTCGAGTCTGACTTGCAAAACTGCTAGCGTAGAAATCACTGCTTTCAAATTTCGCTGACATCAGTTTCCAAAATACAGATAAAATGTTCAACCCCCTCAGTTTTTTTCTACAATTCCCACACTGGAACAAGTATTAAAAAGAGGAAGAGGCAGAGGTCGAAGAGGAAATGGATTGCCACTTACTCCATCCGAAGACAACGTACGGTAGGATGGTAGCCGTCTCCGAGAAGATAGTAATGAAGAGCAGGTTATGCAGATAAAGTCCCTCGACAAAGATCCACGAATGGTTGGACGTCATCGCAAAGTTAAACATTGTCATCACCAGTCGACACTGCCAAAACTAACAACACGCACAGAACGACATGTTATATAACCTATCCATCCATCCGTCCATCCATACATCCATCCATCCATCCATCCATCCATCCATCCATCCATCCATCCATCCATCCATCCATCCATCCATCCATCCATCCATCCATCCATCCATCCATCCATCCATACATACATACATACATACATTCATACACAGTGTTGGGTAAACTCAGACAAGAAATGAATTAAATCAAACCTCAACTCATGCACCTCAAAATGAGTTAAACTCAAACTCCACTCATCCTAAGTGAAATGAGTTAACTCAAACTCAGTTGTTAAATAAGTTAAATCATCAACTCACACGTCTCAAAGACTCAAACTAGCACGTTCTAATATTTTCCATCAACACTACACGGTACTTCAGCCGTGTTGTTCTTAACTGTTCACAATATACAAAATATGCAGTGCTTAAACACTGTCCGCCCGCCGCTGCTGGCCGTGTTTACGACCCTCCCTGCCGTCACCACTCACCAGTATGGAAAGTCGACGATATAAAAAAAATGGCTTGTTTTGACATCATATGTGCCGAGTGCTGAATAGTGAGTTGATTTTAAAATAATTGACAGTTACAACTCAAACTCACAGAAATTATGAATTAAATAAAACTCATAACTCACACTCTTTAAGGTGAGTTAACTCAAACTCATAAATCACAGCAAGTGAGTTAATTCGTGAGTTTCAACTCATCTGAGTTAACTCATACCCAACACTGTTCATACATACATACATACATACATACATACATACATACATACATACATATAGGCCTATCCAATCCATACATCCGTCCATCCATTCATTCACTTATCAATCCATTCAAACTGGTAACCAACAACAGGCTTGCTGTGGCCTGTGGGTCCCACAAACATAGTTGTCAGAGGTTAAATCGGGTTTATTTTTTGGTCAAATAAACACCGCATGTATTACCACACATCTTAGACAAACGGTCGTGGAAACATATCTTTGGAAACTGGTCAAGATATGTGCAAATAAGTGCGTAGTTATATACTTACATTACAATTATTACACTACGCATACCGCGAATTGTTTTGTAATGTACTCAACAGATGCGTCTTCTCTGTGGGTGTATGCTCCAAGTACACCGTACTGGATCGTGTCACGTGACAGGGCGATCAGCGCCCGAAGGATGAAGGAGAAGAAGAGGTTGATGTGGAGGGAATTCCTCGGACAGCGCAGTTTCCTGCAAATCACAGTAATCACTGTTTCAGTTGAAAATCAATTAAACCAACTGCAATCAACCATCAGTAGACAGTCGGAAAGCCAGATAGGCATAATGTATCATGATGATGGCAATGATGATGATGATGATGATGACGACGACGACGGTGATGATGGTTTGATAATAATAACAATAGTTTACGGTGACAGATTCTCTGGCCGTTTCCTACCTGCTTAGCAGGGCCTACTTCAGTGACTGCAGGTGCTGCGGCTGAGATGGCAGCTATTCGCAAAAACGCTAAGTATACGGGCAACTAGTACTAATTACCACATGGTTCCCCTGGCCTTCGAAACCCTATGACCTATCTCCTATTAATAACGACGGCCTGGGCTTCATCACGGCGCCGGGACTAGGCCGGAGCACCGTCACTAGTGAGGTTCGAGAGACTTTGTATCTTTTCAACGACTGGCATTGGCAATTTAACGCTTCAACGCAGTTGCTTTCCGCAACACCTTCACTGTACCATAAGCCGCTAGGAGGAGGCCATAAATTACGAGGCCGTCGAATTCGTCCACGAGGCCAGACCTCAAATTTGGTTTAACATCGCTGGTAAAAATGTAACGCATGCATGTGTGTAGATTATGTACTTACGGTAACGCTTACCTTAGTGATAACATAATCGTAACGGCGACAAGAAGAACGATAAACGACAGACTGTAACCAATGTAGTATATAACTCGAAGTGGAGTCATGTGTTCCTACACAGATACATACATACATTATTTATATACATACAGATGCATACATATAGATTCAGATTCAGATTGTTTTATTGATCACCATGTAAGAAAATGCATTTCCTAACAGTCACATACAATGGCGCCAATAGGTAAACCCATAAGGAACATGAGGTTCCGCTATCAGGGTCACCCTATTTAGGCCTACATTAATCGTAATACATACAATCATATAATCATCAACTGGTGACAAGAGTACGGTATACTAAACAAGATTAAATCAGTATACATAATCTGTCATAAGAGATGAAAAAAGCTGGAAAAAACTGGAAAAACCAACAGTTCCTGTGCAAATAAACACGATGCAGTCATGTGTGTGCATCCAAGATATATAGTTTCAGTTTTTGTTTAAATTGATGTATAGTAGATAATTACCTGCGGGGTCCAACATGAATCCTCGATCTCAACCAGAATGTAATACATACATATATACAAACATACATTATATATAAACATACATATACAACATTACATACATACATAAATACATCGTATAAAATTCAATGTATAAATATATAGGGGCCTAGGCCTACATCACTAAGTCTTGTATGTGATACGTATATATAGCAAGAGCAAGAACCGAAGAAACACAGAAACAGAGAGAAATAGATAATTAAGATACATCGATACACGATACGAACAGTACCAGAGAGACAGATGCAGACAGACACACAGACAGACACACAGACAAACAGACAGACACACAGACCCATACACAGCACGAGACAAAGAGACAGCCATGAAAGAATACCGATAACCACAGTGAGATCGAAAGAGAAGCTAAAGAATATGAATGAGTTAATACAGGAACTAAGCGAGTACCGGGTAGCATAAAATTGAATTTGGAATAAATAGCAAAAACTTAAGCAGGTTTGAATTTCAAAGTCAACAACATAAAATTCAGAATGACTAGTCAATGGTATGACTAGTATTTATCTGGAGCAGCATTTCCTGTCATAAGCCCACGCTAACGACCTAATCCTTCCACTGTTTCACTTTCTGTGGTCAGCAATTATATCGATGTCTCTACCGATGTATGAACGCGCATACTCTGTGATCCATAACATATATTATTTATTTCTGCTAATCAGATTTATGATTCCAATTTTGATTTGCAGAATGGTTTTCACGCGTCGGTCCAGACTTTTAATCAAAACGCCGACAATTTCCTCTTCGGCCAGCACCTCCGTGGAAACTATCGTTTTCTGATGGCTTCCTCATCGCCAGATAGCGTGTTCACCATCCATCTTTCCGACACACTGGCTTAATTCCATCGGAAATTGGAATTATTTTCTTCGTTGCTCTGTCTACGAGATTGCCGCGCATGCGTATTCATAATGCATAGCAATTACCTGCGGGGTCCAATACGAATCCTCGATCTCGACCAGAATGTTAAAGTAAATCTCGGAATTTTTATTCAGCGTCACAAAAAACTCGTTTATGTACCGGAGCTATATCATTTCAGGTCAGCAGGAGCCAGATTGTCCCAGGTCAGGATCCAGAGAAGTTAAATTGGGGCATGCTCTGGCCTGAGTCACGCTCTGGCCCGGTCCACGCTCTGGCCCGAGTCACGCTTTAGCCCGAGTCACGTTCTAGCCTAAGTCACTCTCTGGCCCGAGTCACGCTCCAGCCCGAGTCACGCTGAAGCCCGAGTCACGCTGTATCCCGAGTCACGCTCTAGCCCGAGTCACGCTTAAGCCCGAGTCACGTTCTAGCCTGAGTCACTCTCTGGCCCGAGTCACGCTCCAGCTCGAGTCACGTTCTAGCCTGAGTCACTCTCTGGCCCGAGTCACGCTCCAGCCCGAGTCACGTTCTAGCCTGAGTCACTCTCTGGCCCGAGTCACGCTCCAGCCCGAGTCACGTTCTAGCCTGAGTCACTCTCTGGCCCGAGTCACGCTCCAGCTCGAGTCACGTTCTAGCCTGAGTCACTCTCTGGCCCGAGTCACGCTCCAGCCCGAGTCACGTTCTAGCCTGAGTCACTCTCTGGCCCGAGTCACGCTCCAGCCCGAGTCACACTGTAGCCCGAGTCACGCTGAAGCCCAAGTCACGTTGTATCCCGAGTCACGCTCTAGCCCGGAGTGGTGGACTGACAATGCGTTCATCACAGACATAAATATAAGATTAGATTCGACTATAATATTATTAAAGTAGATCTGTGCGCTATTGTCCCATAGACCCACAAACAAGTAGAGTGTGCACAATTCTCTCATAGACTTAAAACAGTAGAGTGCATATTAATTCTCCCACAGACTTACAGCAAGTAGAGGGTGTGCCACGACTGGTGTCGTTGTGACATGGTGTGCCATGCATTCCGAGTAGTTGGTCCAAGTTCTGTTGAGGTCGGAATGATGGAACCACTGACCGTTGTCCAGGCACTGACGACTTGCAACCCCTTCAAATTCCATAAACAACTTACTCACATAACTGTTATATATCGCGCGTACATGTATATATGTTAACATATGTGGGGCACTGTAACCGATTGCTTAAAGCGCTTAGCAAGTAACGTGAAGAGAATGGGTTGAATTGTCCACTGAAGTGGTCACTGTGTATAGGAAAAATGAACATACAATTGTCCAGCGCCGTCGATGTATCTTATGGCCCTCTGTGCAATTTCTGAATGTTAGAAGGAGGACAACATCGAATGCAATTGAATTGTATTGCATTGAATACACACATACGTAGATAGATCAATCAATCAATCAATCAATCAATCAATCGTCTTTATTGCACCCAGTAATCAATAACAATGAACTATCAACTAAATTCACTTACAGATCAGATCACGATAAAAGTACGAATGAAGATAGATACAGGAGTAGTGTCGTTGTAGTCATTGGTGGCAATGGTCGTCCCCAAAGGGAAGAGAATCCCGCTGGACAGGGAAACCCAACTGAGTCTATTATCAATTCGATTAATGGCTGCGCAGGAGGCCTCCCCCTTCAGTTCTTGTCTATATGTAAAGAATCGTAAAGGAGAGAATATGTAGTATACACAAGCGGGGAGTCTAATACAGAGTTATCATAACTATCCTTAACTATTAAAACTTAACATAGATAGATAGATAGATACATACATACATAGACATACATATACATACATACATGCAGACAGACAGAAAAACTCTTCAGAGAGAAGCCAATAGGCGAGCTGTCCTCGTACACGATATATTTATTGGCTGAAGCATGACAGGAAGAGAGACTCATGAAGCACTCGACATAACGACGCTCGTAAGCAATCCACTTGCGTCTATTGTTTGCTAACAGGAGACATTGATGTATGCATGCATCTGAGCATTCATATAGCGCCCACTTGAGTCTGTCTCAAAAGCATACGTACATATTGTGGCATATAGAGTGCTCATACATGTAGCAAATGTCTGAAACAGAAACGCTTCTAGTGGCACAGACTGTCAGACAATAATTTTCGTCTATTCATCACACAAAGGCCTCACTGGATGGGTAACCGTCGCTTGGGCTATACGTGTCTGCGGGAATTAGTCTGTGGTGACTTCTATTTATCTGAGCATTGTTCTTTCATTGATTAACTCTGTTAAATCATAAAATCTTCAGGCCCTAAGCTATGGAAATCAATCCCTCAGGTTATCCGCTCCGCTACCACTTATTATGCTTTCAAAAAAATCTTAAAGAATTTCTACTTGGTTCGTGATCACCTGAATCTAAACCAAGGAACTCCCAATTGTGGCTCCACTCAGAAACGTTCTGGTATATTCTGTTCGGTGGGTGTGTGCGCGGCGTGGGGGTGCGGGGAGGTCGGCTGAATGGTTTAGTTAAGAGTAGTTAAGATTACCTAGATGGTAATTTTTTCTTTTTGGTTATGCTCTCATTGAGCATCTTTCTTTTCTTCTTTCATCTTCTTTCTCTGCTTTTTTCCTGCTTCTTATCTTAATTTGTCTTGGTAGTTCACATGTATAGGCGGCCCGTCAGCGGGACCTTGGTCCCTTTGGGTCTTCCTTTTGCCTTCCTAGACTCCTTGCGAAATGATTGCAAGATATATGTATAAATATGTGTTACAACTGTCAGGATTGCAATAAACGACATTGAACTCTATGTACTTAATGACTTTACCATCATTTAGGCTGTCGAAAGCTGCGCTTATGTACGATATTAGAAGGTGCTGTAGTATGTGTCTCGATACTTACATACATACACATACTTACATGCATACATAATCGCATACACGCGTACAAGCAGACATACATGTACATAGAAAGACCCACCCATACATACAGTGATACACACTGAACGTGCTTCATATGCGGACAATGCCTGCCTTTGTATTGAGCTTCCGTGCCTACTTTTGATGTCTCGTACTTCGGCCATCTCATAGTAGGTGAAGATATATTTCTTTTCATAAATTATTTCGAATAAGCGGATTCTTACCATAGGCCTGTAAGTGTAAAGGTCTGCGAAGGGACTATCTTTAACTCTTAATATAGCTCCTTGGTCATATGCGCTTCAAGTGAGCATCTCTATGAAGTGGCGCTATATAATTTGCGATTGCAGTTTCAATTAAATTGCTGTATCGACCTAGCATAGGTCTTTAACAAGTAAACGGAATAGTTGATCGCGTTCATGCTTTGACTGCGTGAAGGCATCAATAAAAAGACAATTTTTTCATAGTAATCAAGGCAAAAAAGAATTTAATCTCCGTCGAATAAATATAAGAAACTTGTCGTATGCGAATATTGTATGGTCTTTCCTCTTTCCTGTTTTGCAACAATTCCGCCACATATATTTAAGATTATCCTAAATTTGTCAGTTACCCGTAGGCTGATCAATTGTCATTTAAGTCAAAGGTTCGAATCACGAAATGATCTGGTATCTATCTAAACGACGCCCATGGGAGGCATAACTTATCAGAGATCGATACAGTCAGACACGCAGGCAGACACCCAGACTGACGAACAGAAGGACATAAGAAGAGAGAGAGAGAAACGCACAAAAATAAACAAACGGACGCAAAGATAGCTTCAGTTTCTCTTGAACTGCGCCAACCAGAAGCAATTCTTGCATGATTCGAGCTACAAGAGAGAAACTCGACGCTGGCTCCTGGTCACGGACATCACGGACAGCAGTAGTTTCAAGATTCTTCTTATCGGACGAGTTTCGACAGGGGATGGTCTAGCCCCAGAAGAAATCAGGGGTTCTACGTTCCTATCGCTATAACCAGCCGGGTAGAAGATCATCATGTGCTTTCTCGTGTATTGAGCTGACCTGCTGGAACGTTCTTCCTCTGAAAATCCTCTGTCGATCGGGACAGCTTTTGGAAACTCACATTAAATCGCACCTTCTTAGAACAGTTATACACTATACAGTCATGTCTTTGCGCGTCTATTAGGTCCTAAAAATGCGCTATAGAAATAGGCATATACATTATTTGCGTGCTAAGACATACAATCGGACAGACGTACAGGCACGCACATTAGCGCATCTATCAAGACAGGCACAAAGACGGACTAAAACATACACAGGGCCTACATATTCTATGGATGTCGTATGACAGACGAACAAACACACATAGGGACTACACGTTTAGAGCAAGCTAGAGTAGACAGTCAGGCAGAAACACACACAGCCAGCCAGCCAGTTTAGGACTGACTGACTGATTGACTGACTGATTGGCTGACTGATTGATTGTCTGATTGACAGACTGATTCACTGACTATGAGATAGAGTAGAAGAGTGTACTTAAGCGTGCAGCGGTGCGTAGTTCCGTGTAGCTAATTAATGTAATCTAGTGAATTACTGTAATGTAGTTAGTTGTGGTAAATGTAGTTCCAAGACAGTGCAGCTGATGCTGTTATTTGCTTCGATAGATATTGACTGACCGCCAGTGAGAAATCCGTTGATGTAATTAGGACAAGGAAGAACGGCTAATTGGCCGGCAGGTGTTTCAGGCCAGCAGGCGATGGTGTCCCATGTGCGTTCACACGTCGCCTTGACAGCCTCTGGACCCCCGTCACCATCCTCATCTTCAGCCCACGGTGCAAAGAGCGGTGATGCTATAAAAAGACAGTAGAATAAGCGACATCAGCATCTTCCTCGAAATGGATGTTTACAAAACCGTTTCTAAACCGAAAATAGAGGTGTGCGTTTTTTAGTAGTTGGCGTGACTAAGTAGGCAAAGAATGAGAGTTCAGATTCCCGCCCAGAGCATAAAAAATTTCCAAATTTCTGCTCCAATTGCGTCCCTAAAGAATTCAATAAGAAAATGAGTACATTGACCTGCACTTTCACTCTCATTATGCTGAAGTTACGAATAGGAAGTCTTTGAACTGAGGCCCGGCTCAAGACATTTGGCGGCCCTAGGCAAAAACTTATGATTAAAACTTAACGGTAAACCCTACCTTAAAAGAGCATAATTTATTACACCAACACTCTACCACTTCCATCTAGCGAATAATAATTAAAAAATAATCCAACGTTGCTTCATTTATGAATTTCCAGAAATTATTCTTTGATGTTTATTTCGGAAAAATTAAAAATTGGCGACCCCTAAAAATCGGCGGCCCTAGGCGACTGCCTAGGTTGCCTAACGGACGAACCGGGCCTATTTGAACTCTTAGCTGCCTCTCGAAGTATGCTTAAGGGATCATCCTTATAATTTGTCTTCTTCTTCCTCCTCCTCCTCCTCCTCCTCTTCTTCTTCTTCTTCCTCTTCCTCCTCCTCCTCCTCCTCTTCTTCTTCCTCTTCTTCTTATTCTCCTTCTTCTTCCACTTCTTGTTCTTGTTCTTTTTTCTTTCTTCATCATCATCTTCATCTTCTTCCTCTTCTTCTTCTTCTTCTTCTTCTTCTTCTTCTTCTTCTTCTTCTTCTTATCATTATTATTATTATTATTATTATTATTATTATCATTATTATTATTATTATTATTATTATTATTATTATTATTATTATTATTATTATTATTATTATTATTATTATTATTATTATTATTATTATTATTATTATTATTATTATTATTATCATTTTTTTTTTTACCCGAGGTATTTATGATCCCTCAGGTGCAAGATACTAATTAATGGTGTTGACTCTGGAGTGGCCGTCCTGGTCAAGATCCGGGAGAACAAAAGTGCTGTGGAAGGCGACTGCGTTGAAACGTTGAATTACAACGGACAGGCGCTGGAAGAGATAGCTGGTTTCCCTTGGGTCTCCCGAAATTTGGCTTAGGAGACGTCCAAGGTCAGAGAGGAATGCCTGTCCTGCGGCGTTAGCTGGTCCCAAGGTTTCAAAAGCCAATGGAACAAAATGGTATTATTATTAAAATAAATTATTATTATTATTATTATTATTATTATTATTATTATTATTATTATTATTATTATTATTATTATTATTATTATTATTATTATAATCCGAGAATTCATGTCTAGGTTCTGTTCACTCTCAAAACGAGTTTCCCGCCGCTACCTCCGTTAAGAAGGCGATGTATAAAGACGGGTTTGTTGTTCTTTGGCTCCGGGCAGCTTTGACATAGCGCCTTGGAAGGCCACTGCGTTGAAGCGCTGCACCATCACTGAAAGATTCTTGAATAGGAAGTTTGATTCGCGGGAGTCATCGGTGGTTTTCGACAGCCGGCGACCAAGTTCAGATAGAAAGGCAAGGCCTTCTCTGTTGAGGGGACCGAAGGTTTCCACCGCTACAGGTATGAAAATGTATCTCCTCTGTAGTTCAGAGTACTTGATGTTCTTTCTCGTAGCAGCCACCTCCGCGGCCCCTCCTGCCGCGGCCGCCGTTTCCGTGATATAAGAGGCAGCCACCGTGTCTACCACCGTCGCGTCCCACAATAAGGACAGCCCGCCGCTCCACGGTATTAGGGTCTGGCCATCCGGTCTCTTTCCATCCGACCTGGATAGGCCGGACGGCTCCTTGACTGCCGGGATGCCGGCTCTGTTGAGGCTCCGGTGGTCCGGCGGTGGATGAGGTCGTTGATGTTGCTGTGCCGAGCTTGTCGGCCGAACCCCAGTGAGCATGACAGCCCATGCGCGCCTCTGGACGAGACGTATTTTTTATATTATTATTATTATTATTATTCTTTTTCCCTCTTCTTCTTCATCATAAGCTTCTTGTTCTGCTTCTTTCTCTGCTTATTCTTCTATTTCTTCTTCATCATCATCTTGTTCTTCTTCTTGTTCTGCTTCTTATTCTGTTTCTTTTTTTCTCTTCTTTTTCTGCTTCTTCTTGTTCTTCTTTTTCTTCTTGTTCTTGTTCTTCTTTCTTCCTATTCCTTACTCTTCCTCTTCGTCATCCTTTTCTCTGCATCTCCTCCTCTTCCTTCTGCTCTTCCACTTTTTTCTATGTGGGTTTTTACTTCCAATAGCTAATATTCTTCGAACTACTTTCCTTTAATTTGCTAACATAGATAAATCGTTTTGGACGAGAGTTGATTAGTCGACGCCTGACATTAAGTGTCTCAAGGGAAAGCCGTTTTTTTCAGAAAAATATTTTATGACGTCGTCTTTAAGTGACTCCAGGGAAAACCTTTTCAAAAAACTATTTTATGATATGATCTTTAAGCCCAACTGAGACAGAAAATACATTAATCTTGATCAAGTGTGAATCCGAAGGATTCTCAACGTCCCACAGGAGGATCATATCTTTAACAAGATTATAAACTATGGAGGCTGGCGGCAACTTCTCCCATTTCAGCCACTGTCGTTAAGCGCGGCCTTTGTTACAGTGTACGACGATACATACAATAATAATAATAATAATAATAATAATAATAATAATAATAATAATAATAATAATAATAACGCTACAACCTTGTCTCTTTTAAAGGTA